>VONZ01000087.1:0-410000 GCA_012976165.1 Labeo catla
TATTTATCTAAAATATGACTCCAAGCTTTTGAATGGTACAGTGTATAATGTTGCAAAAGCTTTATATTTCAGATAAATGCTGACCTTTGGATCCCTCTAGTCATCGAATTATCCTGGAAAAAAATGTACTGAACTGTTTTAAATATTGATAGTAATAATAATAATAATAATACATGTTTGTTGAACAGAATATTAGAATGATTTCTGAAGGACCATGTGACACTGAAGACTGGATTAATGATGCTGAAAGTTTAGTTTGATCAGTTTGATTCTTTTGATCAGATCTGTTACATTTTATAATATATTCAAATAGTAATAGTAAAAATATTTAATGATATTACTACTACTACTACTACTACTATTACTACTATTATGCAGGCTTGGTGAGCAGAAGAGACTTCTTTAAAAAACATTAAAAATCTTACTGTTTTTATTATTTATTTATTTTTACTGGTAGTGTATTTATGGATTAATTTTTTATTTTGCAATATCATTTGGATTTTCTATTTGCAATAACACAAATTCAAAGTGGTTGACTGAGATCTTTCTTAAATTCTATGCTGTAAATCTAATGTAAATTATTCCTGTGATGTGAAGCTGAATTTTCAGCATCGTTACTGCAGTCTTCAGTGTCGCATGATCCTTCATAAATCATTCTAATATGCTGATTTGATGCTTAATAATCATTTATTATTATTAATGTTGCAAAACGTTGTGCTGCTTCATAGTTTTATGGAAACCATGATTTCCTTTTTGTATGATTCTTTGCAAGTTCAATATAACAGCATTTATTTAAAATATATATTTTTTTATGACAATGTAAATGTTTTAACTTTCATCTTTGCTTAATTTAATTAAAGAAAGAAAAAAACAATAAAAATAAATAAATAAATAAATAAATAAAAAATCTTACTGATCCGAAACTTGCTACGGTATGTATTACGCTATTATGTTCTGTTAAAAAAGTAATGAAATAAATAAAGAGTAAATAATGACAGGATTTTCATTTTAACCATCAAAGTCAAGCTTGAAGTAACCAGCTGAATGCTGGAGTGACGTTTGAATGTCATCTGAATACGCTACGAGAGTGATGTGTTGGTGGCGTAGGATGAAAGCTGCTAAAGTGACGTTTCCTTATACAAGTGTGCTGGAATGTCCCGCTAAGATATGACTGTACTATAACAGCTTTTTGGAAAAAAAAGAAATTGTGCCGGAGTGCACTGATCCATATCTCCATCCTCAAATCACACATTTGGACCTGCAGTCAGACGCATTATCTCCTCCGCAGCCCATCTTGGCATCCGCAGGTACGGAGCGTCTTCCCATTTCAAGGGCTTGTGCCGCTGAATGCATGGCTGGCGGACGGTGATATTGCCTTTTGTAGCCGGAGCTCAATCCTGTCCCACTCGTATGAGATTTATGCTTATAGATTAGATGCAGATTGTGTGGCTGCTATCATCACATGGCTCTCGAAGTCTCTTCTTTACTATATAACTCTTATGATCATCACAGTTGACATACGGTGTTCAGCCACAGATGATAACCGTAACGCAGAGCAAACGGTTTGTGAAAAACCTCTTCATGGTGACCCTAAAAGAGAAAACAGAATCAAATCTGTATTCTTCATGATGATGGATGATTGTAGATACACATGCGTTTAGATTTTATTGATTGCTTATGAGTGAGATTTATAGTAACAAAGATTTATCATGCAGGGGTCATGAATTATTGAAAAGACACTCTTGATAGTTTTAACAGATTCCCACCGTAATCAGCAGGCATAGAACTATTATAGTGCAGATATCTGGGTAAACAATTCAACTGTTGATTTGTGAGCTGAATACAAATAAGACGCTGTACTTTGAAGTACAACATGAAAGGGCTTTCACAACCATTTTTCACCATCTGATTCCTAGATATTCAATAAGAAAAATGTTTATTGTATACATAAGGAATTGATTGGATCGTGTGTTGGAATTTATTAATAGATTAGAAAGGCAAACACATGAATAAGATCACGAAAGTAAATAGATTCTGATATTATTTATGCGCAAAATTATTTGAGGTTCTTAAAATACCAAATAGAGTTTGTGATAACCTACTATTGTGTAGCGTAATGAAAAGGATGATTGTGGCAAATGCATTGACCTGAAAAAGTGAAGGGAATGTTAATAGGTTTTACTAAACCTGTTGAGAAGTACTAGGCATAATAAATAAGGTAATATTTGGCTTTGGGGGCGTTTGGACCAGCGCTGACATTTAGTGACATTTACCTTCCCCCAAGAGATTGTGTGGAAACGGACAATATCAGGCTGACCAGTAACATAAAATCCACTGGTATTTTTTAACCTAGGAGAGAGACAGAGATGTTTGCAATCATATTAGTTTTGGTTGTTTATTTTAAGTGTACACGCAGAACATATTTTAAATAGTTTCCATTATACTAATTTCTGCAAATGTTAAGGAATATTTAAGGATTTTTTTTTTGTTTGTTTGTTTGTTTTAATTGGTGATCTCTCTTAAAGGAGAAGTTTACTTCCAGAGCAAAAATTTACAGATAATTTACTCAACCCCTTGTCATCCAAGATGTTCGTGTCTTTCTTTCTTCAGTCGTAAAGAAATTATGTTTCTTGAGGAAAACTTGAGATATGTTTCTCCATATAGTTGACTTCTATGGTGCCTGCGAGTTTGAACGTCCAAAATGCAGTTTTAGTGCAGCTTCAAAGGGCTCTAAAATTGACAATTATAGTTTTTAACCTTAAAAGCTCATCTTGTCTGTTCTCTGCGATGCGCATGTGAACTGTGTATCCCGGGTCAATACAGTTAGAGTATGTCGAAAAACTCCCATCTTATTTTCTCCTCCAACTTCAAAATTGTCCTACATCGTAGCAGAAGTACCAACCCAGTGTTTACAAAGTGAACATGCAAAGAAGATCAAATGCTCGTTACAAAAAAAGGTAAACAGCGATGTAGGATGATTTTGATGCTGGAGGAGAAAATTAGAGTTTTATTTAGCTACCCAAACTGTATCGACCTGGATTATACAGTGTTTGCATGCGCGTACTGCTGTATCCGATCGTTTGACTAGATGAAACCCTTCTTCTTTGGCTGGGATTGTTTATATGGAGATAAATTCTGGAATGTTTTCCTCAAGAAACATAATTTCTTTACTACTGAAGAAAGAAAGACATGAACATCTTGGATGTTTTTGTTCTGGAAGTGAACTTTAAGTTTTATGTCCTCTATCCTGCTAGTGTTTTGTAAAACCTCTCAAAAACTAAAATGTACTAATCCTCAGGATAGTGAAGATGTAAATGAGTTTGTTTCTTCATGCGAACATATGTGACCCTGGACCACAAAACCAGTCTTAAGTAGCACAGGTATATTTGTAGCAATAACCAACAATATGGGTAAAAAATATTTTATTTTATTTTATTTTATTTTATTTTATTTTATTTTATTTTATTTTATTTTTATTAAGTTAATTTTTGTTTTGTAATATGCATTGCTAAGAACTTCATTTGGACAACTTGAAGGGCGATTTTCTCAATATTTTGATTTTTTATTTGCACCCTCAGATTTCAGATTTTCATCTGGAAATCTTATTTATGGTGGATAAAACTCAATTTAAAATAAATAAATAAATAAATACCTTTATAACTTATGGTTATGTGTCCAGGGTCACATATTTGGAGAAATTTAGCATTACATCACTTGCTCACCAATAGATCCACCGTCAGAATGAGAGTCCAAACAGTTGATAAAAAATATCACAATAATCCACAAGTAATCCACACCACACCAGTCCATCAGTTAACATCTTGTGAAGCCAAAACAAATTCCTCATTGAAAGCTTTTTAACTTGCTTTAGACTAAAATACGGGTCCTCTATGCATAATATTGCTTTCTCCAGTGAAAAGGTAAGAAATATGGACAGATCAACCACTCTTTACAAGTGAAAACAGTCCAAAACAGTTGTAAACAAAAATGTTGGTGGATTTTGATGTGAGAGGACAATAGGAGATGGACTTTTTTCACTGGAGGAAGTGTTATTATGCATAATGGATTCATATTTTGGCCAGAAGTGGTGGTTTAAAGTTAAAACACCTTAATAATGAATTTGTTTCTTATATACACACTTCAGAAGATGTTACTTGTGGATTATTGTGATGTTTTTATCAGCTGTTTGAACTTCCATTCTGACGGCACCCATTCACTACAGTTGATCCATTGGTGAGCAAGTGATGTCATGTCAATTCTCCAAATCTGTTCCTATGAAGAAACAAACTCATCTACATCTTGGATGGCGTAAGGGTGAGTAAATTTTCATGTCTAAGTAAACGTTTCCTTTAATAACAAAATTCTTCTTACAGGAAGTGACATCATTTGGTGGGAAAACAACAGTACAAACATCAATAACTACTAGCAATTATAATATTTTTTTTTATTCTTTAGCTAAAAGTTAAAGTTATTAGTTATTATACGTTTTAAGTTTTGTCTTATTATTTGGTTTGTGTCATTCTAAAACCACCTATCATGACTGATAACATTACAGAAATTGGCGTAATTACATAAACTGTAAAAGTTTAAAAATAACTTAATGTGTTAATGTTCTGTGAAATGTGTTGACCAGTAGATTTCTAAAAGTCTGCTACACTCTTATATAAACCATTCATTCATTCATTCATTCAGTACTGCAAAACAAGAACGAGCATGAAGCATACAGTAAGTGTCGGTTGATGTCATATTCAAGATATATGCAACTAAAATAAATTATTATAAAATCATTTTTATTATAAAATTATTATTAAATTATTATAAAATCAAAACGTTTGTCTTTCTCCCTCTCCTGTCCCTTTTTGATATTATGCCTCCCATGATTCAAACACTTTAGATTAATCACACTAATTGCCTCAATCATTTCAAATAGGCAGGAGAAGCAGCAGTGGCTCATGAATCACTAAATCAAAAATCAGTGCCCCCCGTATACATACATCAAAATCCATCAAGGTGCAACTTGTTGAAAAGAAATCGAGCATTTCTACCCTCAATTTTGTTAATTTGTACTTTACATCGCTACAGGCCATTTTCAAATGACTCTGTTGTACGTGATGTGGCTGGGTCTAATTATAACCTTGACGTAAATAAACACATTTGATGAACATTAGCATACTGAGTGCAACATTGATTCGTTTGTAGACATCCAAAACACAAACACGATTTAATTCGACCTGAATGAAATCGAGCGGTAATGTGCAGCTACATGTGATTCTTCATGTCCAAATACAGCACTATGAACATCATCTTGCGAAGATGATGTATGAAAATGCATGAGGAACATGTTGGCTAGCTTCCGTGTGTGCGTGTTCACAGCCCAAATGATTTAATCACATCTAACTGTCCATATGAAAGCCTATGTGTCATATTCACAGTGGTAATAATATTTATACAGTGAGGTGAGACTAGTATCTGAACAACAGGGTTGTTAAAGTTCATGTCACGCTGTGCTTTAAGGGTGTGAAAACGGCATCAAGCTCAGCCTTCCGCACGACTCATCCGAGTGATATTTGCGCTGCTGGGTATGAAGATGAAAATGTAGCAATGCTTCTTATGCTTTTACCTCATATTACCTCCAATCTTGTGTTGAGGTTCAGCCGAGAACAAAAACGTAAAACTCTGGATAATGAAACGTGACGTAAAGGTTAAGAATAAAAAACACTGATACAAAACATGACTGATGAAAGTTCACATTCATTTATTTGACACAAGCCTCAGAAACAACATTTTCTAATATATTTTGGGTGAGTCTTAACTTGCACAGTGACAGTTTCAAACAGTAAATTGTTTAATATTACTCTAAATATATCAGAATATTTACTAAAATCTGGTTTAAATATTTCCTAGTAAGATTTTTACTGTTTTTTTTTTTTGTTGTTGTTGTTGTTGTTGTTGTAGTTGTTGTTGTTTTTAAATAAGTTTCTTATGCTCATGAAAGTTCAATTTATTTGATCAAACATACAGGAAAAAAAAAAAAAATTGCAATTTGGATGCAAGATGCAATTTCTATTTTAAAATACTTAAAAATATAATTTATCTCTGTGATGCAAAGCTGAATTATCATCAGCCGTTACTTCAGTCCTCAGTGTCACACAGTCCTTCAGAAATCATTCTAATATGCTGATTTATTATCTTTTTTTTGGATCCTGTGAAACTTTTTTGGATTATTTCATAAATAAACCACTAAAAAGAACAGCATTTATTTAAAATAGAAATCTTTTGGAACAATATACACTACCATTCAAAGTTTGGAAACAGTTGTGCTGCTTAATATTTCAGGATTAATCAGGATAATCAGGATTCTTTGATAATTAAAAAGCAAAAAAATATAAATAAATAACAGCATTTATTCAAAACAGAAATCATCCTTAATGAATAAACCTTTGAATGGTAGTGCATATTGTTGCAAAAGATTTCTATTTTAAATAAATGCTGTTCTTTTTAGTGTTTTATTTCTGAAATAATCCTGGAAAAAGTTTCACAGGATCCAAAAAAAATGTTTCAAACATTGATAATAAATCAGCATATTAAAATAATTTCTGAAGGATCGTGTTACACTGAAGACTGGAGTAATGATGCTGAAAATTCAGGTTGCATCACAGAAATAAATTCTATTTTAAAGTACATTAAAATACAAAACTACTATTTTAACTTGCAATAATATTTCACAATTTTATGTCTTTTTAATCAAATAAACACAGCCTTGAAGAGCAGAAAACACTTCTTTAAAGATTAAAAATCTTACTGATCCCAGACTTTTGAATGCCAGTGTTTGTGTGTATGTATGTATTAGTAGGGCATGTTTTTTGCTGAGTTTACATTATGTTACATTACAATGCATTTATTTAGTGATTTTATTCTGGTTAAAAGACCTCAGATTTAAATTGTAGAGCACAAGTTAAACCTACATTAATTTTTTCTTGTAAAAACTTATTTTTTTCTTGCCAAAAAAAAAAAAAAAGTCTTTCCCAGCCACTGCCAGCATTTTTTTTTTTAACTCACAAAACTTTCATGGCCTCCAGAATATTTTGTGAAAATGTTTATTATCTGAACATGCAATATGTCAAAAGAAAGAACAGAGCCTCTGCTTTTAAACAACAACAACAAAAACGTTTTATTCTAGCTTCATGCATTTTTTTTAACAGTTGAATGTGGGCGTTTCATACAAAAGCAACATTTTAAACAAAAAGCTGAAAAAAAAAAATGGTTGTTTTGTCAAAGAGTATATCCAGTTCAGTTCAGAACAATGATCAAAACATGGATGGAGTAGATCGAGTCCATCAACATCCACAAAGCTTGCACAGTCCTACACCACTTCCTGGCTTAACATTTCATTTGGTAATGAGACAGTTTTAATATTCTGTTTAATGTTTGATGATCGCATTATTTTACATGTGCATCTGCTTACATATGTGATTGCTTGTTTCTGCTTCGCCATGTTTTGATTCATAGATTCAGTACTCTTTCAGAAGATGTGTAACAGCGCCTACCGTATACGTTTAGACAAAAAATTATGCCAATGGTGGGGAAAGAGTTCATTATTTGACTCATGGATTAAAAACTAATTTTGACAGCTGTTAACTGATCTTTTCAGGACTTGACATACCTATAGGTGTGTCTTGTCATTGTGATCTCACAAATAAGGGATTTATAAGGGCCTCATAAGGCTCAAACCAGCAGGCTTCAAACATGTCTGATTCTATATGCCGTCCATGCATTTGTGATTTTTACTTCACATTTTCTGCAGGCTACAAAAAATGAAGACAGTATTAAAGTTTGACGTTCATCATTGTGGGCTGCTAACATCATTGACATAGATGTGAAAGAATGGCAAAACACTTCATCACAATGCCGATTCCCAAGATAAAGAGAACATCAAAATGAAAAGGTCATATCTTTTTCATCTCTGATAAATTTTGCAACCTTCATGTTTGCTGTTCCACCTCTAATACTCTAATGTAGTTCTAAGTGCGATTCATTCCAGCGTTCGTGTTCTTCACCATGAATCAATGCCTGAGAGTGTCATCAGGTAACCTGGAATGGCAGCGCGTGTTCTCACTACTTCTCTCTTTGGAGGATTTGACCTTTAAATCAAGAGACAATGAGCATGTAAGCCTAGTCTGAAAATCGATGAAAGCCTGAGTAAAATAAATAACTCAGGAAATACTGTATATTTCTCAATCACTGAGAGTTTTAGACATCTTGAACCCTCACACCAATCACTCGTTAAAATGAACCACATGGGGAATAAAAAAAAAAACAAAAAAAAAAACTGCCTGTTCTTTAGTTTAAACTTTAATCACAGAGGCACTTTTCAACACATTTTTCGTATAACAAGTTTAGCACTAATAATGCCAAAAGCAAGGGACAGGCTGTCTTTTTAAAAAAAAACTATTTAAATTTTGAGGTGTATGTTACAAGTTTACATACACCTTACCAAAATAAGAGGGATTATACAAAATGCATGTTATTTTTTATTTAGTGGTGACCTGAATAAAATATTTCAAATAAAAGATGTTTACATATAGTCCACAAGAGAAAATAATAGATGAATTTATAAAAATGATCCGGTTCAAACGTATACATACGCTTGATTCTTAACTCTTTAACTGTCACTCCCATTTTTGAACATAGATGTGTAAATGCACTATCCAAACTTACACTTTTATAATTCATGAACAAAAACATTTTGTAATATAATTTTGATGTACATTTTCCATGGTAATGCAATGTCTGATTTTAAAATGGTCTTCAAACAATGAATTTGTATGGAATTTATTATTATATCTAAAGCGTGATAGGGAAAAAAAGCAACGAGGAAAGTCTTTGTGACAAAGGTCAGAACTCCCGTTATGATGTAGAATGCACTCTTGTCATAAATTAATTTATTACTTTTCCTACATAATTTGTATCACAAAATATCTATTTAGGAGTCTTAGACCTTTCCAACGATATATGGTTTGTCATGATTATATTAGGATTTGTTTGTAATATGGTGAAGTAAAATTAGCTGTCCCACTGAGGGGACAGGTGACAGTTTAATACTGACAGTTTTTTTTTTTGATAGTTGTTCATGAGTCCCTTGTTTGTCCTGAAGTTAAACTGCCCACTGTCCTTCAGAAAAATACTTCAGGTCCCACAGATTATTATTATTAGCGGTTTTGTGTATTTCAACCCTTTCCAACAATGACTATGTGATTTTGAGATCCATCTTTTCACACTGAGGACAACTGAGGGACACATATGCAACTATTACAGAAGGTTCAAACACTCACTGATGCTTCAGAAGGAAAAACGATGCATTAAGAGCCGGGGGGTGAAAACTTTTGAACAGAATGGAGATGTGTACATTTTTCTTATTTTGCCTAAATATCATATTTTTTTTCATTTAGTACTGCCATTCAGAGGCTACAGAAGATACTTACAAGTTTCCCAGAAGACAAAATAAATTAAATTTACCCTGATCTTTAAATTAAAAAGGTTTTGTAATGTATTGTAATGTACTTAATGTATTGTGTTTCCTTCTTGAGCATCAGTGAGCATTTGAACCTTCTGTAATAGTTGCATATGAGTCCCTCAGTTGTCCTCAGTGTGAAAAGATGAATCCCAAAATCATACAGTCATTGTTGGAAAGGGTTCAAATACACAAAAATGCCAAAAAAACAAATAATTTGTGGGACCTAAAGAATTTTTCTGAAGAACATCAGGCAGTTTAACTGTTCAGGACAAGGGACTCGTGAACAACTATCACTAAACAAAAAAACACAGCTGTGGATCATTCAGGTAACAGCACAGTATTAATAATCTTTTGAACCGGGTCATTTTTATAAATTCAACTATTATTTTTTCTTGTGGACTATATGTAAATGCCTTTTATGTGAAATATCTTATTCAAGTCAGTACTAAAAAATAACACACAATGTGCATGATCCCTCTTCTTTTAGTATATTTAACATTTTGCAGATTCTGCAAGGTGTATGTAAACGTTTGACCTCAACTGTATATCAAACGTTGTGTCTGTTAATACTATTAGTGAGCTATAAGCTTATAAATTACTATAAATTATGACACAAAAAGTCTCAAGTACCTTTTTATTTTTCTGTGGCAAGATATAAATCCTACAAACCTGCAGGTATTTGAGGGTAACTCTGACTTGAGTGCTTGTGTATTTTTGTCTGTGTTTGCACATTTACGCATGTTTCTCATCATTTCTCATCATGTTTCTCTGCTGGTATATGTTTTTGATGTGTTTTAGCATCATTTCGCAATCTTAGATCCTCTGTCTAGACAGATCTCCTGTAGTTCTTTGTGGCTCAGAGCATTGCAGATGTGGTTTAAAATAATCGTGGTATTCTTTAAGGCTAATCTATTTCACAGGCCATTTTTGTGCGCGTCAGCCTTGCATATATCATTTGAAAACACAATTTCCTTTTTGATCTTCGTCTAGCCAGTGTTCTTTTGTCATCCAGACATATTTTCCTTGATGAAACATTGAGGTCCATTAGCACTGTCAGTATTCACAGCACACGCGAGGGGGAATTGCAGTAAACTGCACGCTCTTAAGTGTGGAGGCACTGATGCCACTGCAATTTGCCCACATAGCATTTGTGGTCCAGCAACAAATTTCTGTGCTTAAGATGTGCTTAAGATCTGATTTAGCAGATGAAAGACCCAAACCTTTCAGTTGTTGAAATCCAAACAGTGTGACCTGGATTTGTAAGTAGGGACTTGAAGGATGAAAATGAATTAGATGATATGAAATAAAAACCAAGCATTACTGAGCAATTACCTTTAAAAAAGGCCTTTCTAATGCAATGCATAGAAATTGCATGTGGAGAGAGGATATTACTATAGGCTGTTATATTATTGTATATACGTATTAGCTTCAGTAAAACTGTATGTTGTTGTTATTTATTGGAAAATGTCAAAAAATAAATTATGTTTAAGTCACTGTAGTATTATTTGATAATAGGTAATAGGTAAGTCCTACACCAGTTTTTTGCATATATTCCATTAAACAATGCCAATCTACAGTGCTATTAAATGCTAATGTACTGATGTCTGTATTTTACGTGCTTCCATCAGTAGGTGGCGATAAATAACTTTGAGTGAGTTAATGAATCATCCTTTCAACTGATTCATTCATTCATGAGCAAAACAAGTGTTTTTATGAATGACTCATTGAATCATTTATACTCATCCGATTCATTTAGAAACTCTGATTCATTCATTGAATCATTTACACATCTGATTAATTTATAAACTCATTCACTCGGGAAAGGAAACAGTTAAGTGAGTCACTGAATCATCAGCCACGAATCAACAACTACTTTGTTTCGCTTGCTGTTTTTTTATGGCTACGTTTGGAACTATTTTCATTGGTGGAGCAAAGTAGTGGACGATATTGTTTCTGAGATGTAAGTTATTAATGTTTTCTTTATTTAACTGATGTGTATTAAGCAATATGTATACGTTTTGTGGAGGAATCACTCACTTTGCTTTTAAATGTGTAACATTTGGTCACAATGTAAAAACACTATATTACATCCAATTTTACTGTGATCTTGAAGACATAGATATTTCACTCAAAACGCTACTTGAGTATGTAACACAAGTGTATAATATATGTGTGCACTTGAATAAGCAAACATGACTTATGCCTCTGCAGAAATATAAAAATACATTTCTCGGTATATCTTTGTTCGTGCACTTGGGTCAAATTTATTCCTGAGGCAGAATTTGGCCCCTCGTTCCCGCATGTTGGAGTCAGCATGATTTGTCACTAAGTATTCCCATCTGGCCTCTACATCTACGATGTCCTGATCTGACACTCGTTGCATAATGACTCAAACTGCCCTTGTCCTCCCATTGTGATGTAAGTGGGATTACTAAGACAGCTAGAAGTTGGGGTTTCAAGACCATCTTGTACTCGACATCAGAAACCACTAAGTGGATCGATACCCTAGAAATAAAATACAATGCCTGAAATCCTTAATGTCATATTCCACAGTTGTGGTTTTTGTCGAAGGCTACAGTTAACTCTCTGTGAGATTGAGTCAATGAATACTGTATTTGAACTTTTTTCTTTCTTTCTTTCTTTCTTTCTTTCTTTTTATGTATATGGAGTAACCAACCAAATGTCATTTTATCTATCACAGGGTGACTGGATGATTAACAATTTCCACAAATGGAGTACAAAACGATTTGACTGAAGATTTGATTCCCTCACCCTTCCTTTTAAAAAGTTATGGTGCACCAAAGTGCAACGTGAAGCTTTTTCCTCACAATAAATCAGGAGCAGGTTGTTGCAATTCATCTCCGCCACAATAATGTTTTATCAATTGACCCTGGAACCTGGCCATGTTTACTCAACTCTAAAATCACCTAATATCCTACCGACACTAATATAATTGAAAGTCACAAAGCTGAGACTTAAACTGACCAACCATAGTTCTCAATATCAGTAGTATTTAACCAGTGCGTTGGACTTCAAAGAAACTCGAATAAATCCCTGGAATAAGACATCAAACCCACATTGTAAAGACAATGCATACGTTTCACTGTTTACTCTATAATCCTCTGACAAACTGTCAGGAAACATTGCATGACAAATCCTGCTTAGCAAATTGTTCGACGCAAGGTCAGTCCAGTTGTAGCCTTCCGAAAGCTCGGTCAGTATCTGCCTAGACGTTTGCACATAAGAGACGCCCCAGCACCGCTTGACTCTCTTCTGAAGCAGTCAGCGCTAATTACTGCAGACATGCCAGACAGATCCTTCCTGTCAAAGTCTTGGTGCCTCAGGACATACAACCTAGACTTTTGTGGGGAAAGGACACATAACTTAGATGGGGGAAGAAGAAACGGGTGGACACAATGCACCAAAGTTTCTTGGGAGCTATTTTGCTTTATCCTTGCTTGCCCTGCACTGCATTGTGCAACTCAGGCTCATTGGAAATTCGTGACTCTGCCTACATGTCTGCAAAAAACTTACCTATACATATATTTCAAAGCAAAGTTTCCTGGTGAAATGAACACTACAGGCAGTAGAACGCCAAGCTTTGATTATGATTATGATTATGATTATGGGGCAGATTATTGATGAATAAACACTTATTTTACACTGTTCCTTACACAATGCTGTGTCGGGGGCAGCCGTGGCCTAATGGTTAAGGAGTCTGGCTTGTAATCGAAAGGTTGTGGATTTGAGACCCTCAATACCTTGACTGAGGTGAGTCCCTTGAGCAAGGCACCGGTCCCCCAACTGCTCCTTGGGTGCTGCAGCCATAGCAATATGGCTGCCCACTGCTCTGGGTGTGTGTGTTTGTGTTTGTTCACTACTCACTACTGTGTGTGTGCATTTGGATGGGTTAAATGCAGAGCACAAATTCCGAGTATGGGTCACCATACTTGGCCTCACGTCATGTCCTTTCCTTTCCTATGCTATGTTCTTGAAACACTTTCAGTATAGTTCATTATTTGCAAACCAGTACATTTTTATGTTTGCATCTCATAAGCAGCACCATGTGTGGCTTTTCTGATATAGTAAACTTGCTCGGTAGCCCTCCTGATACAGCATTGCACTTGCCATATGGAGCGCTTGGGTTAGTGAAACAAAACACTCTGCAAAAGAGCTCAAAGCCTTGTATAAGCAAGCTCAAATGTGTTTTTTCCCCTCACATTTGCTTTTGTTACATTTACGTCAGATAATCTACTACATATGTATGGCTGTTACATAGTAAACTTGCTCGGTAGCCTACCTGGTGCAGCATTTAAATTGCGATACGTAGTGCTTGGGTTTGAGTACTGTTAAATTTGAGTGATAACACTCCACAAAAGAGCTCAAATTCTTGTACAAGCAAGCTAAAATGACATGGTTACTTCAGCAAATGTGTGTGTGTTTAATCTCATGTTTGCTTGTGTTATGTTTCACATAATCTGCTCCGTATGTCCAGCTGTTCTTACATGGTAAACTTGCTCAGTAGCCCACCCGGTGCAGCATTTTACTTGTGATACGTAATGCCCCCTCCCCCCCTTTTTGCTTGTGTCATCTGCTCTATATGTATGTCTGTTTTTACATGGTAAACTTGCTCAGTAGCTGGTGCAGCATTTAACTTGTGATAGTTAGTGCTTGGGTTTGAGTCCTGTGAAACATGAGTCACAACACTTCTCAAAAGAGCCTTGTATAAGCAAGCTAAAATGACCTGGTTGCTTCAGAAAATGTGTTTTTTTTTTTTTAAATCTCATGTATACTTTTGTTATGTTTGCATCACATAAGCTGCTCCATATGTATGGCTGTTCTTATATGGTAAACTTGCTTGGTAGCCTACCCGGTGCAGCATTTAACTTGCAAAACGTAGTGTTAAAATGGCATGATTGCTTCACATAATCCGCTCTATATTTATGGCTGTTCTTACATGGTAAACTTGCTTGGTATCACACCTGGTGCAGCATTTAATTTGTGATATGTTGTGCTTGGGTTTGAGTCCTGTGAAACACAAGTCACAACACTCCACAAAAGAGCTCAAAGCCTTGTATAAACAAGCTAAAATTACATTGTTGCTTCAGCATGTGTGTGTGTGTGTGTGTGTGTGTGTGTGTGTGTTTTAAGCTTTTGTTGTGTTTGCATCACATAATCCACTCCATATGTATGGCGGTTTTACATTGTAAACTTGCTCTGGAACCCACCTGGTAGAGCGCAAGAACTTGTATAAGTGAACTAAAATGGCACGGTTGCTTCAGCAAATGTGTTTTATCTCACGTTTGCTTTTTTTTTTCAACAGTATTGGTTAGGTGTAGGTAGTGCAAAAGGAGCACTTACTTATTTCATTTCTGAACTGCCGTAATGTGTACAACAAACAAAAACATCCTCTTTACTTTGAAGACTGGACATTTAATTTTAAAATGTGCTACAAGCAATGCAATATCATTTTGCAATCATTTTTTCATCTCTTATGGATGTGTCATTTGAAAAGTGCTTCGAAATATACCCAGAGCAACATAATTTAGATTTTGCAGAAACTTAGACAAAGTCAGTCTTTTTCAATTAGTTTGAGTTGGTATTGTAAACTGAAGGGTTGAATCATGGTGGAAATATGAGGTAAAATCTCTCGCATTAGCATTCCTAAAGTGTGCAGCAGTTTGAATGGATGCATATTAGATCGACCAAAAAACCCTTCTATGTTTTGACAGTTTTACTTAGGGGTGTGTTTCCGTTTCCCAAAAAGTGACAACTTGAAAAAAGGGTCACTGAACAAGCGCGCTGCCTTAACTACCACTTCGACTGCCTCTGAAATTGTGTTAATTGTAGTCGTGGAGCTTTATTCAATAATGCACAAGGAAACTGTCAATCCACGACAAACAAATCAATCACTTGAACGAGGAAATGACTGAGGGTGTGTTTCCATAAATTGATGTAGCCAAACGAATAATGGCTATGGTGGAAAAACAGGGGGAAACGAAAAGACTCTTGTTGTAAATTGTTTTGTGAATTACATTTCAATCAGAATCATTATTCTTCAAGGTGTAATGAATAAAACATAAAAGGCCGTACTGCTACGGAAGGCATATAACAGATTACAGAGAATACAGTGTTTATTCTCTTTGAAATAAGAAATGAAGTGAAACTTTTTACCAGAACTTTTTGCAACTGCTTGCTAAGTAAATGATGAGGCTTTTCAATATCCAATGTTTTTTTATCCATCAACAAAGAGACTATTTTAGGCTTATGGACACAAAGACAATGGGAGAATGTATAATGACTCTTAACCCATAGCAGAGAAATAGAAACAAAAAGTACATTCAGTGTTTGAAAAGAAGACACTTATATGTCAGGAGAGAGAGGTGTAAACATTAGATGAAAGATTGCCTTGATGTGGTGAAATTAGGTGAAGTAAAATGCGTTTTCCTATTTGTGTGAAAAAATATATAGCAGTAATGCTGGATGTCTTTGTTTGCATTTTAGGGTTAATGGCGCAGGGAGAGTCCATTATGATTTATTTGGTTTGAGACTCAGACAGAACTGGCAGAAAAGTGATGCATAAATCTGGTTAGTCACTTTACATTACACGAACACACCATAATTAAAGCTGGGGATTTCATTCAAAGCCTTATTTCTCTAAATAATATAGGAGTTGAAAATACTTTAAATGTCCATGTTCTCTCTAAATCAGATAATCTATCAGCATTCATTACCGTATTAAGGCCATTTCGCATGGTAGGCGGTAAAAACAAGATAAAGTGTTTTTAAATGGATTCTAACCTGCAACCTGCAGGAGGCGCTACTCACGGGAAATCAACTAAATCACTTTACAAATTATTTAATTTAAATTATTTTACGTGGGACTTTATATACAGTAGTGTATGATCTCATGATCACACATGCAAAAAAGAGTGAAAGAAAGTATACAAAAGACTCAATCTAAATGGATTGTGTTTAGATATTCTTTTAACAAAATAAAGGTGAACTACTAAAACATTTAATTATTTTTTTTTCACTGAAAATATATTCATCTTCATGGGAACAGATTTAGCATTGCATCACTTGCTCAACAATGGTTGCTCTGCAGTGAATGGGTGCCGTCAGAATGAGAGTCAAAACAGATGATAAAATCATCACAATAATCCACAAGTAATCCACACCACTCCAGTCCATCATTTAATGTCTTGTGAAGTGAAAAACTGCATGTTTATAAGAAACGAATCCATCATTAAGGTGTTTTAAGTCTAAACGGTTGCTTCTCCAAAATATGAGTCCATAATCCATAACAATGTGGATTATTTGTGGATTATTGTGATGGTTTTTTTTTTTTCAGATGTTTGGACTCTAATTCTGACGGCACCCATTCTCTACAAAGGATCCATTGGTGAGCAAGTAATGCAAGCTACATTTCTCCAAATCTGTTCCCATGAAGACACAAACTCATCTACATCTTCGATGGCCTGAGGGTGAGCACGTTTTAAAATGTTTATTTTTGGGTGGTCTATTCCTTTAAGAGTTCTTAAAATCACAGTTAAGATGCATCAACATCAGCTTGTGATTTTTTTTTAGTCCGATCTGTTGTGACTCACTAACAAGCAGAACACGTTGCAGACAGTTCTTCTGCATATCCCGAGCAACTTCAGCGGCAGTATCACAGTCAAATCAATTATTTCCATACTGTGTTTTTTCTTGTGCGACAGAAGAGGAGTTCCTTTGAGGCTTTTTAGATTGTTATATCAAATGATTTTAAATGTACCAGAAAAAAAGATGAATGGTGGCATCCAGAGTTTCTCCTTGGAGAGCGTAAGCATATAGCTGATCTAGGATCAGATTAAAGGGAATAAGAGAAGCCTCTTGTATGAAAGGTTATTTTGGATTATCTGTCTAAAAGGTGAAATATGAAGCTCCCTGTACTTGCAAAGTCTTTCCGTGTATTTTTCTACATGCATAGGGAAAGCATTTACATTATGTCAAAACAAGGGTACCTTGGTAAATCTGACCTGTAGTAAGATACATAAAGAGCATAAACAATACAAACTGCACCAGAAAAAAAAGACACGATAATTGTATTATTTTATAACATCAGGTCTGGGTTGTATTTCACACTAAACAAATAAATAAATAAGTTGCATTTATATAATCATATTAAAATAGATTTGAAATATGTTTATATTTAAATATACATTTATATTTATTCAACAACAAGTGATTTATCTTAAATGTTTTTTAATGAATACATAACAATTTGTAAATGTTTGTAAAAAAAAAAATATTTTAAAACAATTATTTGTAAAACAACAAAATAATTTATTAAAATATCACTTAAAAATCATAATATAGTCTTATTTTGTATAAAGAAAATTAAGCCCTTTGCATTGTGACATTATTTTCAAGGCAGATGAGCACATTATAAAGCATAAATATGTATATACCTTTATTTTACAATATTAAATAATATATCATTACATTTATGCTTTTAGCTGTTTTATTTTATTTTATTTTATTTTATTTTATTTTATTTTATTTTATTTTATTTTAATGTAGAAACATTGTCCAGGACTATTAATTTTTCTATAAAAAAAAAATAATAATAAAATAAAATAATATGAAATACAATCTGGACATTTGTTGTTTTGTTAACACTGAACTCAAGTACATCCTTCAAAACTGTACCAGGAAAAGAAATGAAAAATATAATGCTGACTGTGGCCATTGCCACAAGCTGTGACCATCCAACACTATAAAACCCTCACAAATTTCCCTTAAATTTTTCTATTTGAAAAACACATGGGTACAGCTTTGTGTTAAATGGACAGTACTTCCAATGAAGAAAAAAGTAGAAAAATGAACATTACAATCACATCTGCTCAATCAAGCGCTTCCCATGAAGCATAAGGACTGAATCACTGTCACCGTGCAGCACAAAAGCTAGCAAATTTGCAAACTGCCAGCTAACCACTACCCTTAATCCAAGCTCTAAAATTAGTTTTACATTTAACTCAAGGCCTAAAAGGGTTTGTTTAATTAATTTATTTTTAATATTATATAATTAAAAGCTTTCTATTGCCAAAGAACATCATCTCGTCTCTTACCTGCCCTCTCAGGGCATGTGTGTTGCTCTGTCTCGTGGACACGACTGAAACCAAATGAAGATTAGCTCTCAAAACACACAGCTGCTCCATGGATACTCATGGCAGTACTGCTAATGAATCTTAGAGTGTTTTCAAGCCATCTTGTAAAATTTAATAACTAACATGGAAATATAACACAATCATTTGTTACCACTGGACAATAACAAGGTTAAATACTCATTTGAAATTAATTAGTTCAATTAAAATATCATTTACAGAGACAAATACACAGACAAACACGACAACAGCAAGTGCCAATCTTTATTTACGCAAAACAGCGGTCGAGTGAATCCCAGAAAACCTGACATATCAAGATCATGTTTCACCCCAAAATCAAAAGAAATTAAAAAATGAAGAGTATAACCCCCATTTCTCATTATCATAATGCAAATAATTCCCTCATCACTGTAATGCAGGCAAAGAAAAAAACATTGATACTGTATTACAGTAATGAGGATTTAATAAGAATAACCACTGAGAATGAACAAATTATATTAAATACATTTATTTCTAAATAAATAAATAAATATAATGCATTATAGTATGAGGATTTGCATTAATGCATTTTATTTATGTTTATTACAGTAATGAATATCTAATGAGAATCACTACTGAAGTAAAATGTGAGAATTTGTCATAAAAACAATATCACAATGTGTATTATTTATTTATTTATTTATTTATTGTTTTTTTTATTTTTTGACCATAAAGAAGTTTTGACATTTGCTTGGCAATTAAGCATATTTAATCCACCAAGCTGATGCTGTATTATATGGAGGGCCATATTACTCAAAATTAAATAATTAAATAAATGTTAAAATATATAAATAAATCGTTAAATGCATAATTTAATTATTGAAAGCATAAATAAATGTAGAAATATTTATTTATTTAAAAAAAACATATATTTATTTATTTAGGTATTCATTTATTTAATCATTTATTTATTTAAATATGTATTTATTTATTCATGCATTTATTTATTTTAATATTTATTTACCCATATATTAAATATTTTATTTTATTTATTTTATTTTATTGCACTTTTTATTTTTTTTATTTTATTTGATTATTTTTCATTGTTTTTTTGTTTTGTTTTGTTTTGTTTTTTTTTTATTGTATTTTTTAACTTTTTATTAACTTTTTATTTCATTTTGTCTCATTTACAATTATAAAGACATTTTGACATTTGCATGGCATTTAAGCACATTTAACCCACCATTCCTCATTATCATAATGTGAAGAATTCCCTCACTACTGTAATATGACAAAAATGTGGAAATTAATTGATGCTGTTTTAATACTAATGACATACTAATGACAATCACCGTTGAGAATGCATAAATTGTTAGAAAACAATAGTAATAATACATAAAAATCATAATTATCATCGTCATCATATGCACATTTTAAATGCATTTTGGCAATGAGAATCAGGTGATAATGTGATTAATTGTCATTATAATCATGCATGATAAAAAAAATAAATAAATTATGCATGATAAATTATGCATGATATATATATATATATATATATATATATATTTTTTTTTATTCATTCATATAATTATTCATATTGTATTGTATTGTAAACCGCAGTGTGACCTGGAAATGGTTTTGTGAGGGACAAAAGCACTGCTTAAACATCTACATGACTATATATTTTAAAAACAGTACAAATAATTAAATGAATAACAGCCACTTGTTGTGCAGGACTTGGCTCAGCGTTGTTCTCTTTCTAATACCTCAGCTTGGGAATTATTATATTGTGAAAACCGCATCTCGGTTGCGTCTGCTCTGCCAAATGCTTGTATGTGAAACTCCACAGTTTCCCATCAGTTCCCTCTGCTCTTGATAATTGCTCTGTGAAAACGTTTATGAATCTATCACATTGCAAGGTCGGCCACGTCGTTCTAGATTGACGCGTTGAAATGAGATCACTCCGAGTTAATTAGCGGCTTGGCAGAAGAAGTAAGCACAAGCGTCCACGAGAGACCACGGAACTGAAAACACCAACAGCTCGCTCGAAATGCCAACTCCTTTATCTCCCAGCTCAAACCCCGATATCTAACATCCTTGAAAACAATTCGGCATCTTTTGCGAAAGGTACCACTTCTCGTCGTGTCAAACTGATTCCACTTTCACCTCTGCTCCGCTTGTTTTGATTGTCAATTGGTGCATTTCAAAAGCACATGATTGCACTTTGGAATCATCTGGAGATGCGACAGCACGCCCTCGTGCGCAAACCTGTCATAAAGGCCAATTTCCACCAGAAGGGACAGGGATAAAAAGGAGCAGAGGTCAGGCGTATTGCAGCATGAGAGCACTGCTCAAAGAACACTTGCTTTAAGATACTTTGAGTGGACTTGCTGCGTAGGCCACATAAATCTAGCGCTGACAACCACAGTGAAAGTCATTACTCAAGCGCTGTCACGGCACCGGGCCTCTCTAGCCTCACGTCGGCCCCGCGCCACGCCGTACGAAGCCTCTTCTGTCGCTCTGTTGTGCTTTATGCGGCAGCGGCTCTCGCTTAGGCTCATTCATCTAATGGAGGCAATGAAAATGAGGGAGGCAAATTGATGTGGTCCATTTAAGGGCCCGATTCAAGCCAGCGCCATTGCTTTTAATAAATAGGGGAGTATTGATATATTTCTATCTCCCTGTGAGAGCAGAGGATTCCGGTTATTGGTGGAGGGGTTTTTTAATGCGCTCTGATGTATGTTAGGTGCGGCTATGGGCAGATATTGGATTAGGAATCATCTGAATAATTCAGTTCAACATCAACTGAAATTATTCAAATGTAAAAGTTATTTCCAAATAAGATGGACTCTGATGTGTTAGCTTATGATAAACTCTACCACACACAAACTAATAGTTAAATAATTGTAAAAAATAAAAAGGGTGAAAATATATATTTTTTTCTATGTAGACATTTCTAAAAATCTTTAGAAGAATCTTTAAAAATCAATAGTTAGTCAACATTTTATTTATTTATTTATTTATTTTATTTTTTATTTTATTTTATTGTTGTTAAAACCAGTGTAATAATAATAATAATTATTATTATTATTATTATGATTATTATTATTAGACATTTCTAAAAGTCTTCAATAAAAATATAACCATTTCCAACTCCAATTTTATTTTATTTTTATTTTGTTTTATTATTTTATTGTTGTTGAAACCAGTGTAATAATAATAATAATAATAGCATATTATTATTATCATCATCATCTGTTGTTGTTGTTGTTGAAACCAGTTTAAACAACAAAGTATAATAATAATAATAATAATAATGTTGCTATTATTATTATTCAAACCATAAACCTTACCATGAAATATACATAAAAGTCATAACTTTTAACTGAAGTCATATTATACAGTATCTTACAGTTTTCACCATCTTGTTTTTCTTTTCTTATGAAAGTATGCTTAATAATAATAATAATAATTATTATTATTATTATTATTATTATTATTGTTGTTGATTTATTGATTGATTGATTTATTACTATTTTTATTTTATATTACTTTTTTTTTTATTTGCATGAAAGTACTTGGTGTGTAAGAGGATGACTTCATTTGCACTGCTTCATGGGAGTGTGTGGCACACTTATTATTAAAAACCTCTAGTTTCCCTAGGGACGAAATTAATGAATTATTTACTACCAGAACCCTAATATTGTGCTGTATTGTGGATATTCATAGCTTTTGTTGTGCTTGAGTTGGTGTGTAATTTTGCATGGAGCAGCAATACAAGCCAACTGAATATACTACATAAATACAACAACTGAAAACATATGTTTCAGTGGTTGGAAGTATTGACCTGATGTCCTTAATAAAACGACTGAGCATGGTCTTATGTGTCCACTATGACTGAAATGGGATTCAGCAGATGACAAGCATCTACCGCTGAATGGTCACGTCTGGCTATTTTCTGTTCACTGAACGAGCGCATCAGTGATTTTTATCCAATGTGACTTCAGGGAACATATCAGTGATGACACAAATAGCATAAATCCACATACATACAGTCAAACAAACATGAACAGATCATGTCTGAACGGAGAACAGGGACATATAGAGTATCTGTCAAGTGTGTGCATACATTTTCAAGCGTATTACTCAAAATTACTGCTGAGAGAAACCAGAATGACCTTTGAAGGGGAAAAAAAAGCCTGAGATTTAACCAAATTGACAGTCTTCCTCCAGGAAACTGGACCGAGCTGATGCTCACATCAATGATGACAGGCTCTTGTTGCATGGGCAGCAAAGTGTGAATGAACAGAAGCTGCGATGTAACTAAAAACAGAAGGAAAAAAATCATACGCTATATACAAAAATACAAAAGCAACCTCCTGAAAATAATCCACTGACATTCACAAGAAAGAAATCACCACAGAAGATGTAAAGATGATTTCTTAGACATAGATTTAATTTAGTTTCCAACAAGTGATAATTTAAATGGCAGTCTACACTTTTTTTTAAATCCGCCTTCTATATTGATCTTAAGATTGGTCTTTTACTCCATGCAGGTGTTTTCTGCAGTACTGAGTCTATAGCCTCACTGCAAAATAAGTCACGTTTTACCTGAGTTTGCCATCTTTTTGGATGTGATAAGAGAAAAAAAGGGTTGTCTACCAAAAAATAATAGCAAGAAAACACATCTTTTTGCTGAGGAGTTCTTGCAGGATGCACGCAAGACGTAGCATGCAAACAACGTAGTCTGATTCACAGCAAAAAAAAAAAAATGTTTTTGTTTTGTTTTGTTTTGTTTTGGGAATCAGAAATGTATGGTGCAACCAGTGTATTCCAATTCATGCATAAATGACTCTTTAGATCCAGTCATTTTAATGAATCATTCAATCAGATTCACAACCTTACCATTTGAATCAGTTTAATGAATCATTTAAGGATTGAACTCGCTGAACTCTATAGAATATTCTATAATAATCTACAGCCTCACTGCAGAATAAGTCACATTTTACCTGAGTTTGGCATCCTTTTGAATGTGATATGTGAAAAAAAAAAGGTTGTGTACCAAATAAATATCAAGGAAACACATCTTTTTGCTAAGGATTCCCTGCAAGCAAAACGTAACGCGTAAACAGTGTAGTCTGATTCACAAAAAGTATCTTTTCTCTTTCTTTTTTTGTGTTGTTTTGTTTCGTTTTAGGAATCAAAAATCCACAGTGCAACTAGTGTATTCCGAATCACGCATGAATGACTAATTTGATTCAATCCTTTTAATGATTCATTCAAACAGATTCACAGCCTAACCATTTGAATCAGTCTAATGAATTAGTAATTATTCAGTTATCATACAGTACTTGTATTATATTATTTAACAAGACTTAATATCTGTAAAATTATGTTGTAAAATTAAAGTCATGTTATGTGGTACTTTATTTACAATTACGGCATGATGGTTTTTTTTTTTTTTTACTGAATAACATGACATTTTTCTCCCTCTCTCTCTCTCTCACTGAAGTCATTATAGTCATGTGAACAAATCAGTCAATTGTAATATGATATCATTTGACAACATGTCATGTGCATTTGAGACTATAGCTTAACGTTTGATGTCTGTGTTTACTTTGATTGGTAAAATCTTAATGTAGTGTACAGAATGGGCCACTTTAGTGGTAGTATAAGTCACTTTAGGTAAAAGTGTCTCCTAAATGCTTAAATTTAGCTGACACTTTGTCTTCACCCATCTTATTTATGTAAATGTAAATATAAACATGTTTGAACCTTGTTCTCACTGATCTGAATGTTTCTGACTTCACGCCCCACTTGAGTCTTAAGCTGAACCCGGATGGAATGGAACTTACATAACTTTTCCTTTCAAGTTAAAATAGCCTGAATTGTTGATGAAATTCCTATGGTAGGTTCATCTACTCAATAGAAAAAGAGAAACGTGCTGAATCCATGACCAAATTTTGAAGAGGAAAGAAATGTTCATCCATTCAATGCAATTTCCCTTTCAGCTTTCATGCTAGATATTGCACAGCAAGTTCAATTTCTTAATTGAGGAAAATTAATGGAATATGAAGCTCAGATTTTACTTCCATTTTGTGAACCTCAGGTTGTCCGTTCAGTCATGCTCAAATAATACTGTCATTATATCAACCCACGCTCACATGTGACTGCAAAGCTTGAATTACATAAATTAATTACATACCACCTGCACTACACGTAACCTGAAGTGTTAACAAACACAAATGTGAGCTAAAAATACATTTGCTGAAACAAACATGCTATTTTAGCTTGCTAATTCATGGCTTTGAGCTCTTTTGTGGAGTGCCGTCACTCGTGTTTAATGGGACTCAAATTTGAGCGCTACATAGTGCAAATGCAGTGACGTACTGGGTGGGCTACCAAGCAATTTTACTATATTTTAGAAAAGCCATACATAAGGAGCTGTTATGTGATGCAAACATCAAAATGTATTGGTATACAAATTATGGTTATTATACATACTGTATATTGGTTATTGTATATTGGTATACAAGTTGTCGGTATACAAACATATTTTGAAGGCATACCACAGTATTGTGCAAGGAACTGTGCAAAAATAAACCTTTATTCATGGATAATTTGCCTCTGAAATCATGAAAGAAACAAAAATTGGTGGTGTTTTACTTAAGTTGTCTGAGCATGTTGACTCGTGATGCGCTGACTCCAGCTTCATTCCCCTCTTTGTGAAGCTCTCCCCACTGTTTGAATCAGCTTTGCTTGGCAGTTTTCTCAAGTCTGCGGTCATCTCTGTTGCTTGTGCAGCTTTTCCTACCCAATTTCTTCCTTCCAGTCAACTTTGCAATTAATATGCTTGGATACAGCACTCTGTGAACAGCCACCCACCTCTTTCAGTAATGACCTTCTGTGACTTACCTTCTTTGTGGAGGTTGTCAATGATTGTCTACCATTACCAAGTCAGCAGTCTTCCCCATTAGTGTGGTTTCAAAAAACAAGAGATACCTGGAAATTATACTGTAGGGATGGTAATTTAATGAAACTCAAATGTAAATATTCTAATATTTTGAGATACTGGATTTTTGACTTTCATGAGCTGTACACTCTAATCATCAAAATTAATACAAAAACCGATTAAACTTAGTAAAACCTTTAAAAAGTTTTGCTTTACTTCACAAGAGGCTAGCATATATGAAAGTTACATTTTTTTTTTAAATAAGTTACAATAAAAAATGAACTTTTTCATGATATTCTAATTTTTGAGATATACCTGTGTGTATATATATATCTCAAATAATCCAATCGAATATGCAAAGTTAAGAGGAAAGTTTGCTCAAAAATTGATTTTGCTGAGTTAGATGTGTTGCTGGGTCAACATATTTTGTTGGCCCTGGAACAACATTTTAATCCAAAAATTTAATCTTGACCACATCCCTACACCTAAACCTAGCCTTACCCATGAGTAATCCCTAAAATCAGAGGAAATGATAGCTGAATGGCACTGATATACATGCACCAAACACTGATTGTAACCCTAAACTACACAAAAACTATAAACTGTTTTTTAAAATATGACTGGTTAATCACAATGTTGTTCCAGGGTCAGCAAACATGTTGATCCAGGAACATGTCGTACTTGGTAAAATCAGGTTCTGCCTTCACGCACTCACCCTCACGTTTTTCCAAACTTGTATGAATTTCTTTCAGCTGTTGAACACAAAAAAAGATATTTTGAAAAATGTTGGCAACTAAATAGTTGATGGTAGCCATAGACCTCCTTAGTATGGAAAAAAAAATGGCTACCATCAACTGTTTGGTTACCAACACTGATCAAAATATCCGCTTTTGTGTTCAGAAGAAGAAAGAAACGGATTTGGAATAAGTGGTGGAGTTGTAGTATAAATCACTTTTTAGGTAAAAGTGTCTCCTAAATGCATAAATTTAGCTGATGCTTCATCTTTACCCATCTTATTTATATTAATCTTAATATAAACATGATAGCCATTGACTTCCTTCATATGGAAAAAAAAAATGGCTAGCTCAACTGTTTGGCTACCAGCATTCATCAAAATAAGAAAGATTTGGAATAAGTGGAGGATAAGTAAATGATGACAGAACTTAAATTTTTTGGTGAACTATCCCTTTAAGTAAGAAATTGTAAATTTCTCCTAATACTGAAAGCATAAAGCAGCATAGAAGCACAAAGAAATGTGTTTCATATGATTCATATGATAAAAATGCAGATGTACAGCAATCTGTTCGTTCTAAAGCGTTCTTGATTTTGTCTTTGTAAACATACGGAAAAGGTTGCATTTGAAATACACTGCAAGCTGCTTTGTTTGGAAAACTGTCTGTTGTGCAGCAGTACATCCGCAACACTGCAGACTGCAATTACAAAGCGAACGCTTTAAACGTGAACACTTTAGACAACAAGTCTTGGAACAAGATGGACGCCTTTGTACTTCCGCTACAGACCGTTCTTTAATCTAACAGGTCCAAACGTTTGTCTCGTTCTTTGCTTTCAATCCACATTTATGAACTCTCCTCTTCCCGTCCAGCCTTAGATTTACAATTAGCTTGGAAACCAATGTCTGTCTTTTGATTATTTGCATTGCTGATTCTTCTTTTCATTTCACACATATGATGCAGACTGGCTTGTCTTTGAAGATAAATGCAGGGCTTCACTACGGGAAGTATGAAAGCAGTCTAGATAACTATGAACTGGACAGTGAGGCCATGAGAATCTGCATGAGCATGATGAAAAGGAAAGAATGATGGTGGTCTCTGGATGTCTTAAATGAGAGACTGAATCGGGCGCTGTACCGTGCAGCGCTGTGTCAAGCCTCAGTCCGCAGAGTTAACTAGATCAGGTCAACGTGCTTTCACAGCTTCCCTTTTCCTCTGGTTATTTCACGCTTTATTTCTTTCGGGATCAGTCACTTGGGTGTTTGTTCAATTATGGACACTTTTAACCCTGTGAACTTTTAGAAAACACCCTTTAAAACACTAGTTTATTTCATTTGTTCGCTAACAATGTGTGAGGGTCCACATACATGTGTCAGAGGCAAAATCTGAAAGTCATAAACTTTTCAACTACAATGTAATTTTTTTAAAAAAGTGTGGAGGGGGAATAAAGGGAATAAAACCTTCGTAGTGCAAAGGGTAGTTCTATAGCTAGCATTGAATGAATCTTAAATAGTTAAATAATATGTCCAAACTTTTTTTAATACACTTTTTGTACAAAAATATCTTGATTGGAAATGGTGTATAAAATATTATGCTCATAAGTGATATCTAGCATGATCTTGAAGCATGTTTCTACCCTGCTGTTGTCTCATTGGTAAACAGATTAAAAAAGAAAAAAAGAAAAACGAAAAGATTATTATTAAAGATCATTTGGCCAATATTATTAATTGTGATGAAATGACAGCACAACAAACAATAAAAAGGTTGATTTCACTCTTTGTTGAAATCATTGTAGTTTATTTATTTATTAATTTTAATGATGGATATTCATAGTTTAAGACTGAATGTCTGATTCTGGTAAAAGAGTAGAGCAATAAAATGTATACACAAAAGCCACCCTAAAAAAAAAAAAATAAATAAAAAATAAAAATAATGAATGAATGAATGAATGAATGAATGAATAAGACATAATAACATGATTATAATGTTTTTTATATGAAAAGGGATATGAAAGAGATCAGAGATACTATTGTAGTTTTTATTTTGAATTTTATTTTTATTAAAAAAAAATATTTACATTTACATTTAGACATTTAGCAGATGCTTTTATCCAAAGCGACTTACAAAAACATATTTTTATGTAAAGAAATATTTAAATTTAGTTTTTTTAATATTTCAATATAGTTTATACTATATTCATTTCATTTTTTTATTTTAGTTATTTTAGTATGTCAAATTATTCTAAATAAAAAAGTAGTAATATTATTAGTATTAGTAGTTCATTTTATTTCAGTTAACATAAATGCAAAACATTTTATGTTTTTAGTTTATGTTTTAATAAACTATAATAAACCTGATTTTGTATTGTATTCATCAGTCGTTTTCTTTTGCAATTTTACCACCACAGATCTCTGTGATAATAAAAAAAAAAAAAAACTCCATATGGTCTACACAATTATGAGCAGCACTGGATTGACAGTAGTAGGTAGATTACATAAAAGCATCAGTTTAAACGCACCTGCTTTTTCCAGTTCAGATTTTTTTCCTTTATCTGTCATTGTGTATTGTTTCAACAAAGTGTGAGAGATATAAATAATCCTCATATTAATCTAAAGCTTTTTGCAGCAGCAGTATTCCATATGTGTTTCTGTATAGCACTTATTTTTTTCCTAGTTAAGTTTCGAAGGTGGTGTTTTTCTAGTAGACTCATCCTCGGGCTGTTTTCTCCTCATTGCTGTGTCCAGCAGACAGTGCGTGTTTGCCAAGAGTAGTGTTGCTTCTGTCTTTGACAGCAGACCACCACAAGCTCTTTCATCTCACTCTTCCTAAGTGGTGTGCAATACAAGAGCCCATTTTGAATAAGAGGGAAGCCCACCTGACACACATCGCCTGCCTTCTATATTATGTGCACTTGAGTTCAACAGTGCTTCAGCTGGTCTGCCTGCCATAGTTTACCTGCAACGGATGCCCCTGATCACAAATCACAAGTTACGTTTTTAATGCACAATTTCTCTAGAGCCAAAAAATGCATGTTGTAACGTGCAAATTCAAATGGAAGAGCAATGCTATGATGCTATAGCCTGAACTATGACTAATACCCACAACATCCTCACCAACAAAGGACATGTTTGAGATGGGATTTAAATCTTCTCGGAAACACCAGTCATTGAAACACATTCATTATCTGCAACGAAACAGAACATCCCAGAAGCGTTTCCAGCATCGAAAATGATTGAGGCTGTGCATGGTTTTTCACATTCACCAAGAGAAAGAAGACAAACATATGATGCATTGTCGATGCTCTTTGTTCTAAGACACAACTCGCTTCTGGAGTAATTATGGACCCCCGGAACGGAGCAGGAACATTAGCAGATGTATTGGGTCTTGCATTGAAGGTATAAGCCAAAGCCTAAATGGACATCTGTGCTCCTTTTAGGAACTATGCGAAAGTGGAGGAAACAAGTATTTAAAGAGCCAGGTTGCATCAAGGGTATTGCTTTTTTATCATAGACTGGGCACTTAAATGCATGCATTACACATGTAGTGCTCATAAACAAGCACTCAGACTTGGAAAGCTCTGGAAAGTTGTGTCTTTACAAGCACTTTACCATTTATGGGTGTTAGACTTGTCATATCTAAACTAGCTCTGCTCTAGACATACAAAAGAAGCCTTGAAGGTGGAAAATTTACATTTTTTTCATAACTTTTGGCTCAGTGACTTGTAATAGACATTAGGTGTCTGCACACTATTTTTTCCTCTAATTTATCTTGCTGAAAAGCACACTCAGCGAAACCAGAAATTCATTTTATGACAAAATTATATATACATGTGCCCCTAAATCTCAAATGATTAATAACCAGTGTCATTTATACTGTTAAAGTCAGGGTTTTCAAACTTTTTCGTGACCCCTAGAGATGATGATCCCCTTGTGAGGGAATAAATACATTTAAATTTATATTAAATAATAAATGAATGAATGAATAGCATTCTACATTTTGCAGCTATCATAGCAGAACTGAATGCTGCTGCTGCTCTCCGTATCATTTTTTTTTTTGCTGTCTGATTTTGGGTTCTTATGTAAATTGTACAAATGCCCATATATAGACTCATAGACTCTCCCCTTAAAATCAGGACAGTGGACAAAAGTGGACAAAAGAGAAGGATTGAGAAAAGAGAAGGATAAACTGGAATGCATCTCCCTTGTCTGCTTGTGATCTGTTAGACTAAAATGCATCTTAATACCAGGGTAAACAAGGCCTTTGACAGGCTTGAAAACACATCTTGTATAGCTCATAAAAAGGACACATACACTATAATTACAAGTTCAAAGGGTGATTACACTTATAACATGTTTGGTCTTGAATTGACATGTCAATTTAGTGTCCACTGAGTAAACATCTAAAAGAAGTTATAAAATAACTATGTTTATAGTGAAGTATATATGGCACATGTAAGCTCTGGCTTTAGCAGTATAATAGTGAAAGCCTGCTGAATATTAGTAGGTGGTTTAAAGCAAGAGGTTGTCTCTTTTGTCTAGCCCTTGGCAGCACAGGGTGAATGAAGAGGAGATCTAATTGGTTTTCTGGAGTGGTCACCACTATTCAGGAAAATGGAATTTGCCTGTGAAACAGCTGGGAGCCTCCGCTTTTTTGTGTTTGTATGTCAGTCGAGTGTTGTCTAACTGGGATGATGCAATTTAGCTTCTTCGTTCAGTTTTCTTTCATTCTTTACTTGTTCTGAACTTTCTTCCTTCTATAAGTTTATGTATGCAAATTACTTTTGAGGTAGTTTATATCAATGCAAAAGAAGCACACACAGGGCAGGCTCTCTTTAGTGGAAAGTATGAGTGCAGCAGAGATGGTATAAGGTGGGCTGAAAGCAAGGGCTAATTTAATGACTAGCCTGCTAAGCAGGAATACGACGCGGGTACTTCATTAGCTGGCTAGAAACTGATTATGCACCCCTCCGATTCATTACATCCCACTCAGATCGCCTTGGTCTACACGCAGGGGCACACAAATGAACTCTGAGCTAGAAACTTGACACCAAAGGGAGTTTCAAGTGGCACAAATGGCTGCTTCAGAAAGTCTGGTGGGGGAAATCTTGCCAGCAACAAAGAGCAGGGGGATCTCTTGAGTATAAATAGATAGATAGATAGATAGATAGATAGAATAAAAGGACAGACAGATAGATAAGGACGGATGGACAGATATACAGATAGACGGATGGACGAATGGGCGGACGGACAGACAGACAGACAGACAGATGATAGATAGATAGATAGATAGATAGATAGATGGATGGACAGAAGTTAAGGACAGATAGATAGATAGATAATAGATAGATAATAGATAGATAGAAGAATAAAAGGAGATAGATAAGGACGGATGGACAGATATACAGATAGACGGATGGGTGGACGGACAGACAGACAGATGATAGATAGATAGATAGATAGATAGATAGATAGATAGATAGATAGATAGATAGATAGATAGATAGAAGTTAAGGACAGATAGACTGACAGACAGCTAGATAGATAGATAGACAAACAGACAGACAGACATATATATATATATATATATATATATAGTAAGATAGATAGATAGATAGATAGATAGATGGATAGATCCATTTAACAATACTGAAAGAAAAATAATAATAAAAAATGTATGATTTTTTGATTACAGCAGTGGTTTTATTGTTGTTAGAGTGACACATTGAATCAATGACATTAATATATATGAAGTCTTCTCTTAGACTTTTCCCCCTTATGGTTTGAATTTCAGGACATGACCTTTATAAGAAGCAAATATAACGCTTTCACACTCAATAAGTTATTTGATTCAACGCTAGTGCTGAGCTCTCATAAAATTTTGACATCTTGTTTGTTGCACTCTAGCAACTTCATTTCCACAAATTTCAAATGATTGAGGCATGAAATGAAATGAGAACAGTGTGATGACTGCCATGCTAATATGAGGCTTACTGGAGAAGTGCCAATAACTTTGTTAACCACTAAATTGCTCCAATATATCACTGCGGTTTATAACTGATTGTGCAAATTGGTGAATCCTATGGGCTGTAACTCTCAAAGCCAAGGCTGCGGACACCAGACGTTATATCCCAAAAAGTGATTTGATATGCGGCTTATTTTTGACACAGAATGTGCTTCTAACTCCTGCAGTGGATATTTGCATATGCAGCTGAATAGAGCTGCACAGCACTGCAGTGTTTAATAAAAGCAGTACCTTCAGTAATGAATAGGCCTATGTATTCAGAACAATGCAGTATGAATATTGTAATTCTCCAAGTACTTGCCTATTGATTGCTCAGCATTTAGAGGTGATGTAAAATCAGGAACATATTTAAGATAAATTCAGTGCAGCACTTAGTTGCACTGAGAAGTCAATCCCAGAATGTAGTGGGGCTAGATCATAGAAGAACTATATCCAATGAGTTGAAATATTAAAAGTTTCTTTTATTGAAAACAAAAACTATCGTTGGACAAAATTAGTCATGCAAATGAAATTTTGCACTTAATTTTTGGTTTTCATTCCTGTTCAGTTATTCATATAATGTTTTCCATCATTCGTATTCATTATGTTTGGAAGCTTCATGAAAGGTTGCATTTATTGTAACATATATAGTGACAATACATCCATCCATTAGGGGGAGTTCTCACAGCTGCTCATGACAGACCAAGCACATGGCAACTTTTTCTGACAGGTAAGATTAAGATGCATGCAATATGTGTAGTGTTTTTGCAGTTTAAAACTGTTCATGAGTGTGATTAATTACATGCATGTGATACGAAAGCCATGGATTGTTTATACTACAGTGCCTGTGATTATTCCTCTTGCTTTCTATGTCTTGTAAAATTTGGTTTGATTCATGTTTATTTTCATGTTCATAGAGCTGTTGTGTCATCCAATTTACTGTCTTTTTGTGGTTTAGAGCAAGATAATATGTTTTTTAAACAATGCAATGGTTAATGGACTTTGCTTATAAGAGGATCATGTTGTTTCAGGTACTGCACTTTGCAGTTGGAGTGAAAAGTTGTTGTTTACAAAGGATTTGATTGAGAGACTTTGAATGCTTGAGTTAATATTATAATTATGTTTTGCTGTTCTTGGGTAATATATTTAGGTTTGCACTGTTGTAGAGGAACACAAATAAGAGTTAGAATAAATTTGTCTGGACGTTGTCATATTGTTGATTGTTCGTTTGCATATACAGTAGTTGAGCTTATCCATCATCGATGTTGTCTGTGGCCAATAAGAATGATATCAGGTCGCTGCAACGGAGTCAGAGTAAAGCATGGTATTTCACACTAATTTGGAGGGATTTAAATTTTGGAAATGCTCAACATTACAACATTGCATTACACTGCAACAGCTGCCGCTTAACAGCATTAAGTTTGAAGCAGTGATGTCATTGTGAACACCGTAATCAAAACGGTTCTGGTGCACTTGATTACAGCACTTGAAAACCAACAATTGACTTGATGCAACACAGGACTTCTTATATTACAATGAAATAATAATCATAATTTAGAAGTTCTTAAATGACAGATCTGTACTTTACAGAGTGATTTCTATGGTCGGGTAATTGATAAATAGCATGACACCAAGTTCTTTCCAATCAAGATTGCAATTAATAAGATGTCCATTTTAATTAATAATAATATGTAAATGTACAAGTCTTTTCATTTAATTTATGTTAGTTTATTTATTTATTCATTTTGGCAGGTATATTGAAGAACGGTTCCAAGTTTAAATTTTTATTTTTGTATATGGTCACTTTTTTGTGGAACATGGTCAAAAGCATACAGATTACGAATGACATGAGGGTGACTAAATGAATAGCATTTAAAGTTTTAAATATTATTTTACATATTTCTTTAAATAGTCATGTGGTTGGAATTTTTTTTTCTTTTTTTTTTTTTTTTACAGATAATTATTCCATGCTGTGTATGTAATTAGTTAATTTAATTGACTTAATTCATCTGATGTCAAGAAAGTACATGTATAATAATTAAATTAGAACTTAAAATAGTTTAAGTATAATATGTCGCTCTGGAGAACTGCTTGAAATGCCATTTCAGCTACACTACATTAAAGTGTAAAACTGGAAATAAGACACTAGATCACATAATCACATTCATCACAGGGCCAAAGTCTTGGCAGCAGGAGCAGTTACTGTTAAATTAATAATTGTGTGAGAATTTCTCAGAATTATATTTAAAGCTCAATTTTGATAGTAGTGTTAGCAACACTACCACTGATAATTTTATGTATTAAATTTCTGTACCAGCAAAGAAGGAAGCAGTCGACCAAGAAGAGCAGGTAGTGCGTGGTACTAAGGCCCAATCCCAATTCTATTTTCTACCCCTTTGCCTACCCCTCACCCCTTCCCCTTGCCCCTTGAAACAAAGTGGGAAGGGGAAGGGTTAAAAATGTTCCCCTAAGAAATGGGACACCACTACTACACTGTCATACGTCATCATACGTTGATACAGTGACAGTTTCGCCGTTTTCTCCAACATTACACAACTAATCCCCCCACTTTCAAACTGTTTTGTTAAATTAATGTCTTGTATTGTAGAATGTACGCTCAGCACCGTCGAGAGTTTAGCGCCATCGTTAAAACGAAACCGAAAGTAAAACGCGCGCGCGCATTCAAAAGCAGTTTTAATACCCCAAGTTTAGAGAGCGACTCCCCAATGTGCGCATATTAGGCTACATAACATATCTAGGCTGTAGGCTATAGGTTGTGTAGTTGTATTTAATACAACCTTAATATTCATTTGGTGCTCCTACATTTTTTTTGGCGCTCCTAACTTTTTGAAGTTGGGAGCACCAGTGCTGCTACCAAGTAAAAAAGCTAATTTCGAGCCCTGTAGATAAAAATATATTTTCTAATATCGTGCAATCAGTGCTATTCGCTAGCAAACTTTAGCGATTTTTTGCAAACGTTTCTTTACAGAACATCACCGTAAACACAAACACAAGATTGAAGGTAATATACATATAATGAAAAATTGTCATGAAAAAAAATCCTTATTAATGGCAAAAATTACTTACATTTATGGGTCTGCTTGCTCGAGTGAGCAGCCATGTTGGAAATTTCTCTTAGCCCTTTGTGTGAAGTGAGGTCCCGAAAAATCTTCGTTTGGAGGGCTATCTAGCCATTCCCCTTCCCCCTACCCCTCCAACCAAAAGAGAATTGAGAAAGTGTAAGGGTAAGGGGTAGAATTGGGATTGGGCCTAAATCTGAACCGCTAACCTTCTGAAGACTTGGAACTAAAAAAAAGCATACACCAATTATCAATTAGATTCCCGTTAAGTTTCATGGCTGGGAGATTCTTGCCGTAAGTTTTTGACTGTTTGACTAATTAACATCAGTTAAATGAGCAGTCTCTTATTTTTGATGGGTAATTATGGCATTTTATGAACCAATGCCCATATGTCAGCACTGAGGATAAATTAGACCGTGTCTCTCTAATTGTGTCTAGGAACAATGGGTGTCGGAGTTTAAAGGAATAATTGGCCAGTAACTCCCTCTGATGTTTTGTCAGAACTTTGAAAAAGAGTTGATGAAATACTTTCCTTAATCATGCTGTGGATTTGTGGAAATGATGCAAACTAGACTCGAATTGGCATAGACCACATGAGAACCAATGAAGGTAAATCAGTAGCTTCATAAAAACTGAGGTTCATTGTGTTTAAGCGAGGAAATGCCAATAGCTCTTTTCATCCAGACTAGGAAATTGGTGCAAACTGGAAATCAAAGTTGTGCTCACAGGATATACAGTGTATATATATATATATATATATTAATTATGGCAAGTGCTATTTTAATATACCATATAATATTTCATTACAGTGCATTACAGTATACTCTGTTTGTATCATGAGTGCAAGGTCATTTCATTAGTATCATTAAGTCTGCACAATTGACTGGAAATTTTTGATCCCTGGATGGTTATTTGGCATTTTTGTTCTCATATTGCATGTCCTACTTTTGTATTTTCATAAAGCATTTTATGCAGTATTATAAAATGTGCTTAAAAATATGAGTGGAAACAACAAACTAGTTTAAGTTTAGTTTAAGTCATAAAGGATCTTGTTTATGACATATTGTACTGTACACTGCCAAAAAAGTCAAAAGTCAGTGATCGGTAAGATTGTTTAATGTTAATGATTTTTTTTTTAAAGAAGTCTCTTATGCTTATCAAAGCTCATCAAAATTTGGTTAAAAAAATAGAGAAAAAGTAATATAAAAATATTATTGCAATTTAAAATAAGAGTTTTCTATTTTAATAGACATTAAAATATAATTAATTTATGTGATGCAAAGCTTAATTTTCATCAGCCATTACTCCAGTCTTCAATACACCAATATGCAAATTTATTATCAATGGTGGAAACAGATGTGTTGCTTATTTATTTATTTATTTATTTTTTTTATTTTTTTTTCTATTTATTTTTTTTTTTTGAACCTGTGAGACTTTTTCAGGATTCTTTGATGAATAAAAAGTTTAAAAGAACAGCATTTATTTAAAATAGAAATATTTTCTAACAATATAAATATTTACTATCACTTTTTTTATCAGTTAAACACATACTTGCTAAATAAAAATATTAATTTCTTTCAGAGAAAGAAAAAAAAAATGTACTGACCCCAAACTTTGAACGGTAGTGTATATTGTTACAAAAGATTTCTATTTAACATTTTAGTCATCAAAGAAACATAAAAAAAGCATCACAGGTTAAAAAAAAAAGTTAAGCAGCACAACTTGATATAAAGCAGCATATTAGAATGTTTTCTGAAGGATCACAGGAATAAATTATATTTTGAACTATATTAGATTAGGAAACCAATATTTTAAACTGCAATAATATTTCACAATATTACTGTTTTTTCTGTATTCTTGATGAGCAGAAAAGGCTTATTAAAAATTTAATTATACATTTATTATAAATTAAACTTGTATTCTTTGGACTACTTTGGAGAATTGCATAATATAAACTTGAATATGAATATGTTATTCATATTATACCATTATACCATTCATTACCATTGCATATGCTTAGAAAAAAAAAAATGCTTTGCTGTCCCAGTATTTGTTTTAAAGCTCCACACATTCGTACTTGTTTTGAACCTCTATTGTTATACAGGAATCAGTCTGACAGTTAATGGCTGTAAATTACAGTTCATCCTGTGCAAATGAGTATGATCAGGCCAACAACAGAACAGAAAGCTCATCTTATTCCCCTCATAGACTTCAATTAAAAAAGATTCCTGGGTATCAAACTCACACCTTCATCGACACCAGCCGGTGTGTCATGTTGTAATGCTCACAATGCTCCCAAATCACCTGCCTAAGATGCCTTGCATCACAGTTTTTCACAGCTGGCTCAAATCTCAGTTGCCATTCCGACCCAAAACAATGCAAGCAGTGTGAAGTTAATTGATTTCACTCTTCACAGTGTCATTCGAACAAGTGAATCAGTTGTGATATTTTTTTATTTTTTTCCCATCTAGCTAGTCATTGTTGAAGTTTTGTGATGCCGCTCCACCTTGATCCTGAAGGCTTGTTGTGTCTTTATTTGACAGATGTGACTTATTCCACCTTTCTTTGGTTGAAAATAGCCTAATTCTAGCTCATTCACGTCAACGCTAGGGAGACGAAGCTAACAAGTCCAGATGTCCATGACTTAAAGTGTCGTTTTGCAGGATCTGAAAGGTTGTTGAGCCATGATTGCTGTTATAAAAGGAAGCTCCTTGATTCTTCACGAGTTCCATCACACGCGCGTTATCACATCTCTTTCACTGGCGCGCTTCTCCCACACACACGCCGCTCGCTCTCCAGCCACCCTGAGCTGATATAGTTGAAGATTGAAGTTCTTTTTAAGGCCTCGCCGAGTGAACTTGTTCCTGGGGTTCATGTCTTTATCCTTCAAGGAGTAATGGTATTTTAAAAACAGAGTGGGAGAAGGGAGATAACGTTACACCTGGATGAGATCTCTGTAAAGGTCCCTCTGATGGGGTTTCACTCACATACTGTATACTGAATGGGTTGTGAATAGATTCACTAAAAATGCAACTACAAGGCAGGGTAAAAAATAGACTGTCTAAAAATGAAAACTGCTGCTTTTTCAGTCAATGGCTTAAACAACATTTTGTAAGGTACTGTCTAAGGAAACCTCTTATGAAGTTTATATATATGTATGTGTGTGTGTGTGATTGTATGATATATTTGGACTGTTCTACATACTAGCACTTCACAAGTCTTAATTTAATGGAATATATACATACAGGGCCTAAAATTAACACTCGTCAAGTGCCAAATGAGAGTAAGAAGAGTCGGCAAGTATGAAATAGATTACTCGCCAGTTGGCAGGTAATTTATTTATTTATTTATTTTTTATGGTTTCCCTGCAGTTGAAAAACATGGAACCCCATTTCTGCTTCTGAATAAAAAGGTTATTGTGACTTTTTATCTCACAGTTCTGACTTTTTTTATACGAATTGCAAGACATAAACTCGCAATTGCAAGATAAAAAGTGACAATTCTGAAAAAAAGGCAGAATTATATAAACTAAAAATAAACTTTTTTTGTGTAGCAGTTGTGAGTTTGTTTTGCAATTCATTTTCTCAGAATTGTTAGATATAACAATTTGTATCACAATTTGGACTTTTTTAATTAGAATTGTGAGATATAAACTCACAATTGAGAATATCTACTTTCCATGGGGATGCCAGACTTTTCTATCAATAGGTAATAATAATAATAATAATAATAATAATAATAAATAAATAAATAAATAAATACTGGGTGCTAATAAATAAATAAATAAACTGGGGTGCTAATAATAATAATAATAAGTTAATAATAAAGTAAAAATTATTATTATTGTTATTATTATTATTATTATTATTATTATTATTATTATTATTATTATTAATATTAGCACCCAGTTTATTAAACTGATTTAGCTTATTATAAAATCAACAACAATTATATATAGTATTAATAATTCATTATTGAAAAATAAAATAGAATATCAACATTAACACACTTTTGGACTGAATTAATTATATCATAATAATAATAATCAGTCCAATTTTGAGGGGAAAAAGACTGATATGTTGCAAGTTTATATCTCACAATTCTGACTTATTCTGATAAAGTCAGAATTGTGAGATGTAAACTTGCAATTTTGAGTTATAAAGTCAGAATTGCAAGATAGAAACAAGAAATTAAAATATTGGATTCGTAAAGCTTTGATAGTTTTCTATATCTGTATAATGCCTGTGTAGGTAACGTTTTCTGAGTTTAGGACAGTGCCATGTTAAAGACCATAGCCTTGTCCTTACGTCTATAGACAACTAGGTTAGTTGGCTTTAACTTAGCCGGCTGATTTAGCCTATTGATTTATTTAATTAGTCATCGTGTATGTCGATTGATTTCCTGCAGTACGTCTATATAGCAATTGTTGAGCTTCGTTCTCCCCGTTTACTTTTCCTTTGACTAATTTTCTGGCCTTGGAATATATTTCAGCACACATTCAAGAAATATTTTAGATCTTTTTCTGAATCAGTGCCACTTGATCTTTTCCTTTTCTGATAGCTGCTGACTACAATAATGAAAGTGCCATTATTTCGCCCACTGGCTTTCTATGGGGGAATTGGGGATTGTATAGCAAGTCTGCCTTTATACTGAAATTACAGATTGGTTTGTTGAATTGTTGAATATTTTTGGTCTGAAAGGGTATTGTTCTGGGCAAGTTCTGCAAGATATTCTTCTCTGAATAACTAAATGACCCCAGATCCCTCAGTACATTTTATATGTCAAATAAATGTCAAGACTTGGTTTTAATTGACTTTTATGTGCAGCATTTAATCTCTCAAAAATGCCTATGGCAAATGTTGAGGTGAATTCAAGCAATGCAGTTTACATATTTAAATCACGTCCTTTTGAAATATCTGAAATCAGTTTGACCAGATCTGTGCAAAATGTAAACTGAATGCTAAATAAATGTTTGAGCAACCGTTTTGTGTTCAAATCGGGCGTACTGTTTGCACTGCCATGACTGCGGATTGCACATAAGTGAAACTCTCGATCGTACGACACGCTGTCTGCCTCTGTTTTGTGATTTGTTGAATGGCTTTTGACGCTGTCAGATGTGATGTTCCTACACAGAGTCTTGTTAACATTCACTTTTCTGACAATGTGGTAGGATGGACTGTTAAATATTTTACAGATCAGACTCATGGCATCCAGTTTAGAGGGTCTCACGTCTGAGGTCGCAGTAGTTTGTTCCCCAAAGTTTTGTACGGCAAGTAGTTTTGTTTACTTGATGTGAGTTTTACTGAACATTTACCAGAGTTTTACGTACTAACCGCCCACATTTCAATTCAGCCCAGTTCTAGCAGCACTGAAATAGTATTTGATTAATAATTACTTAAAGTAGTCGTCATTGTGTAAATTAAGGTAATTATAGTCTAAGCCTTATTCACCAAATTCTCAGTATTTATTTATCAGCTTGTTTTTATATCTAATTTCCATGTGGATGACAGAATTTTCTATCAATAGGTAATAATAATAGTAATAAATAAATAAATAAGTAAGTAAGTAAATAAATAAATTAATACTTGGGTCCTTATAATAAATAAAGAAATAAACAGGGGTGCTAATAATAATATTATTACATATATTCTATATTAATAATAATAATAATAATAATACTAAAGTACTATTCTTATTCTTATTCTTATTCTTATTCTTATTCTTATTCTTATTCTTATTCTTATTCTTATTTTCTTATTCTTATTAGCACCCTAGTATATTAAAATGATTTAGCTTATTATAAAATCAACAACAATTATATGTATTATAATTAATTATTGAAAAATATAAATATATCGACATTAATTAAAACATTTTTGGACTGTATTAATTAATTATATAATGATGATAATAATAATAATAATAATTTTAAACATATTTAAAATGTATTATTCTTATTATTAGCACCCCAATTTATTGAACTGATTTTGATTATTATAAAATCAATAAATATTAATAATAACATTAATTATTAAAAATAAAATATAAATATATCAATATTAATTAACACATATTTTGACTAAATTAATTATAGGATAAGAATAAGAGTAAGAATAACAATAAGAATTATTATTATTATTATTATTATCAGCCTAGTTTATTTAACTGATTTAATTTAACACGCACACACAGACACACACACACACACACACACAAATAATAAATATTAATAAGATTAATTATTAAAAATGAAAATATATTAATATTAACACATTTTATTTAACTAATTTAATTAATAATAATAATAATAATATAAAATCAGGCGAATAAGACATCTGTTACAGTTATTACTGTTACTGCAAATGTTATTTTCCTGAACTGTGTTTAATTTATAAGCCAATTTAGGCTGGACTTGCCTTCTCTTTTGTCTGTTTCACTACATTTGTGTCCATTATACGGTTCAGGGAATCAAATGTACATGTGTAATTGTGTATCTTTGAGTCTAAGTGTGTGTAATGCCTTTTGTACTGCTGACATTCTTGGACAGGTTTCTTTTATAAAAGCCTTTTTTAAAATCTCAGATGTTCTTGGCAGGTTAAACAAAGGTTAGATTAAAAAACAGTCTTGACAATAAGCAGATAACAAAAGAATTGCAATGTCTTTTCCAACCCTTTTGTTTTTTCAAGCACGTTTCATTTGAAAAAGCTTAATGGTTGAGTTGTTGAATAATGGCGCTTCTATTAAACACGATTGTAACTATCAGGGAAAGAGTCATTTATAGGCTTAGATAAAATGAAATAATCAAGAAACCTTGAAATGATTTGCATTACAGATGAATAATTTCACACCTTGCTTTCGGGCCGATCTCCAGCAGTTTTTTCTCTATTGGTGGATACAGAAGCTCAGGAAAACATCACTATCGGTTTCTCTGACCTTTGTGCTTCATGGCCTGGAGGAGACGTGTGCAGACCTGACACGGAGGCTTAGGATGACGAGAGGTTACTGCTGTTATCTTAAGGAGCACCTTGGACAGACCATATTAAGATGACAGCTGGTTCTTCAGTGCCATAGTCGTTGTTAAAGGGCTCATATCACGAGGAATCAAATTCTCCTTGATCTTCGGAGATAAAAGATGTACTTGATGTACCGTGAAAACATACTGTAACTTTCAGAAGTCAAAACTTCTTCCTAAGCTGCAAAATCGAGGTTTTTGGCACAAGTGGACATCGGGAAAATGTTTAAATAATAAAAACATTTATGATATGACCCCTTTAAAATATATTCTCTTTGATATTTCCATTTCCTACCATTCAGAATCATTTTTATCACTGTATGCTTTGATATCAGATCTTCTGTGTGAGGATTCATAAACATGGCTGATTTAAAAGTGTATTTATTTTCCATAATCTGCTCTTGGGATATGATTTAATCATTGCTTCCCTGAAAGAGGATATCTGAATGTTTATCTTTCATCTTACTTAATGTCGTTCTTATTGATATAGGGAAATAGTTTTAGAGCAAATTTGAATGAATGCACATTCTTTTTGGCTAGTAGTGCAAAGGAAACCTCTTCTTATTGTTTCCTCATGGCATTAATTTTCCCTTACCGGAGACAGGGCAAAAAAAAAAATATTAATAATTGCCACGAGGTTGAACTTTACGTGCTCCCTTGGAGGCTACAACTCAACTAAAGGAGGAGAAATGGACACAAACATCTCTCCGGCGGTGTTTTATACAGAAGATTTAAAGGGATAGTTCACCCAAAAATGGAAATTTTGTCATCATTCTTTTAAAAAGTTGACGGTATCCTGTCATTTCTCCCATACATGGCTACCGTCAACTGTTTGGTTACCAGCGTTTCTCAAAATCTCTTCTTTTATGTTTAACTGCTAAAAGAAACTCATAAAGTTTTGGAACAATTTGAGGGGGGAGTAAATGTGAACTGTCCTTTTAAGAGATTTTCAATGCTGTGTCAATGTTGTAGCTTTCCTCTGGTGCCAAAGTTGGAGTACTGACGTAAAATAAACAAATATTAACACTCCATTTCTTAATCGGTCATTAGTTATGAGGGCTGTTTGTGACCAGTATTCGCTCTAGCGATTTTTAGACCACATTTACATCTTGTATTGATTCATTTCGGTTGACCGCACTGAATAACAGGTGTAAACGTGATCTGATTACAGTTATGTTTGTCTTTTAAAATGTAAGAAAATTTATGGGAGAAATGGTGTGCTTCATTGACTGACTTTTTATTTTATTTTATTTTATTTTATTTTATTTTATTTTATTTTATTTTATTTTATTTTATTTTATTTTATTTTTCCAGAATAGACTTCAGTGGTCAGGCCATTAAATTTCGACACAAAAGATGTTTATAATTATCTTAAACTAAATCCATAAAAGCATATATAATTTTTTATGAATTTGTATTATTTTTTAGATATTTTTAATTATTATTTTTTAAGCAAATTTTATATTTTACTTTTATTTATTTATTTATTTATTTATTTTTTAATAAATGAAAATGAGAAATGTATGAAAGCCCATTTTCACCACTGAACCAAAAATAAAAAATGGTAATTGCATACTTTTTTTTCCTCACAGTTGCAAGTTTACATCTTCTTTTTTCTCAGAATTGTGTTATGCAAACTTACAAGTTTGACTTTTTTTCTCATAATTATGATTTTTTTTTTTTTTTTTGCAGAATTGTGAGATATGTCAGATTTTTAGACTATAATTTTAGAATTGTGAATTTATACCACACAATTCTAAGAAAAAAATCATAAATGTGAGGAAAAAACATCAGAATTGTGATATAAAAATTTGCAATGACCTTTTTTTCCCAATTTTTTTTTTTTAGTTCAGTGGCGGCAATGGCATAGAAATGTTGTCTTGTAAACAAGCTTAAAATAACATTTCTCATTTCAATTAGTTAAAATAAACAATTAATAGGAAATTTAAAAAAAAAAAAAACAGTAAAAAAAAAATACTACAAATGACAAAAACACAAATGATTAAAATATTAATATAATAATTAATTTGGTTTGGTTCATCATTATCAAATAAATAAACTAAACCAAACCATTTTGTTCATTCATGAATTAATAGACTAATGCTAGTAAAGCGTTTGTGATCATGTCAAATCTGTTTTGTCATGATGCAGTTTTCCTGCAGTGATGAGTCACATGACCTTTCTACACCTTTCAGAATTGCCAAACTCTTTCGATTTTAAGTCACAGCTTTAATTTAAGTATCATTTCATCATGATATCTTCCTAATAGCCATTAGGGTAGTAATTTCCATTTAAATATGATGAGCCCGAGTCTCTGGGCCTGCGCTGACAGACGTGTGGCCACACCGGGGTTATCTGACCTGAGCCGGGGTCTCATCATTACTGTAGCTTAAGGGACTTACTTCTGTTTGCATGTCTGTGATAAATTACCACAGTGAGATTTACAGACCAAAGTGTGGATTAGAAGGTTGAAGGAGGTTAATGAATTTCTTGTTGAGAGTGCTCTCTCGATGGGCGTCGGGTTCAAGTGATCGGTTATAAAGTGATTTTTTTTGCTATATTGCATATGGGAAATGGCGGCTACATATTGATTAACATAATAAATATCAGAGAACTTGCCACCGTGACCTAAGAGCAGCTCATTTAAATGAACAAATGCTGGTTGTGAGATAAAGATAGCTTCATTACGTCCCCTAATGACAGAGAACCCCAGATAAATCTTGACCTTATCTGAATTGGTGATGCATGGTTAAACATTTGGCCCCTGGCCTGGGTTACTCACTTTTTTCTCCATGAATGAATATTTCCGCCATTTCTGCTCGAGTTGAACAAAAGAATAACACTGGGATCTGCAATGCTGTCTCTCTGTCCATGGTTTGCATGGCTGTTTTTGAATTCATTACCCCTGAATACAAGTCTGTTCCCGATATATACTGTACTGTGCAAAATATTACTAGATTAAAAAAAAAAAAAATGTGGGTGACAGAAGAACAGTATAAATACGATCATTATTTATGCTATGTGTATTTAAAGGTTCTAAAGAACATTAATATCCCAAGATATCTACAGTTGCTGCACAGTTAGACAGCTGGATAACAATGTTTTTCACAGCTCTAATTAATGCAATGCTTCAGTAAATATGTATCTGTTCCAAATATGCTATTCCCAAGTATTATTATGAAGTGGAAGAACTGCAGGCATACATGCATATTTAAAATGCACTATATTTCTTAATGAATCTCAGATTTTATTTCTTATAAAACAAAGATGTGTGCTATTATATACCTTTTTGTGATTACTGTGTAAAATTAAATAAACAATAAAAGTATACAAATATTAATAAATGGAAATTGCAGTGTATGTAATGTGGAACAAATGTAATTATGTATGTACTTTATATTTATTAATTTAACTACATTATACACACTGTAATTTGCATTTATTTAATTTTCTGTTATTAGTATGTAATATGAAAAAGGTATTAGTTAGTAGGCTAGTAAGTAAATAAATAGTCATACAAATAAATAAATAAATATAAAAAATGTGTTAAAATTACTAACTAACTAAATATATTTACATCTTATACATATACTACACCTCATGATGTAGTAAAAGGTAACAAATTATGTTTTATAATTTCTTTCCACTACATTATATATAATTTAATTTTGATATTATTATGTAAAATAAAACATTATATATATATATATATATATATATGATTTTTACTACATACTATATATAAATAAAAAATGTAGTAAAAATAATTAATTAATTAATATGAACGTATATAATGTAGTAAAAGCAGTAGATTATTAATGAATTATATATGTGTGTTTTTTTCATTTATTGTTTTTACTACATTATATACATATAATTTCCATATATTTATTTTTCTATATTAGCATGTAAGAAAATAAATAAATAAATAAAAAAAACGCTAAATAAATAATTTAATATTATTGTAAATTATAAATGTGATAATATTATAAAATAAATAAACATTTATGACTTTTTGGGAGAAGCATAATGTCCACATTTAATTTTGCAATTTGTAAATAAATTAATAAATAAATAAATAAATAAATAAAAATATTGTTGTAAAAGCAATAAATAAAAAAATCTATTTATAATAATAATAATAGTAATAATCATCATTTTTTTTTATTTCTTACTTTTTACTACATTATATACATAGCAATTTCCATATATTTAATATTTGTATGTAAAAAAAAAAATATATATATATATATATATATATATATATATATAAATATAGAAAATGAATCAATGAAAACATAGAATATTATAAACAATATCAATAAATAAATATATATTTTTTGACTATTAAGGTTAAAAAAAAAAAAAAATCCATTGAGGTTTAAAAGCACTCGGGATAGTCTGCAGATACAGTCATACAGTCCTGCGCCAGCCGTGTATTTGCCGCGTGAGATGCGTGTTATTGCCAACAGATAATTGTCTCCAGGTATTACAGACCTCCCTGGTTGAAGTGCTGCCTATTCATTCAAGAAACCTCTAGCCGTTTCCCACACATTTCTAAGTCTGGCTCCCGCGCACACATTTACGCTCCCTAATTATTTGACTTCCTTTATCGTGCCAACGCACCGTCTCACAAGCTCCCTCTTCTTTGTCTCGACACAAAACGCCGCACCTGCTGCGGTATGTCATCAAACCTTTTACGTGCTTTGCTTTACAGGCATCAATTCAAAATGCTCATGCTAGGAGAAAATAAAGCCACGCTGAATCAGTCCTCTGTGGCATCAATCAAACAATAAAAGCAAAGGTAAAGGGTATCAGCATGCGACCTCGAGGCCTCTTGTCATTTCAGGGGTGGAGGGAAAGAAATAGCACAACGGTAAAAAAGAGCTAACCTCTCTGGCCTTATACGCATCGCGACTAGGCCCTTAAGAATATATTTAAGATCATGCGTCAGGGGACCCGATGTCTTCTTCATGAACACACTTGCCTTGTGATGGATAAAAGTGACCTTTAAAAGAGCTTTTTACCTCGGCGATCTTTGTGTTTACCTGGAACGCGACGTTCATCAAATGTTACGACGGACCGAATGCTAACACCCCTTGGGCTGAAAAATCGCTGCGTTATCCCAGACGGAGGATGTAAACGTGGTTACGAAATGAGGAGGAATACGTTTGAATGGTTTCAGACGGGATAAAACCTGAAAGACTTGACAAGCTAAAGGAGTAGTTTGCACAAAAATGAAAACGCTCCCATCGTTTACTCACCCCCATGCTGTTTCGCTGTAGTATTGTTTTCTTTCTTCTGCGCTGCACAAAAGCAGTTCTGAGGCTGAATGTCCTTAGGCAGCTTCTCCACAGAAACAAAGTGGAGGGTGATTTCAAATGACAAGGCCCAAAAAAGACTAAGATCTATCAGAAAAGTCATCCATATGCCTGCTGAACGATATTCCAGGGCTTTTGAAGGCGTGCAATGGCTTTGAGCAGCTAACACACCAAACTTGAAGTCATTATTGACTGAAAATGTAATGAAAGCTATTAATTAAGATGACATGGATTGTTGTGTTCTTGGGTGGATATATATTTTAAATGCTAAATGACTACTACAAAATATGACACTTAAAATAGTAACTATTAATAGTTTTAACTTTAAATAAATAAGAAAGAAAGAAAGAAAGAAAGAAAGAAATCTATCTATCTATCACTGTATTTGTTGAGTCAGCTTAAAATAATTTGTTACCCTGCTGCCTTAAAATTTTAAGTTCAGTCAACTAAAATAAGTTTATTTAACTTGAAATGTTAAGATGTACTAAGTAACAATTTAGATATTTGTGTTTGCTAAACTTAACAGATGGGTAAGTAATCCAGCTGCCTTCAAATTTTAAGTTGATTCAACTCAGATATCAGATATCTCAGATATCTAAGTTGTATAATTTAACATTTCAAGTTGCATAAACTTTTTTTTTTTTGAGTTGACTGAATTTAAAATTTTAAGGCAGCCAGGTTACAAATTATTTTAAGTTGACTCAACAAATTGCTTTTTACAGTGATCTATCTATCTATTAAAAATACAGTGTAAGTTAAAAAATACATTTGTTTATTTATTTATTTATTTATTTGTTTGTTTGTTTGTTTATTACTTTAACACTAAAAATTACTAAAAGGAATAAATTTGACACTCAAAAAAGAAAATATAAATAAATGTATAAATAAATAAATGTATGTATAAATAAATAAATAACAGCCAAAAGCTGAAATATATTAAACACAATGTCTGTTGTTGTTATTATTAATAATTAATAATATTAGTATTGTAATATTAATAATAATATGATTAATTATTAACAATTATTGTATTATATAATATTATTATTAATTATCTATCTATCTATCTGTCTGTCTATCTATCTATCTATCTATCTATCTATCTATTAAAAATACAATCTAAGTTAAAAATACATTTATTTATTTATTTATGTATTTGTTGGTTTGTTTATTTGTTTATTTATTTATTTATTACTTCAACACTAAAAAATTACTAAAAGGAATAAATTTGACACTCAAATATATAGATGAAATAAATAAATAAATAAATAAATAAATGACAAACACAAAATTACTGAATCTTAAACAGAAATTAAAATTAAAACTGAAACTATAAAAAGCAAAGCTAATTTAAAATATTAGTAAATAATAAAATAAGACACGGTAAAAACCCCCGGTGTTAAATTAACACTGAAGCTGTGAAAAGTTAATGTGATAATTAGTTGATTAATTGTGTGATGATTGAGAATTAATGAAGTATACCTGCTGTTAACAAAGTCAGTCACTTAAAGAAAGAGAAACAAGAGCACAACAAGAACTTTTTTTTAACACTCTGAGTGAGAACTGTATAAACACTGGGAGTGTTAGTTTAACACAGGGTTTTGCTATGTATGTAAGTAACTAAAATAACACTGGGGTCAATAAATAGTGATGATTTTTATTTTCGGAAAAATAATTTCTTTCAAGTAATATTCAACATACTGTAAATGTCACATTGCTGAAAATGGGAGAAAAACATTAACACCTGTAAACCTTTCACTTGTAAAGCCATTATTTTTTTTTTTTTTAGTTGCTGTGCAGGCATACAAAAGCATGTTCATCCAAAAGTACTTTTAGGCAACACTAATTCAAGCACTTCATTAAAATCTTTTGCGCCTTTTTATCAATTTAGCCAGTGTAGATTGACAGGCAGTTATTGGAGTCATGATGCAGTACATGCATTTGGACTAAACTGAATTTGTATTGACTTTCAGGTGAAAAAGTGCTTGTTTGTTGACGTCTATAAGGCATCAGATCGCCTCTTTCAGAGGTCAATACTGTCTCTTTTCTGATAAAAGCTGTCTTTGAATGTAAGCCACAATGATAAACAGCACTGATATGCTGAAGGTTGTTAGTGCATTGACAATTCAATTGTGGCTATTTAACAATCTCAAAGAACTGGAGAGTCTCTTTTCTTCTTTTTTTTTTAGGAAGTTGAGTGTAAAGTGGTTTATTTAGCAATGCTTAGGTTTATTTTAGAATTTTTTTTTTTTTTCAAAGTAGTACTTCATTTCCTCGTTGATCTCTTTTGTGTCTTTACTGTATCTTTAGTGTTTGAACCGCGGTACTATAAGCTTGCGTCATCAGCGCGAGTATCACCATGAATACTAGCGCCAGCTGTTTACCGCTGTGACTAGGTAACAGAAGATGAGATGCCAGCTTCACTGTTTTATTCATGCTTTTGTCGCTTTTAATTTACCACCGAATATTATGCGCAGAACGGCACTTTGCGCTTGTCTGCTTTAGGATGCTCTCTGGAGGAAATGTATTCAGAAAAAAGCAGCTATGAGAAATGCATTATGATGAGTGTGACCATAAGTGTGCAAACGTGGAAATTATACGGCATCAATTGCAGTTCAATTGCACAGTCTGTGAACTGTACCAGAGTACCTTTTCAGTCAACACGTTCTCACTCCCAACTTGTCACATATTGACGTTTGGTCAGGACCCTTTGGCATCGCCAACACTTTTGGACGTGCAGGGTCCTCCATTTATTGCAGTTGTTTGCTTTAATTTAATGGTTTGCATGCATTTATAAAAAATATAAATAATTTCATATAAATTTATACTTTAATTGGAGCACCTAAACTCACCCTTAGCCTAAACTTACCCACTTCTGAACAATATGAAAAACGTAACAGGCAAATACAAGTACAGTCACATGTATTTATTGCAGAAAATGACCATAAACAAGCAGTATAAAAACATTACAGACAAGTCGTGTTGCATTACGAGTCTTCTGAAGCCATACGGAATCCTTGTGCGAGTAAAACATAAGGTTTTAATCGCTGAAAATGATCCCGCTCCTTTTGCTTCAGCATTATAACTCGTCGCATGTTGACGCTTGGTCAGGACACGTCACTTTTTGACACACAGGGTACCCCTCTAGCGTAATTTTTCGACGTACAGGGTCCTTCATTGCTTTAAAGGAGAAGTCCACTTCCAGAACAACAATTTACAGATAATGTACTCACCCCCTTGTCATCCAAGATGTTCATGTCTTTCTTTTCTCAGTCGTAAAGAAATTGTGTTTTTTGAGGAAAACATTTCAGGATTTTTCTCCATATAATGGACTAATATGGTGTCCCGAGTTTGAACTTCCAAAATGCAGTTTGAATGCGGCTTCAAATGATCGCACGTGTGGTTGTAAATGATCCCAGCTGAGGAAGAAGGTTATATTCATTAAAAAAATGCAATTTAAATACTTTTTAATCTCAAACGCTCGTCTTGTCTCACTCTCCCTGAACTCTGTGTATTCTGGCTCAAGATGTTAGGGTATGTCGAAAAACTCATATTTTCTCCCTCAACTTCAAAAATCATTTCAAAATCATCCTACATCGCTGCAGAAGGTCTGACCCAGTCTTTGCAAAGTGAACATGCAAAGAAGATCAAACACCTTTAACCAAAAAGTTAACACAGCAATATAGGACGATTTCGAGGTTGAGGGAGAACAAGAGATGGGAGTTTTTTGACATACCCTAACTGTCTTGAGCCAGAATACACAGAGTTCAGGGAGAGCAAGACATTAAAAAGTATATAAATGGTAGGGATGTGACGAGATCTCGCACGAAACTATCTTGTATGTATAGTAACGCTTAACCTCTTCCGCCAGGAGGTGGCGACAATTGCCCGTTTAAAAAAAAGTATGTCATTGAATCATTCATTCAGGAGATTTCAACAGTCAAACAAGTCTTAATGAAGTGAGACACTGACTCCTTCATTGAATGTTTTTTTTTTTATTATTATTATTTTGTTTAAATGAATATATGTTTTTTAAAGACTTAAGCAATGAACAGTTTGTCAGAACCACTAGTAAATTACGTTATTTTTTTTAGTTTTCTAATCTTTTTTCTCCAGAGAGAATCGTGATCTCCAAATTTATTAAAAATAACTGGGATTCTCAATTTATCCAGAATCGTAAAGCTCTTGTTTAAATGTTGTTTATTACTGCATATAATTCATTAAAATGGAAGTTTAATTTCATAAAGTTCAAAATGCACCTACATTTTTTTGCATTTTGTCTTTTTCAGTTGAATAAAATACTATTTTCCCTATATATTTAATCATTGAGGATTTCTTAAGAAAAGTTTAAAAATCTTGTCTCGTCTCGTCTCGTTCTCGTGAACCCAGTCTCGTGTCTCGTCTCATCTCATGGGATAAGTGTCTCGTCACACCCCTAATAAATGGTATTATTTTTATGAAAATAACCGATCGTTATGCTAGATAAGACCCTTCTTCCTTGGCTGGGGTCTTATACAACCACATTTGGGATCGTTTGAAGCCGCATTTAAACTGCATTTTGGAAGTTCAAACTCGGGGCACCATATCAGTCCATTATATGGAGAAAACTGCTGATGTCTCAGATGTTTTCCTTAAAAATGTTTTTCTCAAAAAGCACAATTTCTTTATGACAGAAGAAAGAAAGACTTGAACATCTTGGATGACAAGGAGGGGAGTACATTATATGTAAATTGCTGCTCTGGAAGTGGACTTCTCCTTTAAAGCAATGAAGGACGCTGTACGTCAAAAAATTACGCTAAAGGGGTACCCTGTGCGTCAAAAAGTGACGTGTCCTGACCAAGCGTCAACATGTGATGAGTTGGGAGTTTGCTCACCAAGGCTGGATTTTTAAAATGTTAAAATTGTGAAAATTTTCTATGTAAGTATATTGTAAAATGTAATTTAATCCTGTGATGCAAAGCTGAATTTTCAGCATCATTACTCCACACTCTAAAAAATGCTGGGTTATTGTTTTTGTTTTGTTTTTTAACCCAAATGCTGGGCTCAGCCCGTTGGGTCATTTTATTGGGTCTTTTTAATATTTTTTACCCAGGTGCTGGGTAGTTCTTCTGTAACTAAGGTGCTGGGTCATTTTTAATGCTGGGTTATAATGGGAAATAATGGTTTGTATACATTTTATTTCATTTATAAAGTCTTTACTGCGTAGTAAATTGTATTATTATATGCAGTGTAATATAAGGACGAGATGTCAGTCAGCTGTGTCAGCAGCAGTTGTTCAGCAGGATGAAAACTCCTTTTGCCTTGCATAAAATAAATGGATTTTATTCATTATTGCAGAGTTTAATCTTAAAATATATGTCAGTACTGTTTGTTTGTGGGCAGTTTTTGGAGTTAGTCATGGCATCTTTCAGCTACAAGTGAAATGCGAGGCTGCGATCTGAAGTTCGCAGTTAACCCGGTGAACAGCAGTCCTTCACCGGCTCAGATTTAGGCGACACACCGGCATGAAAATTAGCGCTATTTCAGTAAAAAGCTATTACAGAAAATGGTTGAATACACTAAAATTTAAATTCTAATTTCTAAATTCTAAATATTACATTTGTTATGTCTAAAATGCTTGTTAAACAAGATGAAATGTGTGTAACACTGTAAACTATATTCACCCAAATAAATGCAGTTTGTCTTTTTCAATTTTGTCCATGTGTTCTTGCTTAAAAATAAATGTTCAACTTTTGATTATTGCTGTTGCCTCTAGTAATTATGTGTGTGTTTTTATCAGTTCCAGTCCATTTTAAACCAGCAATTTAATAATTTTTAAACAATAGTTGACTTAAATAAAATAACCCAGCATATTTGGTAAAATCATTTAACTCAACCAGCTGGTCACAGAGCCAGTGATGTACGTTTAAACATTTAAATATTTGAGCTAGAAAAAACCTTAATAATAAATGCTGTTGTAAAAAGTTTTAAACCTTGAAAAGCAAGTTGTTTTGAGTTCTTTAAGAACAGCACAGTCTCAGAGCCATGTGCAATGTCGAGTCTTTTCTATTTGTACAGCACTTTTCACAATCCAAGCTTTTTCAAAGCAGCTTTACAGAAATATGTGCCTTAAGTGTCTTGAATGCCATGTTGCCAGTGTACATCGCTACGTGACTAGTTGAATAAGAGCAGCGTCATGCCATTTTCAGTTTCTTTTACCTCAGAAAAGCTGTATATGTTGCTGTATGTGCTGTGTTTGAGCACAAGAAAAAAGTTTAGTTTTGTACTTCATCTAGAAATGTTATATATAGAGTAAATAGGTCTATGACAACTTTAATTGTTTCTTTGGTTGCAATGTCATGTAGGAGTGAGCAGGCATAAGCAAATATGTGTAAATCTATTTGCCATTTTCTCAGTCATTTTACACACAAGACTGAATTATTTTAAAGCTTCTCTAAACTTGATTAATTAGCTATTGTGGAAAATCAGGGAGTGCTATGTAAGCCGGGAATGTTAGACAGTAGTAATTATGCGAGGCTATTTCAGTCGACTTTGTGTTAAAAGCTTTTAGATATAACAAGATCATTTAATTATAATGCATAACATGCAATTAAATCTTGCGCAAGGTAGCTTTTTCTAAAAATTGGAGACCGCTTCGTTAGGAAACTGACGGCATTTGTCCTTAATTTAAGAAAATAAGGCATTTATGCACATTCAGATTGTTTAATATCATTAACACAGAAATTGAGTTTACTGACAAATTGATGATTTGCATATTTAAATGAACTACATGCTCGGTTAAGTTAGCAAATTACTTTACAAATGCACACCTCTTGCACTAACGTTGGAAAAGTATAACCTCTAAACCTACTATTATGTAACTACTTAAGAGAAAATTGGTTTAGCTCCATGATAGCAAATGGGTGCTAACGTGTAATTAAAAGGTTTAAGTTTTATAAATAACAGTCGTGAAGACTCCAGGACGAGGGGCGGGAGAGATGCAGACAGGAAAACAGAGGAAGACAGACAGAGAGAGAGGTAGACAATTAGGGGGTTGATGCATTCACTGGATCTGAGCAAATGAAATTGTCAGGGAGCTGTTGTGTTGCAGATTAATTTAAGCCGTGGCTCTTTAAGAATGTTTTGGAGGGGAAACTGGCCTAACAACCCTTCTGTGCGATCGGCGATAATTGCACAGTTATGAAAATATGTGTTGCTGCAGATGCTCATGGATAATGAATCCGGCTATATTAAGACGGAAAGAAAAACTGCTGTTTTAGAAGAAGTGCTCATCTTCAAAACATGCTAAATGACCACGACAAAAAGTTTCAATTCAAAAGTGTAATAAAGAATTAATACTTAATAAAGTGACAGTAAAGACATGTATAATGTTACAAAAGTTTATGTGTTAATAATATGTTTTAAAAGTATCATGTTTTCGCAAAAATATAAAGCAGCGCAACTTTTTTCAACATTGATAATTAGAAGAAATACTTCTTGTCTGGCAAATCAGCATATTAGAATGATTTCTGAAGGACACTGAAGACTAGAGTAATGATACTGAAATAAAGTACATTGCAAAATATATTAACAGAGAAAAAGAAAAAACAACAAAAAAAAACTGAAATATTTATAAAAAAAAAGTCTACAGTTATTTTACTGTATGTATGTATGTATGTATTATTATTATTATTATTATTATTATTATGTACGTAAATAATAATAATAATAATAATAACAATAATTATAATTATAATTATAATTATAATTATAATTATTAATATAATTATTATTATTATTATTATTATTATTATTTTCTCATTTCTCCTAAGGAATTTTAGGATTAACATATGAGACAAAGCTGATGCTTTAAGTATTTCATATTTCTTAAAAAAAAATCCCATTATTTTTACTGTATGCACGTCAATAATAATAATAATAATAATAATAATTATTATTATTATTATTATTATTATTAGTATTATTATTGTTTTCTCATTTCTCATTTCTACTAATGAACTTTAGGAGTAACGTCTGAGTCAAAGCTGATGTTTTAAATATTTAATATTTCTCACAAAAAAATAAATAAATAAATAAAATAATATATATATATATATATATATATATATATATATATATATAAAGTAAGTACACCAACTACTATTATTATTATTATTATTATTATTATTATTTCTTCTACGGAATTTTAGAAGTAACATCTGAGGCGAAGTTGATGCTTTAAATGATTCAAAATAGCAACATCCGAGCATTATGATTTTGAGTTTATGACTATTTTCTGTGTTTATGATGGTTACATCAGTACATGATGTGCATCTGTGAGGTAGGATGGCATTGAAATATGTGAGTCTCATGTCTGATCAACGTCTTTGGTTTCTCTGACTCAGGAGAACGAAACGACTGGTTGAAAGGAAATCTGAAAGTAGAATGAGTGCAGCTGGCCTGTAAATAAGTTCATTAATATCAATGTCTTTTGAATAATGTGGTGAAGAGAAAAAAGAGAGATATTCTTGTTCTTTCTGGTTCTTTTGCCATCAGAATCAAATCCGTCCACCAAAGGCTGTATCTCCAGGCCCACATTTGCTGTGAACATGTGTGAGGGGTTAAAAGAACAGTTTGTGCCTTCATATATTAGTGAAGCACTCAGTCTGTCCGACCATCTGTAAGAAAATATTTTCTTCGGGTTCTGTTTAGTTAAGACACCAGTAATCCTTTTTCTGTATCATTGACAGGTCTTGGAGAAGTTTAAAAAGAACTGTATAGTACAGCGAACATATATATATATATATATATATATAATCCTAACTTCATGAGAAGACTCATCCGCAGAGTGTTGACCTCTCTTGTCCTTGCTGTAAATCTTATGTGTTAAAACAAGTGTAACTCCAGTTCTGTTGTCCACGGGTCAAAGGGGAAACTGTCTGGGATCCATGTCCGAGGTCAAAGGTTAACTTACACTCCAGACAAAGTATTTTCTGGGTTTCTACTGCAGAACTGGGCATATTTTACCCTTGATTCCTTGACTTTCAATAGAGGCGCTTTTTAGTGCTGCGGTTAAATAATACATTTTGGGGTCGTTCATTAGCAGTTCTGAAAGAGGACTAATTTAGTGCTCAAAGTGTGTGCTTTCATAACCCAAGAGTTCTCAGTTATAATTCATTAAACTTTCAACTGTGTCTCAGATGCTTTAGGAGAAATTAAAAAATAAACACGAATGAGGCATTTGTGTCTGTTTTGTATATTACTGAACATACAATAAGAATGTAGAGATTGCATTAAAACTCGCGTTTTAGTTCATATTGAAATCTTGGTGACAGTTTGTAGTTTATTTTTCAACATTTTTAATTTACAGCATTTATTAATCTTGTTAATGTTAGTTAATAAAACATTTGTTCATTGTACAGTAGTTCACAGTGCATTAACTAATGTTAACAACTTTGATTTTCAAAATGTGTTAATAAATGCTGAAATTAAAGATTTATGATGTAGGTGTATTTTTAGTTAGCTCATGTCAACTGTACAAAAAGTGTAGAAACAATTTTCAAAATTTGCTAGTAAATTTCAGTTCATTACAAAGAAACAGCAAGTAACACACAAAAGAAACCATGACAATTCAATTTTAAGCCCTAGTTACTAATAAATGAGTAAAGTGGGTACATTAATCCATTAGCTAGCATGAACCAACAATGAAATAGACATTTTTTGCTCCATAATTGTTCAAAAGCTGTCTTGGGTTCACTTTTGTACTGTATTTACCCTCATATAAGCACCTTAAAAGTACATATTAGTTCCTAAAATGTACATATTTGTGAAAACGTACCAGTGACAGCTTTTGTACTTTACCGTAAAGAGTTGCAGAAATTTCATTTCATCATTGACTTTAGTATTTTAAGTTTGAGCTTACTTTGAAATGCATAGCAATTTTGTTGAAAAATTTTAATAAGTTTCCTAGCTTAACAGAGAGATATCTGCTGGTACAAATGCAAATGTCACATTGCGCATGCCACGGTTTCCCCAGAGATTTTGTTTTTTGCTTCTGTTGACAGATGTCATAGCAGTTCTCCTTGAATTAACCCATCACAGATAGCTGGAATCTAATTCTTCCTGCCACTATATTTAAAAATGGATGCTCATGTGTCAAAGACATAATCATACATCATGTTAGCTGTACTGAAAAAAGGCCTAATAGTGCATTCATGTGACACCTCTGCTGACAAAACAGCCTGTGGTTTCTCAAAGCGTTTGCACATTCACCTCAGCGGTTTTTGCTGAGTGTTCCCGTAGCGTTATCCCCCAGGGTGACTGATGAAAACGCCAGCCCTCTGCAAATTTCCCAAACGTGGGCACACCTTGTGACAAATCCAATGCTTCATGTAATGCATCAGCGATACAAAGGCAAACATATCAACTTTTAATCTTTGCCTGCATTTTGTTAGTGCCAAATTTCGGAGGGGCTTGATGTATTGCGTATGCCGCTGCAAGCGCCGGCTGATGGGAAAAACAGAGCGTGAGGAATAATAGACGCCAAGGAACTTTTCATTTGATAAAATCTCATTAACCTCCATGTGGGGTTACAAATTTAAATTCTCAAAGAGAAATAAATGCACGCTTGCAACGTTTGTGTTATTTAGCACAATTCACAAACACAATGCATTTTAATGTCATATTAAGGCATTTTTTAAGACAAAAATCCCAGTTTTTTATGTTACAACTGGTGATTTTGGGCTTGTTTTTTGACTATTGCAAGTGTTACAGTTACAAGATAATAATTTTGTTCAGAAATATACATATATATAAATACACTAGCAGTGCAATATGGCTGTATATCGCATGGCTTCGAGTGTGATATTGCATTTATACAACAGTTTGACAACACAAGTGTGTAAACACATAAGAAACAACAGCGGAGTGTCTTTAAAAACCTCTTTTGTGCAGAACTACTTCCTTCTACCACAAATTCAAAGCTAAGTTTGACAGTTTAACTGCTGAGACCAAGCCCCATCACTAATTGAAAAACATCACTTTAGAACTAGTAATGAAGGAACATTGAGTTTCTTCATTGACGGCTTGTTGTTTTGCTGTATTAAAAGCTCGCTGTATTATGTAGAGTAGAGTATAATGAGAGAGAGATGAACTGTGAACTGAGTGTGATAACCTGCATCTGATACAGCATTCATTCTAAAGCTCAATCTCATATTCACAATAAAACATTAGTTTAAATGTCCGCTGAGGATAGCGATACCTTTGTTGTACTATCATTTTATCTGTTAAGGATGATTTCAGCTTGTTTGTTGGCTGTCTTACAAAGTGTTGTTTAAAGTAAAAATAACTTCCTTGTTTTATAACCCTGTTTTAGTCTCTTTCTGTATAAAAGTCTTTACTGCTGACTCACTCATAAAAACAGTCTCTTGTCGCCATCTAATGGCAGAATAATGTAACTAAAATCACCATCACTGAACACACACTGTACCCTAGTATAAATGCTATTTTGATATAAAATATTATTTATTGAATAATAATATTTCATAAACAACAACAGCCATCATAAAAGTTGCTAGACCATTCAGTCAAAAGTACAAAGACAACGCTCTGATATACAATATTAAAATGACATAAAATATGATTTCACCCTCAGCAAAAACTATTTGCTCTGGAACAAATAATAGATTAATGAGACCAACGACTGCCCATTAGATTTACCCAAAACAAATTATAAGCCACATTTAACCACTATAGAGACAGCAGAGCCTGCAGAAAATTCCAGAAAATCTGGCCGAGGTGAGGCTGCTCTCGGCGGGTTCATGAGTGATGAGCAGCCGCTGACGCCCTGGAGCTCACATCTCCGAAAGCATCAAAGCAAATTTTCAAATAGACGTTATCTTTATTAACAAACCACATGTTTGAAGTCTAAACAAGTACATTCTTGCCTAAAATCTCTTGAAACTACTCTTGAAACAAACAGTATTATTTATTAAATTATAGTGGATTTGGGTGTACGCCATGACACACGCTGTGATAAATTGATAAAACGGTTGGGTTCTGTTGTCACTAGAATATTGCACCCTCCTCAGCGAATCAGATTCGAGGACCAGAAAGAACTGTTTATATATTATAGCTGTTAATATAATACACTTAATTAATGTGATAAATATTAAAATTTGCCCTACATATATATTATAAAAATAAATATATAAACTTTATTTTGGCAGAGTTTATTTTGCTACTGTGTGAACTACAAGAAGAGAACAGAAGCATTTGTTTGCCTGACATTTTCCATCTAATTCAATGACATCCAGACATTTTTTGGTGTCCAAATACTTTTTGGCAGCACTGAAAATGACAGAGAAGATTCCAGAATGATGCTCTGCTCTAAAAACTTCTGCAAAGGCAAATCTAACCAGAATTTCATGGCTGATATCGCTGTGAGGGGTCTCCCACACCACAGGGGCTCCAGGGCTGTCCTGAAATCAGCATGAAAGATAATAATGAACGTATCTAAAAATACAAGTGAGTTCATTTTTCATGCAGCTGCATGAGGTGCAGTTTGTCTCATTTTCAGATGTAAGATTTGTCTTGAAGTTTGGGAACCTTTGTTAATATAAAACTGAAATTTTATATTATATTTGAAGTTTTATATTAATGTATTGTTATTATTTTCTCAGAATTCCGAGTTTACAGTTTGCAATTTTGAATTTTGAATTTTTTGAATGTTTACATGTAGCAGTTCTGGCTATTGTAGCAATCGTAGCAATACGTGTAGCAGTTCTCAAAGAGCTCTTCACTTTTTTTATCAACAGAATAAATATATATATGAGGTCATTATAACATTATCTCACAATTTAGATTTTTTTCACAATTAATAAGAGTCAGTATCTCACATTTCTGTGAAATACGAGTTTACATCCTTCAGTTCTGTTAACAATTAATAATGTGAGTTACTGTGAACAATTAAATAATGTGAACAATTAATAATGTGATTCACTATGCACTCCTTACAAATAAAGTGGACATTCTTATGCCTTGCATGAAAGCGGCCTCTTATATAGATAGCTCTCTAATTTGGTTCTCATGGTTTATCTGTACAATTTTTCTTTTCTAAATTCAGACATTAATGCAAAGAAGCTTCCTATTAGCATTTTATGACATGTCCCTGTTTAATATACACAACACCAACTGTGTTCCCCCATTCTGATTTTCCCTTCGCCTTCCAAAAACGAGCCGACCAAACACATCTACTTTAAATAGCATCACTGCTTCAGGCAGGTTACAACTGCAGCTATTTTGTCAAACCGAACACCAGTGAATCTAGATGAGTTGTGCTTTTTAATACTAGTTTTGACACTCGCAACTATCAGTATTTTAAGCCTCTGCAGCTTTACGAGTCAAACTATCACATTTCAGATAAGAATAACGTTTTTCTATGTTTTTGTGAATCTCTCAACCTTGCCAGCTAGTAAATAAGTGTACAAAAATTGTAGGGTGGAAGACTGAATTTATACTTGAAGCACAAAAAGCAAAATATATGAATGTGAACTATATGTCATGTGACTGTAAGTAGGATTTTTTAGTGTCTGTGTGCCCATGTACTGTAGGCTATTTTATTTCACAACTCTGAAGTCATTTTTAGTGGCTTTCACATATTCGGTTTTTCATGTATGCTGGCCAACCGCCACGTTTCATCAGAACTGCAAAGCGTAAATGCATTTCCACACAGCTCGCAGTCTTCCAGAAAAAGTACTGTACTCTATATGCAATCCGTTCAAAATATGTTGGAGTCTTTGAAATCTGGAACCGTGTAAAATGCCATTTCTTTTTCGTTTGTTTGTTTGTCCATTTTGTTGGCCGCTAACTGTGCATCCTACATAGTGCGCTTAAGCCTACTCATTATTGCATGCTAATTTGTTCACCCTACATTCCTTCCTGACAAAACACTAACATTTGTCCTGTAATTCCTGCCAGTGATTGAAAGTATCATGCTAAATGAATCTATAAATACAGTCGAAAGATGATTGCTGTGAAGATCAGGCGTATTTGTTATGTAGAAACTGCAGCCAACCTCAGACAACTTGGAACGTCTTTAAGTGCACCAGCAAAAAAAAACTGGAAAACAATTGCAATTGCATATTTATGAGAGCGGAAAGGAGCAATGCAAGTAAAGGTTATTTACTAATTAGTCTCATGTGAATTGAACAATATGTAACATTTAGCCAAATAAATACACAAAATCTTCACCTTGGCAGAACTTACTAACTTTCAGTGATATTAGGATGCTGACTCTGATAATAAGGGACTTTGCTGAAGACCAGACTTTAGCACTATTGTTTTAATGAGCTTTGTGTGTTGATTATTTTAACCAAAAAGAAAAGAAAGAAAAAAAAAAGGCATATTCATCAGAGTGAGGTTAGTAGAAAAGACAAAATGCACTCAAATGTACTTAAGACATATCTAGAGAATATTTTTTTTTTTTTTATTCATAAATGTGACCTTGGACATAATCTGAAAGCTGATTAAATAAACATTCCATCAAAGTATGGTTTGTTAGGATAGGACAACATTTGGCCGAGATACAACTATTTGAAAATCTGGAATCTGAGGGTGTGTAAAAAAAATGTAAATATTGAGAAAATCGACTTTAAAGTTGTCCAAATGAAGTTCTTTGCAATGCATATTACTAATCAAAAATGAAGTTTTGATATATTTACAGTTGGACATTTATAAAATCTTTATTGAACATGATCGTTATTTAATATCCTAATGATTTTTTTTGCATTAAAGATGTTGAGCTATTGCTACAAATATACCCATGCTACTTAAGTTTTGTGGTCCAGGGTCACATATAAGACTGCTATAAATACTATATCTATTTTTGAATTAGTGACCAATATATATATATATATATGGTCACTAATTCAAAAATAAAATAGGTAAGACAGGTTAGATTTCTGTAATTGTGTTATACATGCACAATAATAAATTAATTGAATGTATAATTAAATATAATTGATAAATTATTATTCTTTTTTAATTATACATTTCAATATTAATTGTTAAATTCAAATTTCAGTGTTTTTATATTTTTGGTAAACAAATATAATATTTTCATAATTAACAGAATTATGCTGATTCTAAGCAATTTGAAAAAATGCATTTGCAAATAAAATTGCATGATTTAAATACAGTTAATAGTTATTAATAAAAAATAATACCTATTTCTTGCCTGTTTCATTTATGGCATTTATGTGGCAAATATGCATAACATTAAGTAAATAAGTTCTTAATTCTTGTATTAAAACTTTAATCCAAATGCAGTAAAAAAAAAAAAAAGTAATTATTATTACTTATTACTTTTTATTTATTATTAAACAGTAAAATTATGAAATATTATTAGAATTTTAAATAACTATGTATATATATCATATTTCTATGTAAACCATATCTAGACAGCTGAATATAATTGATAGTATTAAGTCCCCTAGCAACTGCATAGCAACATTCTGTTAACCACCCACAACCGCTCTTTTCACACATACAGCCATTTCTGTAAACTTTTTTTTTTTTTCTGTCTAGAGGTCAATCATACACAAGAAATGCTGTCAGATGTTTATCATCCCCATCTGTCTGAAGTTAAATTACTTTAATAGTCCAATTAAAGAGATGTTGAGACAAAAGTGCTGTTTTCTCTCTAAACAGAAACTAATTCGTTGTGTATGTACAAAGTCATCTGTTGCTTTTTAATTTCAGCATTTTGCAACTTGCATTGCAGAGTTTTAATGGCATTTCCATGTGGATGTGTGAATAATACAGTAGCAATTAAAAAAATGAAAGCCATCACATGGAGTACATTTAGGTAACATACAACAATAACCATGAAATATTGCCAAACATATTTTCATATATTTGAATAAGGTTCAGTTTGTTAACAGTAGTTAGGTATTATAAACTGTATATTAATTTAATGTCATGTATAATTATTATATTTCTAATTGTTAATTCATGTTTGCTGAAAATTTGTTAATTTACACTAAGATTAAGGTTTTTTTGTAATGTTTTTGAAAGACGTTTATCATGCTCACCATGTTGCATTTATTTAATAAAAAAATATAGTAAAAAAGGGTAAAATTGTGAAATATTGTTAGAATTTAAAATAAGTGTTTTCTATTTGGAAATATTTTAAAATGTAATTTATTTTTGTGATGCAAAGTTGAATTTTCAGCATCATTACTCCAGTCTTCATTGTCACATGATCCTTCAGAAATCAATCTAATATGCTGATTTGATTTTAAACAGAACATGTTATTATTATTTTTTTGTGTGTGTATTTTATTTATTCATTTCTTTTGATGAATGTAATATATCCTCACTGAATAAAACTCATTTATTTAAAAAAAAATAACAATATTGTAAAAAAAAAAAAAATATATAAAAAAAAAATGTAGAAATCATTTAGAATTAGTTTAATAAATGTTTTAAAATGTAACTTTATTATAAAGCTACCTGTTTTTGTTAAATACATTTCCAGTTACTTTATATTCCACAAGTTAAGTTGTTAAAGTTCTTTAGTGGTATGTAAGAACTGACCTCATCTTAACCAACCCAGCTCTGGCAGTTCTGCCATTTAAAGACTAACGTTTTTTAAGAGCGAGTTTTCAGTGCAAGCTTATCATTAAACACGAGCAGGCCTTTGATCGCTGCTCTGGGATCAGGGAGTTAAGAATCAAAGCGGTCCGGCAAAACCTCCTCATCTGTTCCAGTCTGGCTGCGGTGGATGACAGACCCAGATGCATCCACAGGCCTCCAGCCGCACTGATCTTCAGTACATCACAGAAAACGGCTCGCTGTCTGCTGCCGAGACTAATGCTGATGCTCGTTAGGTTCGAGTCTGTGACACCAGTGACCCCTCTGGCCTTCTGCTGCTGTCCTCGTTATACCGGCGAGGAGCATGATGCCATTATGTCAGTCTGTGTCAGCGGTGCTAAATAAGGGTCTCGGGGGCCTGGTTCGGTCTGGAGACTCAATATCTGCGAGTGTGGTGAGGGTAGGAAATGCGAAACTGACAAAGACGCCGCTTGAAGATGTAGAATGGCTGGGGAAGTTGTCAAAAAGGCTGTATTTCAATAACTCAGAAGGTCCTAATAGACAAATAGTTTTTTCTAGAGCAGTGGTTTTATATGTTGGTTTCGGGCAGATTCATACTGGGGCAAGTTGTCACATACATTCTATATGCATATTAATTACAATTTCTTTTCACCAAAACATTAATTTGACAATTATATGTTGTAATTGTTTTAAAAGGCCTTTAATAGGCTGATTTCATAGTGGCAACTTATTTTGTGCTATCTCTCTATCTATCTGTCTGTCTGTCTGTCTGTCTGTCTATCTATCTATCTACTTTATAAAACATTTTGTGCTTCATGATTGTTTAAAATAGCTTGTAATAGGCTGATTCCATTGTGGAAAATATTTTTATTTGATTTGATTTGATTTGATTTATTTGATTTTAAACATTTTTGTACTTCATAATTGTTTGAAATAGCCTGTAATAGGCTGATTTCATTCTGGAAAATATTTATTTTATTTTATTTTATTTTATTTTATTTTATTTTATTTTATTTTATTTTATTTTATTTTATTTTATTTTATTTTATTTTATTTTTTTAAAACATTTTTGTACTTCATAATTGTTTGAAATGGCCTGTAATAGGCTGATTTCATTCTGGAAAATATTTTATTTTATTTTATTTTATTTTATTTTATTTTATTTTATTTATTTTATTTTATTTTATTTTATTTTATTTTATTTTATTTTATATATATATATATATATATATATATATATATATATTTTTTAAACATTTTTGTACTTCATAATTGTTTGAAATGGCCTGTAATAGGCTGATTTCATTCTGGAAACTAACTTACTTATGTGTTTCTTTCATTCATTCCTTCATTCATTCATTTATATTTTATTTTATCATTTTTGTTCTGCATAATTGTTTAAAATAGCCTGTAATAGGCTGATTCCATTGTGGAAAGATTTTATTTTATTTTATTTTATTTTATTTTATGAATATTTTTTGTGCTTCATAATTGTTTTATTTAATAATTTAATAATTTAATATTTAATATTTAATATTTTATTTTATTTTATTTTATTTTATTTTATTTTATTTTATTTTATTTTATTTTATTTTATTTTATTTTGTACTTCATAGTTTGAAATAGCCTGTAATAGGCTGATTTCATCATACTTATATATTTAATTTAATCATTTTTTATTTATTTATTAATTTATTTATTTTTGTGCTTCATAATTGTTTAAAATAGCCTGTAAGACTTCATTTTGACAACTTGATCTTTTTAAATTTTGCTGTTTTTTTTTTTCCTGGTCAGTAACCATGGAAATATTCACTAACTTTGCTTTTTTTGAAAAATAAACCTGCCATAAGAAATATTCACAAAAATAAAAATGTGACAACCAGTCTATTCATTATATATTTAGCACAGGACTAGCAGTGAATAAGTTTCATTATGTCTATAAAAGCTTCACCCTTCTTGAGGAGTGATGCATAAAAATGTTTTTCTACTGTTGCTGATTCACAGCTGATTTCAATTTGTGTATGTGGAGTCCAAAAGTGTATTTTATAGGACTAGATATAATGGTGACCAAGCAACATGGCCATGATAAATCTGTCAGACTAAAGTAGTTGTACTTTCTTAAAGCAGGAGACACAGCTTGTGATTCAGTCATGACCACTCTCTGACCAAATACTCACAAAAAGACCACTGTTATTAACAGAACCAAATGGATTCAGTTTTTGAGCTCTTTGAAATGATCAATACACTCATGAAACTTCACGAACTATGTCTGAACTTGTAGCATAGTTCAGATATTGTTCATGAAACTTCATAGTTGTTGTTTTTTTCTTTGTATGGTTCTAGTATAAAAGTTGTATACTGCCAAAAAGAATGTAAGTGTCATTTTATAGGTTAAGTCTTATAAATGTTTAAGTCTCAATATGGTTTTAGGACCTTTTTTCACTCCAGCTGACCAACATAAAGCTCTGTTTTAAGAAAAGCTCCTTATTAATGTAAAAACTGCATATTAAGGCATTTATGTTTAATATTATTTTTAACAGCACCATCTTTCAGTGACAGCCTCTTTGCCAAAATCTGCAATTATGTTGTGACAGGACCATAAAACAACTTGTGATACACAAAATGCATTGTTGGTTTTACCACTATCTCTTCTGCATATATTAGCTATGACTGGACGGGCTCAGTTTCTGTCAAGTGGTCCGTCGTATGTTAATGTTTCAGCGCTCTGACGTCACATTACAGTTTGAGTCATATTTTTCCATGCTCTTTTTGGACCGGGGAGAAAGTTTTGACTGCTGAAACATACAGTATACATTCATAGTAGACTATAAATGATCTCTTTTATCTCCGAAGATGAAAGAAAAATGTAATTCCTCATGAAATGTGCCCTTTAGTTCAAGAGTGTCCTTTCTCTTTGTGTTACTTGAGATAGCCAATCACTTCGAGTGTGATCTGATGAATATTGTAGCGGCCCGTTTGATGAGGTATGATCGCATCCGATATCTGGTCAATTATAGCGCTACGAGCCAATCATATTGTTGATCCTTTTTTAAGCTATTCAGATGTGATCAATTACGATCGGGCTAATGCGACGTGACGTGTGAATGTGTCTGGAGTCAAATACGTCGTATAGTAGCAGGAAACGGAGTCAAGTTTTTAAAGGGAGATAAATGGATGTTGTTATGTCTGACAATCAAGCCCATGGTCCCCCTGGTGCTGTGTCAACATTGATTTAACGCAAGGCGAAATGTCCTGATTATGTAAAACCAATGTGAAAAGCTGGTGCTATTTATAAACACAGTGCACATCATCACACATCATGGCAGGCAGAGACTAGACAAGGAAGGGGGTTGTGTCAAATAAGCCGGTGGGAGAAAAGATCGGCCAGGCCTGAATCCCCGTATCCATCACCATGGTGATAAGCATCGCATTTCAGACGACCAAGGTGCCCAGCGCAGCTGCGTATTTGCATAATCAAATGATAGCCTGATGAGAGGAAATTGCAAGACAAACAATAATGCAATCGAGGATGGTAAAGCAATCACCAGGCGGATGAGCTTGACCTTTGGCGCTTCTTCTTTTCTTTTTTAATCCCCCTTTCTCTCAAAATTAGGCGCTCATCCCACGTGAATTGAATGCAGTGAGCTTAAAATGCATTAAAGTTTGTATTTCTAGGTGTTGCTAATGAATGACTTCTCAAGAACGGAGGAAATTATATACATTTATAATGCATGACAATATAATGAAACTAGCTGGGTGAATCTTATGAGAATGTGTCTAGGTCACATTTCACTAATTCTGTATATATATATATATCTTTTTTCATTGTGCATTCCAATAATCTCAATCAAACTGCAGTTAGGTTATTTGATGAAGTAAAAATAACTAAAGAAAAAAAATACAGCTAAGTAACACAATAAAACAATAAAAACATAATAACGCAACAACATGATTTTTGACAGTTTAAAAAACCCTGGGTTTGACTGTTGTAGTCAAAAGTTTGGAAAAATTACCAAAAAGCAAATAAATAAATAGTTTCTTTTGTATTTGGGGTAAGGAATGACCACAAAAAAATGCAGGTTATGTGAGCTTTGCCCCATTAATTTCCATGCATCTTATATTTGGAAGTTCGGAAGGAAGAAAGGAAAGAAGGAAGGAAGTTCAGAAGGAAGAAAGTTCGGAAGTTCAGAAGGAAGGGCGGAAGGAAGGAAGGAAGTTCAGAAGGAAGAAAGTTTGAAAGGAAGTTTGGAAGTTCAGAAGGAAGTTCGGAAGTTCAGAAGGAAGGATGTTAAGGAAGATTGGAAGGAAGAAAGAAAGTTAGGAAGGAAGGAAGAAAAGAAGGAAGTTCAGAAGAAAGAAAGTTTGAAAGGAAGTTTGGAAGTTCAGAAAAAAGTTCGGAAGTTCAGAAGGAAGGATGTTCGGACGGAAGGATGGAAGGAAGTTTGGAAGGACAGAAGGAAGGAAAGGAGGAAGGAAAGAAGGAAAGATGTTTGGGAGAAAGGACGGAAGGAAGTTTGAAAGTACGGAAGGACAGAAGCAAGGAAGCAAGTTCAGAAGGAAGAAAGTTCGGAAGGAAGTTCGGAAGTTTGGAAGTTCAGAAGGAAGAAAGTTCGGAAGGAAGTACGGAAGGACAGAAGGAAGGAAGTTCGGAAGGAAGGTCGGTAGAAAGGAAGAAAGGACGAAAGGAAGGAAGGAAGGAAAGAAGGAAGGGGAAAAAACTATTAAATTCCCCTGTTATTACCATTACTAAATTGTACTACTATTAAATTTTAGAGACGGTTGAAAGTTTAAAATATTTAGGAACATTTATTGATAGTAAATTGACATTTGCTGGAAATGTTGAGTATGTTTTTATAAATGCAGTGCAGAAATTATATCTTATTAGGAGGCCACGACATTTTGGTGTGAGTCAACATATTTTAGAGATGGTATATAAGAATCTTGTTGAAAGTGTTATATGTTTTAATATGACTATGTGGTATGGACTATTGCCAGCAAAAACTGCATCAAGTAGTTAAAATTGCTAGTGCATTTGGAAAACAACCACAAAAGCAATTGAATAAAATCTATCAAACAAGAGTTAAACAGGGTTATTATGAAGACTTGCTCTCAACCTTTAAATGTTACATTTCAGCTTTACCATCAAAAAGATATTTTAGGCAACCTCAAGCAAGGAAGAATGTGTATTAAATGTCATTTGTGCCAGTTGCCGTTAGAATTTGAAATACTGGGAACTGAGTGTGAGTAGGGGTGACTGCATTACTTGTTGTCTTTCATGTAATTTGTGCGATGATGGTAAATGTATTTTTGTGGTGAAGCCAAAGACAAATTTCCACTTGTGGACAATAAAGTGACTAAACTAAAACTATTACATAAAACTATTAAATTCCCCTATTACTCATGTAGTACATGTGATTATTAGCCCTGAAACAGCAGTATCCTTTTAACTAGATGCAGGTCAAGTTCAGCCAGACTGACTGATGTAACCCAGCAGGAACAGCTGGTAGATGTTCTTCAAGGTTAAGTAGCTCTGCTCCTTCATAGCCTCCAATTAAAACACCTTTAGCTAGGTTATTGCACAAAACCTACATCCAGCAAGATAATTACATTACTGCATGCTTATTAAAAGATAATCACACATATTACACTAATTAAAATTAAAGTCACTTCAGACAATTATTCATTTTAAGATTCAAGTGTGCAAAGCTAAACATGCATGTTATGCATTTAATTTAGATGGATTTAATTTTATTTGGATCTAATTATTTTATTAATTGAATAACAATGAAACAAACAGCCTGCAGAGTGATATTCTGTATGCATTAAAATATATCTTTAGAAATATACCAATGTTCTCTCTCTCCCTCCTTTTCCATCCATTTTTCGGTTTTATGAGGTCACAGGCAAGTATCATTGGTGATTAAGATAAAGACGGAGCACTAAATGTGCCTTTCCTATTTTATCTGATGGTTATAACTGTGTACATTGCGGATGATTTGGCTGCAGTGCCTACTAAGAGGTTTTGAAGGTCAGCAGTATTCTCAGATGTAGATGAAGCACTCATCATTTTTATTGACAGATTTAAAATGACTTTGATTTTTTTATTTATTTTTTTATTTTTTCCTCTTATCTATTGCCATTCAAAATACGTCCTGCCAAATTTCCTTCACTTACACGTCTGGAAAGTTAAGTCACTGGAGGCTACACACAAGTTGCAATTTCACTTAACTTAATAGGGCTTTTAAAATCATACTGGTGGTTATGATCTAATAAACAACTTTAAAACCTTGATTAAATTTCCTCTACAACCCATTTACATTTCATTACGAAATCAGCTGATGATTTAGGGCTGCAATTTTGAGGCAATATACAGGAAAATTTATATTCACATGGGGGGCAAAAAAGCTGAGCTTTGGAAACTGCACAGTCGGTAGTGTTTGGGTTGTCCACCGCACTTGGAAAAATGGCGTTTAAAATGCCGCGAGATGCTGTGCAGCTGCACAATCCTGCATATATCCATGCTAGACCAGGTGGGGAAACTCAATTCAGAAGTCAATAGTACACTTGAAACTTGAGTTTACCAAACGCTAAACATGTAATCGCACACTTAAGCCACACTTGAAACGTTTCATTGCATCAGAGAGGCCTAACAGAAATTATGGATTATGGACTTCCACTTTGGCGATTGCATTTCTGTTTGCAGCTGTGTTCAAAGGCACATGTAAGTGATTTCACTTGTAGTCACGCAGTCACTCAGTGTGATGGCCAATTGTCACAGCTTTTCCCTGCCTTTTTACTGTCATCTCCTATCTCAGCCAAATGCATCGGACGGCCCGGGATTGTAAATGTTCCCAGCTTCTGAATTGCTGCTTGACATCTTGTACGCTTTGGCTCAGAGGGGCATAGATTAAGGGGGTCAGCGCTGATGCACTAATGACAAGGTCGCATTTGATTTGCCTCACAAGTCCTGGCTCTAAAGATGGTACTCTTTTGAGGGGCCTATGGAGAAATGAAGTATGGGTTTGTTCATGCATTCTCTGATTGGCAAGCTTTGTACTGAATGGAAATTGAATTAGAGAACTGCTACAATCAGTGCAGTGAAATATATTGGAATTTATGAACAAGAAGCAACTCTGAATGTTTCTTTCAAAATTAAGTTTGAGGTTGGTACGATTTTGTAATGAATGAAGCCTCTTATAGTAATAAGGCTGTATTTATTTAATCAGAAAAACATAGTATGGTTTTCTATTTGGATATACATTAGCAGTCAAAAGTTTTTGAACAGTAAGATTTTTAATGTTTTTTTTTTTTTTTTAAAGACGTCTCTTCTGCTCACCAAGCTTGCATTTGTTTGGTCCAAAGTACAGCAAAAAGACTAAAATTGTAAAATATTTTTGCTATTTAAAATAACTGTTGTCTATTTGAATATATATTAAAATGTAATTTATTCCTGTGATTTCAAAGCTGAATTTTTAGCACCATTACTCCAGTCACATGATCCTTCAGAAATCATTGTAATATTCTGATTTGCTGTTCAAAAAACATTTATTATTGTAAAACTGTACTCAACTGTTTTAAATATTGATAATAATAATAATAATAATAAAATGTTTCTTGATCAGCATATCAGAATGATTTCTGAAGGTTCATGTGACACTGAAGACACTGAAATAATGATGCTGAAAATTTAGCTTTGATCACAGGAATAAAATACATTTTCAAATATATTCAGATAGAAAGCAGTTACTTTAAATAGTAAAAATATTTCACAATATTACTGATTTTGCTGTATTTTGGATCAAATAAACAGGCTTGTTGAGCAGAAGAGAATTCTTTAAAAAAGAAAATAATAATAAAATATGTATATTATTATTATGTTAAAAACTATTGTGCTGTGTTTTATGTATTTAGTATTTATGTATATTATATATTAGTGAAAACAGTTGTATTTTTTCTTTACAAAAAAAAAAGAAAGAACATAATTTATTTGAAACATTTTGAACATTAGAAACATCTTTACTGTCACTTTTAGTTTAATGTAATGTAGTTGAATTTAATTTATACTCAAATTAATGCAAATAATGGTTACACCAAAACTCAAGCAATTAGTTGAGCCAATATTGCTAATCAATGTTTAGAAACCTGCTTAGCAATTACTTGCTCGTGTGCACATTTAAAACTGTCACAAAAGACGGCGTTTTAACCTCCAACAAATGGCACACTTCACCTTTAATGTAATGCTTGGGAATTGAAATGATAATTGAGATGTTGATTATGAAAGGACGCCGAAGCGTTTCTGTCTAAAAGAAATTTCTCATCACAAAATTGCAGTATCGCCACGGTGTTAGTGAAGTGGGAAATTGCTTGAAAACCATCTTTTCATAATTTGCCTCTGTTTTGGTACTAATAAAAAAAAAATGCAGTCTGTAATAAACAAATTTTAACAAAGATTGCTCTCTATAGACAGATTTATTCCTCAGCACATCAATTAAGAGGTAATGGCGCATTGCATACGGATTTAAAAATAAAACATTGCAAAGGCACACAGACCATCCGAGTGTGACAGATTAACAGTTTTAGTTATGCAAAGAAATATTTGGTTGCGTTTAAGGTCGATCTGTATTCCACATAAACGTTTCCTGCATGCAATTCAAATAAGACTTTGTTTAGGCCTGCAGAACAAATCAATAGTGTTGTTGCAGCACCTGTCATTCCCCCGAGTTGGCTTTACCACAGTTAAATAAGTAAAGATAACCGCCTCGCCCCGGATCTGAGTAAGGCGGTGCAGCGGGGCTGGAGCTGCTTAATCACATCTTTCTCAGGTAATCATTGATTGCCCTTATCTTAAAGGGAAAATTCCCAGCCTCCTTTGAGTCCTTAATGAACACTGGTAGCGATATTAAATGAGCTCGGCCACTAAGCTCAGAGGCACTGGCTTAATCTCAGGGCTGTGGGCTAAACGCTGCTACTATCAGCTGCAGGTAGCTTTGCCCAGATATGTCAATTTAGCATGCTAGCACAACGGGAGGCGAATCAATACTGATATGACTGTACCTAGAATTATGATGAGCTCTTCTCAGAAATTGTTTTGCTTTCATGTGAAACTCATAGAGATGTGACTGGGGATGACTCATACTGAGCGTGCTATATTGTGTCATTTTTATATATTAAGTATGAAATTATACTTAATTGTATTCATGTTTTTGCATCTTTAGAGATATTTACAATTATGGAGGTTGTTGTTTAGAGCCATGCAACGGCTTAAATCGAATGCATTTCATCATTGTTCATGATTGGCTGATTTGTTGCTTGAAATAATTGTGCATTCATTGAATGTATTTAAAAATCTGCTTGCTTTGCCACAAAGACGTGGCATAAAAATAGGTTTGCGTTATTTTTAGTGGTTAGTGAAGCCTGACACTAGTTAGATTAAAACTATAATAGTATCGCAGGGTTGCCAACTCTCACGCATTTGGCGTGAGACACACGCTTTCAGGCTCTGTCTCACGTTCTCACTCTGCCCATGTGAATCTCACGCCAAATTGGCAACCCTGCTTGCAATATGAAACAAAGTCTCAGCTTTCAAATTTAATAAATACCGTTTCAAATCGTAAAATGTAGCGCTTCTGTTAAAGCCAGAGCCATTGCAAATCAGAGTTACGACAAGCTTTGATGTCGCCGCCACGCGATCGCGCAGTTCATTTAATTCTTCAAACAAACCAGCGTTGACAATACATTTGAATGAGTTTAAGTAGGATAGACAACACCTTCACCATACAGGCAGCAATTTTTAGTAAACATTACAGCATATTAAGAATTGATTATTACGTGGATGACATTTACAGTATCATTTTATTCTAGAGAGTGATGGGAAAGGCAACATCATTTTCATTTGCAATGCCATGGTTTGCCCACTAGGTACCTGTGTCTAGATACATATACAATTTGAATTAGCTATTTTTCTTATTAGAATTAAAATATATTTATTTAAATAATTATTTTTAAAGTAATTTTTCAATAAATGCAACCTTTAACATTAATACAGAGTAAACACATTTAAAATCCATTTTTTTTTTTTTTTTTGAAGTGAGAATTGTGCCATTTGGTGTCATTAAAAATAAAAAGCTCCTGTATAGCTCTCTATATACATATTATACATATATACAGAGGCTTTTGGATTACCTTTGTTTTTTGACATATTTTATTAGGTTTTGCTTTTAGATATACATTTAGACTTTTTGTCAAGGTTTAGATATTTTTGGTTAGATAAATATCAGGTTGAATTATGATTGCAATCAAACATTAAAATGTTTTGTTTGTCAGAAAGGGAACACATGGGAAGCATTACTTTTACTCAGATATCATGAACATCTTCTAAAATAAGAGCAAAAACAAAAATTATCAAACAGTAAATTGAAGAAAAAGAGGTTGAAAAAATCTAAATAACCATAAATAAATATAATTGTAACTATTTACAGATAAACTGTAATTATTTTACAAAAAAATTGCTCTCCCCATCTCACATATTCTCAAAATTTGCTCTGTTGCAGTCATACCAGTTAATTTCTGAGTGTGTGTGTGTGTGTGTGTGTGTGTGTGTGAGAGAGAGAGAGAGACTCTTGTATTTTTTCATTTATTCATTTTATTTCACATATTCTTAAAATTTGCTCTGCTGTATTTTATCAGTTCATTCATATGTGTGTGTGTGTGCGTGTGTGCGTGTGTGTGTGCGCGTGGGTGTCTATTTTGCACTCTTGATATTTTAGAGTGTCACCCCTTGATTGCTGTGCACTTTTTATCTGCACAGCGACTGATTTGTAGTTGGTACTCAGAATTCTCAGAATTCTCAGAATTTTCATATCTTTTTTTGTATTTCCCGTTCATTTCCTATGTCAATCATTTCTGAGGTTTTTTTTTGTTTTGTTTGTTTGTTTTTTGTGACCCTTTAACATATCCGAATCAAGTCTATCAAAAATGTGTGTGTGTGTGTGTGTGTGTGTGTGTGTGTGTTCACATGGCTAATGCAACAAAAGTCACCAAGTGTCATATCATTCGATAAAGCTACAATTTTTAAAAATTCAAAATATTAATTTTTTTCGGTCAAAAATGACCGAAGAGGCCCAGAGGGTTAAAAAGTTAATAACTAATATCCTTTTTTAAATGACACTCGTATAAGTACATACATTGAACGCAAGCAGTATAGTATAGTATACTACTATATTCAGTTACTATTGGATCTGATTCAGTGCTTTCAGAATCTTTACATTTTAAGATGATTTTGTTTCTGTATTTTAAAATATATGTTTTATATTACTGTCATTTTAATGACAGTATATTTGTTGAACAGAAATCTATTTTTTTTTTATTTATCAAAATAAGCAGAAAATAGTACAAGCTTTGCTAAAGTGATTGTTTTGAACAAGTATTAAGTGTGTGCCTTTTACCCCATGCTGGTGAGCCTTCCATGTGTGGGGTAAAAGGACCCCCTTGCCACCTCATACATTTATAAGATTCTTAAACAAAATGAACAACTTGTATGATTGATTTTCACACAAAATATGTTCCTCCATAAATGTTCAGTACAAATGTATATATTTTTCTGCAATCATACAATTTGGGCACAGTGAAAAGCACATCTTTGTACCCTACAATTTGTTATTTTTCACATTCTTCTTCTGAAGAGAATAGTTATACTTGGAGTGTTTTCTAGAAAATTCCAGCCAGCTCTCTAGGTTTTGTAAATTTTAGAATCATAGAATTTAAATTAAAAAAATTACGGAATGTTCATCATTCAAAATGTAACAAGCAGTGATAATGGCAATAATTTTTGCATACTGAATTCTGACTGCTGCACTCTTAAAACTAAAGATTCTTTATTGGCATCCAAGGTTCCATGAAGAGCCTTTTAACATTTCCACTGCACTAAAGTTTCATTGTAGTGTAATGGATCTCCTTACAGTATTGAAATGTTCTTCACATTAAAATAAATAAACGGTTCTTTAAAGAACTATTCACTGAAAGGTTCATTGACTGCTTCTTTTTGGAAGCTTTATTTTTAAGTGTAACTTTAAATTGGAAAGAGTTATTTTTTGTGTTTCACAGAAAGATGACATCATATGGGTTTAGAACAACATGATGCTAAATAAATAATGATAGAATTATAATAGTGAAAGTTCTAGTATACAAATGCTGCTATATCCTTCAGGAAAGCAAATCTACTGTAATATGACTGGATCAACCTGACTGCATAAAAAAGGTTAATTTTTAAATGTCAAATCAAGTAGAAACTATTAATTGAATTAGCAATATTTCCACATTTTTACAGTTTAATGCATAAGATTACACCAAGTTAATTGGCAGCTCAGTAGCTGAATGGCTAGGAGTTTGCACCAGCACAGCAGATGGCAGATTACTTTCATCCCAGGTAGCTTGAGGAAGATAATTAGCATTGACTAGAGAACGAGGGGACTTCAGTGAAGTACAAAGATTAGTCAAACAGGGATTGCTTACCTTGCAAGCAGACAGCCAATGCATAATGCAGTTCGGCTACATCGAAAATAATTTTGTATGCATACATAATGCATATATGCAGAGTCAACTGTAAATGTAATTCTGTGTCAATATGGGAATAAATTGTTTCTGGAATAGTAGCACATCCTGTTTGGTAAATAATCAAACAGCAATGGGAAAGTAAAAATTGAAATGTATGAGATTTGAAAAATGTAATCAGTAAATCTTCAGAAAGCACTGTATAAATGCACATTATCAGCATATGTTAATATAATGTCCAATGAACATCCACAACCCTGTATTCACCATATGGCAATGTTCTCAACCTTTTTTCAGTATACAACCTATTTTTTCAGTATTTGTTCTTGAAGCAAACAAGTATATTAGCACCGGCAGTTTTAGGCCTTGGTCACCTAAATTCCTCTAGGAATGCGCTGTACGTTATAAATATAAAGTAGGCTATACGATATATTCCACATTATATTTCAAGGACACAAAACTGCACAGTGTGCATATCAGTTATTGTCTAAAATAGCAGTTATGTATTTAGACAAAATAATACGGAATTTTTATATTATAACACAAACATAATGACTGGATTATCTGTACTGGCTAGAGTTTTTATTTTATTTTTTTTTATGATTATTATAATAAATATCCCATGAATTAAAAGGTACAATTTATTAAACGTCTTACTCATACTTTTTATAATTAATGACTGTTAACCAGCATTCAACAAGAGAGTTTCATTTCCTCCCTTTTGCAATATCCAACATTCCATGCTCCATATGAGGTGTGATATAGCAATATCCCCAAGTTACCTGAAATTACAACAGTAGGCGTAGAAATTGATGTGCTCTGATAGTAAACTGCCCACATGTAGGTCCCAGCGCATCTGCCTCTAGCTTCTAGATGTCTATAGATTCACAATCACTTACAAACTTGCAAACACAATCAGTATGCTACTTTTTGAGAGGTTTCCCTATAGTAAATGCATGCTTTATTAGCTTTGCATCAGCATTAAAGGAATAGTTCACCAAAAAATGAAAATCTGCTGAAAATGTACTCGCAGGCTATCAAAGATAGGAATGAGTTTACCAGAACAGTTTTGGAGAAATTTAGAAGTGTATCACTTTTGCTCACTAATGGATCCTCTGCAGTAAATGGGTGCCGTCAGAATGAGTCCAAACAGCTGATAAAAAAATCACAATAATCCACAAGTAATCCACACCACTCCAGTCCATCAATTAATGTCTTGCAAAGTAAAAAGCTGCATGTTTGTAAGAAACAAATCATCATTAAGGGATTTTATCTTTAAACCATGGCTTCTAGCCAAAATATAGTTTATAATTCATAAAAGTGCTTTCTCCAATGAAAAACTCCATTCCCTCACATTAAAATCCATTTGTTTACATCTGTTTCAGACTGTTTTCACTTGGAAACGGTGTATATTTCACTCCTGATTTAGATGAGAACTTTTTCACTGGAAAAAGCAATATTATGGATAGAGGATTCACATTTTAGCTGGAATCAGCTGTCTTAAAAATGGATTCATTTTTACAAACATGCAGCTTTTCACTTCACAAGATGTTAATTGATGGACTGCAGTGATGTGGAATTACTTGGGGATAATTGTCATGTTTTTGTCAGTTGTTTGGACTCTCATTCTGACGGCACCCATTTACTGCAGAGGATCCGTGGTGAGCAAGTAATGCTACATATCTCCATATCTTTTTTGATGAAGAAACAAACTTATCCACATCTTGGATGGCCTGAGGAAGAGTATATTTTCAGCAGATTTTAATTTGAGTAAACTATTTCTTCTACTGATTCACTATCTCCAAAAAATCGGATGTAGTGTTACCAGAAGCACATTTTTCTTGTTTCCATTGCTTTCTTTCTCCATTCAAGCCTCTGGATAGGATTTGGCAGAGTAACACGGACTTCAAGTCCTTTACAATGCAAATTGCACTACCTTGCAAGGTTCTTGAGCTCAGCTAACCTTGTCTGGCAATGAATGATCCAGCTTTTTCCTTGAGGGAACAGCAGACGAAAGTAACAATGAGGGTTGAGTACTACTAACCCGTCAACAACCCTGAGACTCTCCAATTGACTTCTTTCCTGACAGTATTTCACTCCAAGTGTTTATCTTGTGTCTCTTTCATCAATCCCACAGACAAAAGTGTGGGAGGACTCTGGAAATAAAGGACAGTGAAGCAGGACCGTGTGTGATTAACTAGAATTCAGTCGGTATAAAGAATCATTACGTACAGTATAATGTAGCAATTATGGTGCCAAACATGACAGCAGAGAGAATTACCTGACAGCAAATCTACGAATTTAAAAATAATGAGCAGCATTAAAGGAGTAGTTTACCAAAAATGAATATTTTCATCATTTACTCGTCCTCATGTCATTGCAAACCTGTGATGTTCTTTCTTGCATAAAACACAAACGATGATGTTTGATAAATGTATAACTGAATATGCCCGTCTCAAAATTCGCACAGCTCATCTTTTCCAAAAAGGCCCGGGAACAGTGGAAAATTACAGAGGAGATCCGACATGCAGGGATCTTGCTGACTGTCCTCAAAGTTTTTTGTGCCTAGATCTATTTATGAACAAAAGACTCACTGGAGTGTTGAGTTCTGGTCATCCGAGGATTCATTTATCACATTTCTGGAGGAAGGTCTTGCATTAATTTAATTTGCGCCTAGAAGTTCTGGATAATTTTGAGTGCATGAAAAAGAAATCCAAAGGAATGAATTTATTTAATAGGATTCTTTTTACATAAAGTGCAAATTGATTTTGAAACCGCGTGGATCGCCTCTTGAGCTTATTAGGAATTCAATTAATTACGCCATACCACAAATCTACAGAGGACGGAATTGTTTTCTGGTAATTATCATCATTTTACAAATGAGTGTCTTTATCCCAGTTACAGATACTGAGGATGACCTTCCGTGTTTTTTAACGTGTCAGGTTTGTGTAGTTATTGTGTGAGGAAACACTTAATTCAAGCATGTGATAATGTGATGCATTCTAGGTTTCTTTGAAACAACGACTAAGACTGAATGATGAATCCAGTCTTAGCATCCTCCCCATTATCATCTGTCAGCAGAATGAGAAACACTTCCTCGTCAACGTGCTCTTTAGCAGCGTGGTTATTAATGTGTGCTGACTTTGCAGGGCCAGATTGAAATGGCTTCCCTAATTGAACACAGCCTGTACTACAGATTCTGCATGGAGCGCTGCGCAAACTGATAGTTTGTAAGATTTTAGGGATTTAGCACATAAATCTCCTGAGCTTGTAGAGTTTATAAGGCAATGTTTTCCCGCTCTGAAGGTTATAGATTGAACTTCAATGATGGTGAAGTTGCTCAATAAAAACAAACACAAATCAGTTATTCTTGAGTACTGGGAGAAAACGGGGTGATGCTGAGAAATAAATAATTAAAATAAAAGTTTATGTACCAAGGAATTATTATTGGATTATTTTGCGTATAGCAATATCACATGAGTAGCTCTGCAATGTGGCTGTATATCAGCATGGCTGTGATTCAGCTGCAGGTATTGTGTTTGTTCCACAGCGTTAGTCAATGCGTTTGACTGTTGCCCTACCCTTACGAGCATTAACCATGCATTTACTACAAATAAAACCAAAAAACATGGTTACTTGGTAACCACAAATTAACCATGGTTTTGCTACACTAACCGTAGTTTAACCAACGTACTTGTAGTAAAACTGTGGTTTTACAAATGACTTCAATACAGAGTATGGTTGCATCTTATAAGGCTGTTTAAAGTAATAATAATGCACTTGTTTCAATCCCTTTCAATATAAAAGTCTTTGCGACTCACTCATAAAGTAAATAATGTAACTATCTCTGAAGATGACATCATAATCACTGGCGTGATTAATACCAAATATGGAATTTTAGTTATATAAAATATTATTTTTTGAACAATAATTTATAAATTGACCAACAATAGTCTTTATAAATGTATGATTAGTTTGTACAGTAGGAAAGCAAAAGCAAACAATTCAGTCAAAACTAGAAAAGCAGCGCTCTAGTTAGTATGTTATTTAATTACAAAAAAGTAAAAAGATATGAAACTTAACTTTGCCCTAAAGCCAAATTGATTTGCTCTGGACTAAGTAATAGATTAATAAAACCAAAGATAAAGATTAAATATAACCAAAATGATTTAAACCATGTGTAACACCATTAGAGCCATTAGATTCCTGAAGGACTAGTTGGGATAAAGCTGTTCTCTGTGGGTTCATGAGTGTTGAACGGCTGCTGACGCCCTGGAGCTTGCAGCTCCAAAAAATGTGTAAACAAATGTTAAATCTATATAAATTGCAGATTGGAGGTCTAAACAACTACATTCTTGCCTAAAAATCTCTTAAAGGAGAAGTCCACTTCCAGAACAAAAATTTACAGATAATATACTCACCCCCTTGTCATCCAAGATGTGCATGTCTTTCTTTCTTCAGTCGTAAAGAAATTATGTTTTTTGAGGAAAACGTTTAGGATTTTTCTCATATAATGGACTAATATGGTGCCCCAAGTTTGAACTTCCAAAATGCAGTTTAAATGCGGCTTCAAACGATCACAGCCGAGGAAGAAGGGTCTTATCTAGTGAAATGATCGGTTATTTTCATTAAAAAAATACAATTTAAATACTTTTTAATCTCAAACATTTGTCTTGTCTTGCTCTGCCTGAACTCTGTGTATTCTGGCTCAAGACAGTTACTGTTACCCTAACTGTCATGAACCTGAAAAAAAACTGTTCTGGCAGAGCGAGACAAGACAAGCGTTTGACATTAAAAAAGTATATAAATTGTATTATTTTTATGAAAATAACTGATCGTATCGCTATAAGACCCTTCTTCCTCGGCTGGGATCACTTACAACCGCATTTGGGATCGTTTGAAGCCGCATTTAAACTGCATTTTGGAAGTTCAAAATCGGGGCAGCATACCAGTCCATTATATGGAGAAAAATCCTGAAATGTTTCCCTCAAAAAACATAATTTCCTTACGACTGAAGAAAGAAAGACATGAACATCTTGGAAGACAAGGGGTGAGTTCATTATCTGTCAATTTTTGTTCTGGAAGTGGACTTCTCCTTTAAAACTACATTTCATGACACAAAACAGAAGGTGTGCTGATACTACTGGAATATTGCACCACTTGAAAACTAGTCAGATTTGAGAACCAGAACAAACTGTTGTGTGCGTGTGTGTGTATATTTGCTAGCTACTAAGATCTTAAAATTAGGGAAATTATGTTAAAATTCCAAACAGTTTTTATATAAATTGTGCAGCAATGTTAATATCATAAACTGTTCAAAAGTTTGGGGTCGATAAGTTTTATTTATATATATATTTTTTTTTTTTTATGAAAAAAATATTTTATGTGCTCCAAGACTGGATTAATTTAGTCAAAAAATACAGTAAACTTTTGCAAGATGACTAATGTAAAATATTATTTTGTAAAATAATTTTGTATTTTAATCTTAATCTTAAATATCTTAAAATGTAATTTGTTTCTTTGATGGCAATACTGAATTTTCAGCATCATTGCTCCAGTCTTTAATGTCACATGATCCTTCAGAAATCATTCTAATATGCTGATTTGCTGCTTAAGAAATATTTATTATTATTATCAATGTTGAACAGTTGTTATTTTATATATTAGTGAAAACTGAAAAAGTTCAAAAGAGCATAATTTCTTTGAAATAGAATCTTTTGTAAAATTATAAATGTCTCTACCGTCACTTTTGATCAGTTTTATGGGTCCTTGCTGAATAAAAGAAAATATGCTACTGACCTAAAATGTAGTGTATTTGTGACCCAAAAATTAACCACATTTTTTTAAGCCTGTGAGAACTGAATAATCTTGGAAGATTTATGTCCTTTATAAAAGTTTTCATAAAAATCTTACAGTGTTGACAAAATTGAGAAACACAGCTGTGAAACCTGAATTGTTTTGTTCCATGTCAAGTCACATTGATTAGTGTAACGCTTTTCACAACACATATTGTTTGAAAGAAGCTTATTGCATAAAGAAATGAACACAGAAATCCTGTCTGCATCTGCCCTGATCCCATCCTGCTTTCTCTCTCTCACTTGTTAGTCTCTTTTGACTTCCCTGTAAAATTAAAAGAAAAAAGCATTTTAAAAAATCATGAAAGGAGGAAAATCTGCAAAGTTCATCTACTTAAGAGCACTCTACACCTGCGTGATCAAGCCAATCAATTGCTAAGCAACTGCTGGAAACGGCTCAGTTGGGCCGGCTGTGTTCTTCTGCTGTCAGTGGATGATCGTGGGTATTTTTCAGAAGCATAATAATAGAGTGCTTATTTAAACTTTGCGGACGATGCTTTGTATTGTAAATATGTATTACAGGCCTAAGACTTGAGGGATGCTTACCTCACGTTCTTTCATAGTCGTTTTATATATTTCACAAGCACTTTCCTCAATTACAATTGAAATGTCTGTTGACATAACAGTCTGGCTTTGCCAATCAATATCAATATCTTGAGTGTAATGTAAAAGCATTCATTATTTTTCAGGATTAGCAGGATTTGATTTGGTTATTTTTTTTTTTTTTCAGAAAAACACTACATTGATCATGTGTTGTGATTACATATGTCCCTTTCATTTTTTTAAAGGAATTAATACTTTAATACTATATAGTCAATACAAGAATCCTGTAAAAGAAAAAAAAAAAGTATCTCGGTTTCTTGAGCATTGAATTAGCATACTAGAATGATTTCTGATGGATCATGTGACACTGAAGAGTGGAGAAATGATGCTGAAAATTCAGCTTTGCATCACATAAATAAATTAGATTTTAAAACATGCAAATAGAAAGCAATAATTTTAAATTGCAGTATTATTTCACAATATTTCTGTTTTTACTGTTATTTTTTCATAAAAAAGCAGCTTTGATGAGAATAAGAGACTTCTTTCAAAAGCCAAAAGAAAAAAAAAACTTTTATATCTAGAACTTTTTTTTTTCTTTTGCTTTGTCTATTTTATTGAAATGCATAAAAAGACAGGAACGTAGAAATGAAATGGCTTTCAATATCTGTATCTTTGATAACACTGCCAAAACAAGATTCAATAGAGCGGGCCCTCTTTTTTTTGGTTGCTGTTCGCCCCTTCAGATGGAGTAGTCCTGAGAGAAAGCAAGCAAGCGAAGGGAAAATAATGAATGGCAGAGCAATCTTCACTGTGCAGCGTCCCAGGAATAGCAGCACAACCAGTTATCCATACAAATTAAAAGCAAGTCACTTATTCATTCCTTTATGTTTAATCTGCTTACTTAAAACAAACATGCTCGTCAGCAGAATGAAAGATTAGTCACTGCCAGGCCATTATCCCCAGAGCGCACTTGTATTAGGTAAACCGCAGAAGAATAGGCTGTATATCGAGAGCCGTTGTTGTCTGACAGAACATGGCTCAAGGCCTCGACCTCCAATTTAATACCAACAAAGACTATTTAAATAAAATATATAGACATTCTGTCTGAAGAAGTCAGGCATGCTTAATTCAGAAACTAAATGAGACTGGAAGTGAATATAAAATTGGACTTAATTAGATTCAAATTTAAAGAAACAGTCTGGTAGTCTTTGACTGTATCTTCTCAAAAAGCATCACTCTTGCCATTGCTCATGTTTGGACATGAATACAGTATGAACATGAATGTTATCTTGTGCTTTTGAGGAGAGATGTGTTATTACTTCAAGCAGACATGGATTAAATTACTGGATTTATATATTTATTTATGAATAAATTAATTATATTTAATTTAAGCATCAGTTGTCTAAGATGTTTCTCTTTCCCTTGGTGAAATAAAAAACAAAAAGTTGATTGTTTACATCCGTATAGAGTACAGATAATATAAATGAATGAATTAAACATTCAGTTAATAAAAATAATAAAGGTGTGTATGCTGCATAGATAATTTGGTCAATTTGACCAAACTTTAAGGCACAATTTGACACATTATTAAAGGGATAGTCACTTTGGATAAAAGCATCTGCTAAATGAAAAATGTGTGCCAACAACAGCAAGTTTTGTGTTATTCATGTTAGATATGATCAGGTACAATAATTTGATTAGACATTCTAATTCTAAGAATGTGGATATTTTGTTGTTAGCACTTTTAGAAGACCGAGAGCAAATCATAACCGACAGAAATACAAAAACAAATTACCAAATTACTAATTCAGCATATCACCCACTGTCTGGAATGTGAATTACAATGTATGTGTTGATACAATGACCTTCGGAAACTGTCGTATCCAGAGAGCGGCACACAGATTGTGAGTGAGGCTGCGGAGCAGGCGGGAAAACATGGAGCGGAGTATTCAGCGGAATCATTGGATCTTTAGCAGAACGCTTTGAGCTGGGGTAATAGGGGGATTGGTGAGAGGGGCACCTCTCCTGCCGATGAGGGCAGAGGGGCAGAGGCTCTAGCCACCTGGCCACCTACAACCGCTCCCGGGCCGCAGATCTTTTTCCTATTTAGCGTCCAAACTCGGGAACAATCTACCTAACATTGTTCAGGAGGCAGACACAATCTGTCAGTTTAAGTTTATAATAAAGACCCATCTCTTTAACCTGGTTTTCACATCACACACTAACATATTTCTATTATTCAAATCCATTAAAGGATTGTTAGGCTGCATTAATTAGGTCAGCCAGGACAGGGAACACCTCCCGTAACACCCAATGTACTTGTTACATCATAACAAGAAAGGCATCTATGCAAATATTAGTCGGTTTCGTTCTTATTCCAAGGTCACCGTAGCCACCCAGATCCAGTCTGTATACAGTCCAGATGATGGATCAGGACCTGCAGATGAGCTCGGATGACCCCTGAAAATTGAGTGTTTGCATTACTGACACACTATTTTCCTATTTAATACTGTAAAGCTGCTATATAAATAAAGGTGACTTGACTTTACTATGGAAGTCAGTGGCTACCAGCAACGGTAACACTTTATAATAACGTTCAGTTGTAAGTCATTTATAAGTTATTAGTTAATGATGAAATTATCATTTACAAAACATTGACAAATGATTAATAAGTGATATGCTAACAATGTGTATGTTTTGTTAATTCATTTACAAGTCAATTACAAGTTAATTTACAAGTAATTAGTTAATGATGAACTAATCATTTACAAAACATGACTATGCGTTTGATTAATTATTGACAATGATTAATAAGTGATATGTTGAAAAGCACAAAAATGCAATTATTCTAAAACTATTTTCTGTTTTAAATAATAATAAATTATTTGCTGTCAAGTGAATAAACGTGTAAACCCTTTCTCTCATCAGCACAGACTTGTGTTCTGTGTGGAGTGTGTGGGATCTAGTGATAATGTGAACCAGTTTTACCCTCCACCGAAGATCACATCAGGTGCACAGCGCTAAAATACTCCATGTGTTTACCATCTTTACCCTCTCCAGTCAGCCCTTACATTACAGTACACACAACAAATATTCAAAACCTGTTGTATAAACACAAGATGAATAAATCATTTACAAATCTTTCTGCATCCCCTAATCTAAAGTGTAAACTATTCATTAGTTGTAAATGTTTTACAAACTTACAAACTTTACAAAAGTTACAGGTTGTGTGGGTATACACACTGGGGGGAAAGATCTACGAATGATGAGTAAAACATTTACAACTGATGAATTGTTTACACTTTAGATTAGGGGATGCAGAAAGATTTGTAAATGATTTTATTCATGATGTGATCTTCAGTGGAGGGTAAACATTTTAATGATTGACATTTCAATTATTTATAATTGATTAATAATATATTAACTAGTAACTTATTAACCACTGACTAAGGATCTGTTTGATTATTTCATGATATGCTATTTTTTTAAAGATAATTTATGACAGATTTGTAAATCGTTAGCATATTACTTAATCATTTGTAAACGTATAGTCATGTTTTGTAAATTATTAGTTCATCATTATCTAATCACTTGTAAATGATTTATAACTTAATGCTACAAAGCATAGATAAAAATACTAACATATCACTTATTAATCGTTTAAGAATGCATAGTCATGTTTTGTAAATGATTAGTTAATTATTAAATAATAACTTGTAAATTACTTTTAAATGAATTAACAAAACATACACAAATTGTTAGCATATCACTTAGTAATCTTTTATAAATGTTTTGTAAATGATAATTTCATAACTAATTGCTTATAAATGACTTACAACTGAACGTTATTATAAAGTGTTACCCAGATTTTTCATTTTTGTGTGAACTGTCCATTTAAAATTCTGTCTGTAACTCAAAGAAGACATTTGAGATTCTTTCCCAGGAGAAACATCTGAGAAGCAGAAGACTTCAAAAAGAGTTCCCATTTGTTCTTCATTTAATCTTATTACTGTCTAGGAGACATAAATGAGATATTGATCTTTTTTATTTTAATCTTAAATATTTTTGAATAGCTGATTTCTCAGACTTTAACGTTTTCATTAGCTTAAAAAAATACAATTATGAATAAGAAGTTTGTTGGCGTGTAAAAATATTTGGGTTCTCTTATGAAATAAATAACCAAAACACTCAATTTCTTTCTATCACGTGAACTGCTAAAATTTTGGCACTGTTTTACAGCTTGTATTTGGATGCCGACGTGGATTCATACAACAAAAAAGTGAAATAAGAAAAAAAAACAAAAAAAAAACACTTCATGACCTTTTAAAAAATTCCTCATGTGTAAATCCAAAACATTACCAGAGCTCATTTAAATCCCATTGCTGGCTAAAGTAGCACTCCAAAGCCAAAAGCATTTTTTAAACTTTTATTTCGGATCACATTAAACACCTGTTGAACCTTAAATGAGAGCCAGGATTCATTTAACAGCCAGTAAACATTGTAAGCCAGTTAAATTACAAGACACGTTGAGTTTCTTTATCTTCCTGACATGCCTCCTAATTTCTCCCACGCTAATTTGGTCATTGTACATTAATCTAAGCAACTCATTTTTTTCAGTCCCCCAGGAAGACTAATGTGGACAAAATGTGACTGTGTTCTGAAAGTGCCAGTATAGTTGGTAAGTTAAAAAATATATGCATTTCACATGCTCTGTGTATATGCACTTACTGCTTGACACGGTCACTTGCCATTGCATGCATACATGAATTATTCAGGAGTTCAGGAGTTTCACCTTAACTAAACAAGCAATTCTTCACCCTAAAACAGTCTGAAGGTTGTTCGACATGACCTTATCAGTCTCTTTCTGAATAATGTAGTCCATTCATGCATACTTGTTTAAAAAGGGCATATATACTGAGTACACAATACTGGCTGAATGATGGTTCTCAATTGGTTCTGCTTCAGAAGCCAAATTTTGCATGAAATGGTGACCCAGTATAATACCAGCATTTTATTGTACAAAAATGTCCTTAAAATGAAATGGCGAGTGTTCAGACACTTGCTGGCAATAAAGGTACACTGGAAAAACACAGGAAAAAAGGAATGACATTTTATCTAGAGTTTTCACAGATACTAAGAAATGTGAATTACATTAAAAACAATATATGCTACCATTTAAAATATTCTGGCCTGTAAAGTTTTTTTAAACCACAAAACCAATCTTAAGTAGTTCAGGTATAATTGTAGCAATAGCAAAAAATACATTGTATGGGTCAAAATGATAGATTTTTTTTTTTTTTTAATTTATGCCAACAATCATTAGGATATTAAGTAAAGATCATGTTCCAGGTACATTTCCTACTGTAAATATATTCAAACTTATTTTTTGATTAGTAATATGCATTGCTAAGAACTTCATTCAGACAACTTTAAAGGTGATTTTCTCAATATTTTATTTATTTATTTTTATTATTTATTTATTTTTTTTTTTTTGCACTCTTAGATTCCAGATTTTCAAATTGTTGTGTCTCGGCCAAATTTCCTAACAAACCATGCATCAATGGGAAGCTTATTATTATTATTATTTTAAATTACTAAATTACTACAATTTTTTTAATTACTAGTTTTCTGTTAAAATATATTTTGTGCTGCTGAATTTTAAAGTATGCATGTATGTATTTACTTATTTACTTATTTATTTGTGGAAACACATTTTTTTCCCCCAATTGTTTTGATGTATACATAGTTCACATGTTACAATACAACATTTGTTCCTCATTAGTAATGGTACTTTTAACGTACATGCCTTCTAGTCAAGAAATGATTTGTTTTTGTTTTTTTGTTTTTTTTTCTCTCATTCTAAATACAAATAATCTAAAGACATTTTACATAGTGAGCATGCATTTTAATTTATGATCAAGCTGAACAGACTTACAGTAAAGAACCTTCACCTTATTCAAATACACTTGACTGATTGTGCATTTCCAAGTGTATTGAACTCAAAGCATCAGCATCAGCGATAGTACAAGCATTGTTATGCGGCACTCAAAATTCAAACAGCTTAAACTTTGACCCCATTAGTCACTGCCCTTCAAAGCACAGCTAATGAGTACCAGACAATTTGCAAGACGTATGCAAATTCATCTGTCTTTGTAGTGGCAAGTCCAACTTTGCTTCTACTTTTTGTGATTTTTCACACTGTTTTGCTTCACAAAGGATGTCTTCTAGAGTGCAAAGCAACAGGACAGAACATTTTTAATTTATATTTACCTTGTCAGTTTTGCATAAAAGGTACAGGTAATATATGCCAATGCCTCTGCTGAGGGCAATAAATGTCACATACTACATTTCTGTATGCATCAAAAAGGTTGTCAAAGTGGTAACCTGCTATCATTACCTTAAATAGTTGTTTCTAAGTCATAACATTAGTTTTGTTGGTATAAATGAATGTATTTAGGTTAATTCAGAGATGTGAAATCAACATTTTTCAGTGTAGTCTGGAACTACAGGTCTTCATGATATCTCACTTCTCCAGCCACTTTTAAAGTCACCAAGAGCATCCACAGATGATAAAGTTTTGTGAATCCACATTCAACCATTTCTCTCTCTCTTTCTCCCTCTCTCTCATGTCAGTGTATCAAAGCAGTCGCCAGGACCTTTTTTCTGTACTAGCTCAGATACATGTTTTCATGTTTTACTGTGAACACTTTTGTTGCTGCCTAGCAGCCAGACCTTTTCATGTGGTGGCATGACGCTTACGGTGCTTTGAAACACTTTACATTGAACATACATTTACTGTACTTGTCAGATACAGGGAATATAAATAAATAACATGGCCTCCCTGTCTTTGATGTCAAATGTCTGCCTGGGAAGTACATGATGCTTTTATACAATACTGTATACCACTTCTGTTCATTTTTGATGAAATGCACATGATCCACATGAACTATATTTTATTTCTTATACACATGGAAGTGCTTTAGCGTCATCTTTTGTTGGGTTCCAATTCATGTTGGGCTTTCAGGAAAATGAGCGAGCTGATACCGCTATAAAGGAAGTTGAAGAGTGTCAAATTCCTCCATCAGACCTTAAACCTACAGTATATCAATCATTGTATATTGAATAAGTGACAAGAGGTATGGGATACATGTTCAAACAATAAATTATATGAAATCCATCCTGAAATGTCAGAGACTTTAGATCTCCATTAAAACAAGATTTGCTCAAGTGGTGTTTATGAGATGTAACATCGTCATATAAGATTGACTTATTCCTTTTTTGCCTTAAGGCAAAGACCCAACTTTATGCACATTCTGCAAGACCCACCTTTCCATTAAACACATTTTATTGGACTCTCCTGATTTTAATGCAAGTAGAAAACCTTTTTTTTTTTTTTTTTTAAATAAAGTACAGATTTTACCTGAAAAGATTTTAGTTTATTTATTATATGTTAATTTAAAATGTAAAGTCTTGTATAATTTTACAGAGTGTCTATTTACACTAAGTGAAAATAGCGTATTTTCTAAGTGAAAGATGCTCTATATATACTAAGTGCAAATAGCATTGACAAACAGCAATACATTCTATTAACACTATGTTATAGCAGGATTTTCTGTTATTTATACTACTTATTCCAAATAGTGGCAATTATCTGCACCTCAGTATTGTAGTAGTACATTATAAAACAATATGCAATAATAATGTATTGAATGTAAATTATTAAAAGGATACCACCTTATTGGGACAATAAAGCTCTCCCTACACCTATCGTAACCCTACCCGATACTTTATTTTTTGTAACTCTTTGAGTATTTCCTTCATTATAATTGAGAATAAATGCCTTTCCGATGTGATGTGAGATTTGAAAAGGGAGAAAAAAAAAAAGTAGTGTTGACTGCCACAGTTTAAATAGGCGAGCTATTTGCACTTAGTGTAAATAGCATCTATTGCTATTTGCACTTAGTGCAAATAGCCGCGGCCATAATTTTATCTGCTGTATTCATGTGCTTATTTGGTTTTATTTTGTTTGTAAATCTTGTATTATTTCAGCTCAGTATTTGCCATGAAGAGAACCTTAGATGCTCACATGGCAATAAAAAATAACTAACTTATACGTATTGAGTGAGAGATCTCAGGATCTTGCTGGTTGGTTGCTCGTTTTAGATTTGTTGAGACTGCAAAAGGCTGGGAGTAACTAGTTTCCTGAGACTGTCACACTTTTTACTCTGTGAATATTTCTCAGAGTAAGTTTTTTTTTTAAATGTGTTTTTTGTATAGACACAAGTCAGAATACAAAAAAATAATAATAATAAAATATTGCAAAACTATTATGAAACACTCAAAATGTGTATTTAATTTCATATTGAAATGAAAGTGTAGAAAATAGTAATAGAAATGTAAAACATTGCCACTCCTTTTGAAAAGAAGCATATTTTAGCCTATTTTTAAAAGAGCATTTATTACAGAAATAATATAATTTAAAACTATAATTTATATAACTTATATTTAAGCGTGAACTAAACAAGTTTAATTAAATGAAAATGTAATATAGTTTACATTTATATTAAATTGAGTTAGCTATTATATTATTATTATTATTATTATTATTATTATTATTAACCTAAGTATGATTCAAGTATGTTCTTATATAGAAAAACATTTTCTTTACTTTATATAAAATAATCATTAATTGAAATAAAAATAAATATAAGAACTTTTTATTTCAGCTAGCTGCCAAGTCAACATTTTAATTTCTCATTTTAATTTAGTTGAACTTAGTGCACTAAAATAACTAAAACTAAAGCTGAACTTTTTTTTCTTTTTTTTTTTTTTAATTATGAAGTACGCTCACTCAGGGACTTATTTAGTAAGATTTTACCTAAAAAGTTTTTAAATTCTTCGTCATATCTTAAATTAAAATTTTGTCTTGTATAATTTTATCTGCTGTATTTTTGTGCTTATTTTGTTTTATTTTGTGTTTGTAAATCTTGTATTTCATTTGCCATGAAGAGAGCCTTAGATGCTGACATGACAATAGAAAATAAATAAATAACTTATACATACTGAGTCAGAGATAATCTCAGGATCTTGCTGGTTGCTCATTTTGCATTTGGTGAGAGTGCGAAAGGCTGGGGGTAACTATATTATTTTTGAAATGTAATTTCTGTGTAGACACAAGTCTTACAGTATTGGGCTATAAAAAAAAAAACTGAGCATTTGCATAATTAATGCTAAACTGTTACACTCAAAATGTGTATTTGATTTCAGATTTAAATGAAAGTATATAAACTAATTAGAAATGTAAAACATTGCCCACTCCTTTTGAAAAGAAGTATACTTTAGCATATTTTCAAAAGAGCACTTATTACAGAAATAATATAAACTATAATATAATATAATATAATATAATTTATACTTGCGTAAACTAAATGTGTTTAATTGCAATTAAATGAAAATGTATTATAGTTTACTTTTATATGAAATGAAGTTAGCTGTTTTTATTATTATTGGTAACACTTAATTATTGGTAACATTAGTTAATGCACTGTGAACTAACATGAACAAACAATGGACAGCTGTTTTTTTTTTATTAACTAACATTAACAAAAAATAACAAGTAGTGTAATAAATGTATTGTTCATTGTACATTTAAGTTAATGCATTAATGTTAACAAATGACACTTTATTGTAGGTGTTATTATTATTATTATTAACTCAAGTAGGACTTAAGTACATTCTTATATGAATAATATTTTCTTTACTTGACATAAAATAAATGCTAATTGAAATAAATAAAAAAGAAAAAACATTTATATATTTATATTATATTCTAATATCCCACAGTTTAATTTCGACTAGTTTCCAAGATAACATTTCTCGTTTTAATTTAGCTGAACTTAAAATAATGGCTTGAAGCCAGTGTGTATTTGTATGGCGTTTTCTTAAGATATTTTTTTATTCAGTTTTTCAAATCACATACATTGCAACTTTTACTTTACCATTCCTGTTTGATCATTAACCAACCAGCGAATTTAAACAATTTATTCCCACAAAAATACATTTACAGTTGATCCTGCATCTGCTTTACAGTATGTATGCATGCAAAATTCTTTCAATGTAGCTGAACTGCATCATGCACCGAATGTCTGCTTGTATGTATATATACACTCACACACGAGATGCAGCCTTTGTTCAAATGTCCAACTTCCCCATGTGAAACTCGCCCCAGTCACAGATGACCCTAATATTAATGCAGTGTTTGTTTATCATGGGGTGCAAAACTGCTTCTAATGTTTTCTGGTGAAAAAGAGCTAAACAATTTTGAACTGAACCAAATCAATAATTTATCAGTTCTGAAGGAAATATGGTACACAACTGGGAAATAATTAAGTGAAGCAGTTTCAAACTGAGTGTTTAACTTCACATAGCGCTGGACGCTGCGGTTCTCTTTAGAATTTGGAAACAGCATAGAAACTTTGAATTGATCACATTTAATGTCTAGCATTTGTTGACACATGGACGTCTCATGGAAACAGCAGCTTCTCTGATTGGTCGATTCTCTCTGTAGTTTTTCGACTTTCGCAGCTGTGCGTTTTTGTGATGCCTCTGCATTTTCACTTTGAGGCGTATTAGTCATTTCTCCTGACTCAAGACGAAGAGTTCACACAAAAGACATCTTTCATCTCAGCAAAAGAGTCTCTTATCTGCTACTCCATGGTTGTCTTCTGTGGCTGCTTGTTCTGGCCTGGCTGTCCCTTGATGTATTACACCAAAGACTACCTGTGACACTTTCACGTCTCTGTGACTTTAAAGTCAAGTTGGAGCCAGAACTCCTGAACTTTTCTTTTTATTTTGAGGATGATCAACCAATACAGTCTATTATCAACAGCTCTGCACTTCCCTGAGCTGTCAAGAGATGCTGAAATTAAACAGTGATCTCCCGCGCCTTGAAAACATCCACATGCTGAAAATGTGTGGGTGGATATCAGTGCTCATGCTTGAATACTAGGAAACAGAAGAAATGTCTTATCAGACAGTCGTATTGACATCTTCTGTGTCTTTACTGCTACAATAAAGCCCCAGTACAATTCAACCTAATTGAAACTGCTTTTCAAACTGCTAAATATATGCACATATTTAAAACTGTATATTATGTAATGCATGTAAGAATTATAAATGATTAAACTATTATTAACGTACAAACATCAATTTGCCAATGTAGTTAAAAATGCCTTTAGAAATTAATTAAACAGTTTGATGAATTAAAGTGGCTATTTTTATATTAATTACTTATTTTTTATTTTCATTTTTTTAAATTATGTTTTTTAAGACATCATCTGCGTCATATTTAAAACTCTATATTGTTTAATTATTTTTTAATCTGTAAGAATTATTAATTATCAGTTAATTAAAGTACAAATAAAATGCTTTTATCAGTTTGCCAATCTATTTAAAAATGCCTTTATAAATTAAGCAGTTTTTCTGTTTATTTATTTGCCAATTTAAAGTGGATTGTTTTTTTTTTTGTTTGTTTTTAATTAATCATATATATATATATATAACATACTTTATGATGTCTTTACTGCTTTACTCCCAGTAAAAACTGCTAAAATATGCTATAGACATATTTAAGATTGTACATTACTTAACATTTTTACTTTTTTTTTATCTGTAAAAAAGCACAAATAAAATGTTTTTATCAGTTCCCCAATCTAGTTCAAAATGCCTATATCTATTTTTTTTATTTTTTTTCGTTTATTTATTGGTCAATTTAAAGTTTTATTGACTGTGTCTTTACTGCTACAAGAATGCCCCAGTTCAACTTAATTCAAACAAACAAACAAACAAAAAAACATGACTTTTCAAGCTGCTAAATATATAGACATATTTAAAATATTTTTTAAAAAACTCACAATTTTGAATTTGATCATAATTCTCATAATTCTTAATTTATATCTCACAATTATAAGAATCAATTATCAGAATTATAAGATATAAACTCTAAAATATAAACTCTAAATTCTGACTTTTTTCTCACACTTTCAGGTTTACATGTTGCAAATTTGTCTTTTTTTTAATGAAATTCTGAGTTCACGCAATGTTTTTTTTTTTTTTGTTTTGTTTTTTACTTCCATAAACTTCCATATTCATTTCATACTGACCAGTGTGCAAAGTCAAAATCTTCATATACATTAAGCTAAAGCCCTTTTAAAAGTTGCATTAGATGAGAATATCCGCTAAATGACAATGTAAATGCAAACCAAGTGCACTTTAAAAGAACTAATTCAAAATGTGAAAATACTTTTATCTAAGTTGCTTCTGATTAAAGCAGACTTCTGGCTTACCAAGAGAAAAATGTGAGAAAACTCTTTTATGGATTTGCCTTTTTTAGACTGCTTGCCTACTATCATTAGCCGTTGTCATTAATTAAAATCACACTTTGCATGAGGAATTATGAAGAGAACAGACGTTTATAAAGCAAAGTTTGCCACGCTCAGCCTTGAGCTCGAACGCAATTATGTGCTGTGCCATAAAACCATAATCTAAACTCATTTCTCTCAATAATCCTCTTTTATTTTCCTCTTAACAACTTTTCTTTATTACTATAACAGGCGAAGTAGTGTTTCAGCCTAAAAAAGAGGCCTGGCACATTAATGGGCAATGGTGCAATAAATATTAAATATCCCACATAGGAAAAGAGGATCAAAAAGACTATCTGATTTTGAACAGCCACATTGGCCGTATGAATAAATGATGGGAAACCCCTGGTTTCCAGAAACCCAGCCCAGATCTAAAGAAAAGAAATTAACTAATACTGAACACTGAACTCTTTACGATAAACTTCTAACTTTACCTCACAAATCCAAAACCATGGTTTTTGTCATATAACTGATGTCTAAATGTACAGCACAACGTAATGATTAAGTTTGGGTATGTTTATAAAATAATTGCTCTTTTCAAGTGTAGTGATGTATTAATATTTAAAAAGAGGGGAAATGCATACAATTGTAAAACCAGCAGAAAGTAAACATGATTTTCATACTACACATGCAAGAGGAAGCATAATGCCAATATGTGCGATTCAAAACAGATTTCACTCAAACATGAAAATTTGCTTAAAATTTAATCAGGCTATCCAACATGTATTATTCCTTTAAAATTAATTTTCATTTAAAGGAAATCTTTCTGATTTAAAAAATTCAACAGCTCTAAGAAATTAAATTCGTTCAGAGAAATTTGTCAGCCTGATTTATTGAGATGCATATGCACTTTTCCCATCACAGTTATGCATAAACATTCACTCTCTAAGCAAGTAAAATGCATTAAATACTCAAAGTCAGTACATTACTGCTTTAGTTAACATCTGCAGCTGTATAAATCACAGTAAATGATGTTCTAGGTTGATAATTGCACACCTGCAAAACAAATGCTAGCACTGTCATTTTGTCCGTTTATAGGTAATCGTACAAGCATCAGACAACAGAACGCAGTGTGATTGTAAGTCAAACAAATAAAGCAGGAATATGCCACATCCAACTTTAAAAGTTTGCAAGGGATGTTTTTACATGAGTGAGTGCAACTTTGAATGACATGCACTAGGATGTTTTTTCTTTACTTATTAAATGCCATTTAATATTTCTGACAATTCTGCAGGAGCATTAAACCTAAAATACAACACCGATACACCATAATGTGCCCATAAAATTTTATCTGCGGTTGTTGGCCCAAGCAATCCACTTAGATGTCATATTCTAGAGAAGAGATTTGCCTGCTGGTGGACCAAAATATCTCTTTTGTAATTTGTGACAGGTCCGGAATGTAAAAATGTCAGCTGTAACCTTTGAAGAAATACCCTTTCCCAAAAGCTTTTTAGGGCCCTGTCAGAGGATCCGACAAAATCAGCACTCGGCTGTCAAGAGCATTGTTTAATGTGCCTCCGTCAAAATGTCTGTAATTTGTAGAAAATGTCATGTCAGCATTACCCGTGTGTGTTATTATTCACTCTTTACAGGTGCGTGCGATATACTTCAAAAGAGGGGAAATCATGAAGAGCATCTCGGTGTATGAAACAACTGTCACATTATCAAAACAGGCATGGAAATTTCATAAAAGGACTGAGTTCACAGACACTGTATCCATATTACATTTTAATTGCACTGATTTGTTTTATTGTTCTGATTCTAGTGCGGCAAAAAGCAGATACAGTATCACTGAAAAAAATGGTTTTCACTCAGAAATTGCTAATAAATTTCACAAATAATAACAAAGAAATGCAAGTAACACACCGTAAGAAAAAGTTGTAGTTTGTAGACAAACTTTGAAGTTGGCTAAACAAAGCCTTGTTTGAAAGTTTGAAAGCCTAACTATGAAAAGTTTAAAGTTGGAAAGCGAGTACAATGATACTAACATGGTGTACCACATTGCATGTTTTAGCACATTACTAACATAAAGTAGCATGTTGCTACCAAGTTTTAACACTTTGCCAACATTTTAACACACTGCTTGTATGGTTTCCCTGCTGAAAAAACTGTTAAAACCAGTTCGTCATAGCTGGTCAGCAGGCTGGTTTTTAGAAGGTTTTAGAAGGGCCACTTTCTTAGATAGTCAGGCTGATCTTGGCTGGTCAGGCTGGGAAACCAGCTAAAACCAGTCACTTCCAGCTTAAACCAGCTAAGACCACCCAACCAACTTAGGCTGCTTTTAGTTATTTTTTTATTTTTCTTTCCCCCAGCAGGGTTAGCATGTTGCTAGCTTGATTTAACAAGTTACTAGCATGATTTAGAATAGCTAGCATGTTGCTAGCATGTTTTAACACTTTGCTACCATTTTTTACATGTTCCCTGGTGAAAAAAACAGCATATGCTGGTAGGTATGTTTTGATGCTGGTTTATGCTGGTCCTTAGCTGGTTTATGCTGGTCATGTTGCTGGTTTATGCTGGTCCTTTGCTGGTTTATGCTGGTCATGTTGCTGGTTTATGCTGGTCCTTTGCTGGTTTATGCTGGTCATGTTGCTGGTCAAGGACCAGCATAAACCAGCAAAGGACCAGCTTAAACCAGCATCAAAACATACCTAATCAGCATCCCAGCATCAAAGCATACCTACCAGCATATGTTGTTTTTTTCACCAGGGTTGTTTGTATGTTTTATCATTTGCTACCTTTTTAACACTGCTTATATGGTTTAATATGTTGCTAGTCTGATTTAATATGCTGCTAGCATGATTTAGAATAGCTAGCATGATTTAGCATGTTGTTAGCGTGTTTTAACACTTTGCTACCATTTTCTACACACTGCTTGTATGGTTTACCATGTTGCTAGCATGATTTACAGTAGCTAGCATGTTTTAACACTTTGCTACCTTTTTAACGCACTGCTTGTATGTTTTAATATGTGGCTATCTGATTTAACATGCTACTAGCCTGATTTAACAAGTTGCTAACATGATTTACAATAGCTAGCATGTTTTAGCATGTTGCTACTGTGTTTTAATATGTTGCTAGTCTGATTTAACATGCTGCTAGCATGCTGCAAACTCTAGGAGGAGATAATGAGGTGAATTAAGTCGAAGAAGAATTAGATGCTTAAATAGTAGATCAGTAGATTTGTCAAGCCAACATAATTAAACATGGCATTTTGAAGTAGAAAGATACTTTTTTCTTATAAAACATACTCCAACAATATATATATATATATATATATATATATACAACTAGTGTAGATCTGATAGATCTGACTCTATAGTCAGTGTAGATCAGAGTCTGTTTTCTAAATTTCAACAAATTCCCCATTCCAAGGACTGTGAAATCAAAATTGACCATATTTTCACATTTTTGCTTTTCTTAAATATGCATTTTTGTTTGTTTTACTCATAAATATATCACTTTATAGCAGTAAACTGGGTTATGAATGCAATTTTATGCTGTCTTAAGCTTCTGCACTATAATAATTCAAAGATATGAACAACTAGAGAAAATAAAATCAATATATACAGGCTGCAACGGAATAATTAACCATAAGCCTCCTATTCTGATATGGTTGTAACAAACAATAAAGTAGATGGATTCGATTTACACATTGTCCTCTAATGTATTTTCTTTTATTTTGCTGTGGGTTGAAGGCAGTTGTTGTTCTTTCTTTTCTCAGTCTTTTCAGGAAGCCATCAATAGATACGGCTGAACCATCAGTCTCACCGCTCTGGGAGCCTTCAGGTCTGATAATCGCTTTCAAACATTGTTTTCTGTCAGTGAGTAACACAGCAGATATGAGTGATAGCCATGTTATCATCGCCTGCTGAGTCTGCATGAATTACAAAGTCAGTTTGGTGTCACAACTCCTGTATTTTATGGTTTTATGGTGGAGACGCTGTTAATAGGGTGGCTGCCGCTGGTCAGCATGAGGTTTTGATGATAAAATGAAGACTTTAAATGTTCAATTGGGTATTGTTTAAGTTCTTTGGTTCTTAAAGACATACTTTATCTAACTTACCATATTAAAGTAAGTTATAATTTTGATTGCATTGGTTAATTCAGTTGCTGACAGTGAAAGTGAACTTTTAATGTGCAGAGAACCCAAATATCGTGCGATACGACAGCAGACACCATGTATTATTTCTGGATTGTAATACTACTTCTATATTTCTCTCTTTCTTACAGACTGCTGCTTCTATAAAGGCTAAAATTGGAATAAAACATACAAATAAATATTAATAAAATTGTATTTTACTTTAAAATGATGTATTTAATTTTAATGATGACTCTAATAAATATCAATTTATTGCATTTTTGGATATCATTAAATTTTATTAAATTGTCACTTAAAATTGTCGGCAGTACTTAAAAATTACTGAAAAACTCCTATAATGCAAACTGTAGAATGAATGTACATTTTTCTACTTATTCTCTGCTCTAAAATATTTTCAGTCTGTAAGTTTAATTGACTGTGTGACTCATTGGGCAGCAAATGTTACTAGCTAATAACTGCTTTCAATGGGCCACAAAATGGTCTTCCTCAAGGGGGAATATTCAAATCTCACAACATGTTAATGTTTAAGCTGTACAATTATTGAAATCTATTCATTCAGAAGGATTGGAATCTGAAATACTCACACAAATCCACCCTATATAAGTTTTTTTTTTTTTTTTTTCTTCTCCTTAGAGTAATAAAGACTGTAAAATAAACCATGTTTTAATATAAAGTTTTCAGGTGTTTTTGCCTGACCCAGAATAGCATTAAAAGTTCTATTTTTCTCTCGATCCCCCACAGAATAGAGATCCTTTTATCCTAAAGTGAAGAGCACTTGTGAGCCCACATTATGTCTGGTACTGGCACCTCACTGATGAGCGGCCCTAAAAACTGCAGTGTCATTCTAAGATATTTTACAAGAGGCTGTAGCCTACTTCTAACCTTCTATAAGTAATACAAAAAAAAGTGTGTGTGCACAATTATATATTATATATATGTTTCCTCCAAGGAGAAAAGGGAGGCAGTGTCTCCTCAAAATATTGGATGTGAATAAAAAAGTCGTAGTAAAAAAAAAAAAAAAACCTTGCCAATATTACAAAATATAACAATAAAAAGTGTATAAATCACTTTGTTTTTCTAAAGAAGCATGGTCCAACAGGAACACCAGCAGATAAATTTACAGCGAGTTGATTGGATTTGACTGGTTATGATCGGCTGTGATTGGTTCATCTGATAAATCCCACCTCTAGCATTCCTGCACATTCTGTGTTCGCAATTAATCTGAATTAGCAATATAATGGTGTTAGTGAGACGACTAATTTTAACAAGTAAATAACTAACACACTTAAATATAACCACTTTGTTTAGCCAAAATAAGACTTAAAATGGCATGAAAACATTAACTGTGGGAGTTTTTAGTGACTTAAAGTAAATTTCTGTCTCTGACCTATATTTACTGAGCTTTGATGACTGATGGTCTGAAAAAAAAAAAAAAGGTGAAAGTTTGCTATTAAAAAGAATAATAGAAATTGTTACTGCCTTGCAGTTTTTAGAATAATTGTAAAATGGTTAGAAACACTAATTTGATTAAATTCATATGTGACCCTGGACCACAAAAGCAGTCTTAAGTCGCTGGGGAATATTTGTAGCAATAGCCAAAAATACATTGTATGGGTCAAAATTATTGATTTTTCTTTTATGCCAAAAATCATTAGGATATTAAGGAAAGATCATGTTCCATGAAGATATCTGGTAAAATTCCTACTTTAAATATATCAAAAATTAATTTTTGATTAGTAATATGCATGGTTAAGAACGTAATTTGGACAACTTTAAAGACGATTTTCTCAATATTTAGATTTTGTGGCACCCTCAGATTTCAAATAAATGTATCTCTGCCAAATACTGTTATATCATAGCAATATCATAGAAATATTATTTATTCAGCTTTCAGATGATGTATAAATCTCAATTTCGAAAAAATTGACCCTTATTTTGGTTTTGTGGTCCAGGGTCACATATGTGGCTTTTATAAATGGAATATTGATTACATTGTTAATGTAAACATATTTATTTCTTTATGACAGTATAAGTAAAGTTTATTTAACCAAGAAAATGTGACAGGGACATGAATTTACATTTGATTGAAAAAAAAAACTCTTTGCCTCCTCATTTCAGAACACCACCACGCACCACTGATATATATATATACATATATATATATATATATACATATATACATTGCAGCTGGAGCAGGGCTGACTGTGCTTGATAGTTTATTCAGTTTTTGTTTAATTATTTTTAAAAATGTAATTAATTTACTCTTTTTTTTTTCTTAGTGAACTATTTCTTTATTCCTGTTTACATCAGATGTCATAATATATCAGACCTATACTGTGTTTAAGATATTTTTTCTTTTTCAGTTTCTGCCCTAGACAGAGCGTCACAAATCAAATCTAAATCACAGCTGGGGTTTCTCTTATCGTTCTGTTCTCTCACCCACATTCATGCTGCCAGCACTGCTTATTATTCCTTTTAAATAATAATACGGCAGTCTTCCTTTCGTTCTCATATAAGCAATACTACTACTACTAATAACAACAATATATCATGAATTTGACCATGCAAGAGTTTAAAGCACGAGTCGATATTTAATCTGAGATGTTTTCCTCTCATTTGTCTTCATGTGAATGATGAATACAAACTGGGATTTGATCCAAATGCAGGAGCATATGTTTGGGGTGCCGCTGATAGTGCTCTTCCCAGCTGAACACGCACTTCCTCTGCACCTGGCTTACTCGTGCACAAATAAATTGTGTCTGTAAAAGCATGACTTTAACATCCTAGTTTTCTAGAGAACATCTTCCAGGCAGTTGCATTAGAAAGGCTTGTAAAAATGCGAGTAAATATTAACTTTGATAATCAAAAGCAATGCCGCAGTCTCATCACAAAGTTTCATAGGCCATTTTGAGCTGGAAATGTACTGTTTGTGAAGCAGGATTTGTAGTGTGATGACTCCCTAAGCCGAGTGTACACTACATGTCTAAAGCTTGCTGCTCTTTCATATTTTAAGTCTGTGACTACAGTCTGCAACAAAACCCCCTGATCTTTGCTGATTTTGCTTCACAGTAACAAAATCTGATGGCATCCATTAAACTGACCTGTTTTTTTTCTTTTCTTTTCTTTTTTTAATAAGTTTGGGTGGTTTAAAGCTGGGTTGAGCTAGTTGTTAATGTTCATGTTTTGAACATGCTAAAACATTTTAGCAACATGTTGATCATACTAGAAACAAGCTAGCAACATATCAATAACATGATAGCAGTATATAATGATACTAACAACATGCTAATCATACATGCTAATCATGCTAGCAACATGCGAATCATGTTAGCAACATGATAAAAGCATATTAATCATGCTAAAAATATGTTAACATGAAAATCCTGATAAAAACATGCCAATCATAACTATACTAGAAACATGCTAACAACATGTTACAACATGTTACAAAACAAATCATGTTAGCAATGTGCTAAATTATTCTAGCAAAATGTTAACCATGCTAAAAACATGCTAGCAACGTGCTAATCATACTAAAACATGCCAGTAACTTGTTAATCATGCTAGAAACATGACAGCAACATCTTAGCAGCATGGTAACAACATGTTAAATCATGCTATCAACATCTATCTAATCCATCTTATGTAAACGTTCAAAGTTCATTTATGAACTTTACTCATCTACACTGTAAAAAAAACACATCATTTGTTGAGTCAGCTTAAAATAATTTGTTACCCTGCTGCCTTAAAATTTTAAGTTCAGTCAGCTAAAATAAGTCAACTTGAAATGTTAAGTCGTACCAAGTAACAACTTAGATATTTGTGTTTGCTAAACTTAACAGATGGGTAAGTAACCAAGCTGCCTTAAAATTTGATGTTGATTCAAATCAAATATCTAAGTTGTCACTTAGTATAATTTAACATTTCAAGTTGAATAAACTTGTTTTGAGTTGACTGAACTTAAAATTTTAAGGCAGCCAAGTTACAAATTATTTTAAGTTGACTCAACAAATTGTTTTTTACAGTGTAGTTCTAATATGATGATTTGCTCAAGAAACTGTTGTGATTATTATCAAAAAATAATAATAATAATAATTCTCTGACCCTAAACCTACCCCTCACACAACATTTCTGCATTTGTAGTTTTTCAAAAAAAAATAAATAAATAAATAAAAATAAACGTAATTCCGTATGATTTAGAAGCTTATTTCCCTATGGGGACCAAAAATGTACCCACAAGGACAAGGACTTTGGATATTGCCATCTTTGTCGGGAGATTTTGTGCACATAATGCAGGGTACACCTAAACCACACACACATATTTATATATTTCTTGGTCAGTAGATTTATAGTAGTTTGTGAGATATGCAGGGAAAAAAGGATAGAATTGCCCCTAGCTTCGCCTCTCTGACTGCTTTGTGAAAAAGCATTACATCCACTCTACTTCCTGTTGAGTCTTTCAGCACTACATTAGAGACTTTAGTTCTGAAAATATACTGCATTCATTGCTTTTTGTCCCTCTTTAGACTGCTAAATGTTTCCCGGTCAAAGATATTGAATGCCAAAGGACAGAGAGCAGCGAGCAGCGAGCAAAAAAAAAAAAACACCCCAACAAAACATTTGTCAACACAGCTTGAACTACAACACAAAGAGCAGCTCTACCACACGATAGCATTTGAACTATTTATGTGTCTCTCACAACAAAAGTCCCTGCTCTGGGGAGCCGAGAATCAGTCACCTCCGTGGGCCATGTTTATGAAGATGAATTTCTCATTGATGTGTTTGCAACAGGGGATTTTTCAGTAGCTCTGGGCCTAGTAGTTTGTGGGTTAGAGTTCAATGAGATGCAAAAGGCCTCGTAAGAATGCGCTTTGCTTTGGCAAACGTTTCGTGAATCTCAAATCAATTTGGATAAAAAGCATGCGCTAAATGAATAAATGTTAATGTGAATTTCGAACGCTCTGTTGTGCACTTTGGCACGACGATGCGTAATTTTTCTAGGCTGTCAGGCGTCAGTGTTCATCTCATCAGTTATTCTTCTGATATCCTGCAGTCTTTATGAACCAAAAATTTCAATTTTGCACAGGACTCGCTACCATTGCTTGTCACGTCATGCTTTCTGGACGCTGTAATCTCTTTTCCTGCTGGCCTTTTCTCAAGAATGGTTTCTCAGGCGCAAATCGCCCAACAAAACAGACTCTTTTAAGACTTCCCGTCATTGAAACGTTTACCTTGGTGGTGAATGACTCCTCCAGATGCTGAGCAAGCACTTCACTGGGTTTCCAACACATTTCCACTCTTTGGCTCCTTCAGGTTTTTCATGAATGTTCGACAGCTTAAATAACCCAAAATCAATTTCTTGCTGACTATGACCTTGTTTGATACAAAAGTGTGATTTTGAAGTGTTTTAGCATGTGCATGACGTTGTTAGATACCACAGAAGTCACTGTGGTTGGCTTTTGTGTTGAGTGTGAATGAAGCATTTGCCAAGGGAAGATGGTTTCAGACTTCACAGTTTGATGACCTCGAGTGCATTTGTAAAAGCTCCTGAGGTTGCCTTTTGTATCCAATAAACACGTGTGAAAAGACAGTGTTGCAGTTGTTTGAGGAATAACGTAAGAAGACACACAATTTGAGACTATTTCAAAGGACAGTGTTGGCGGTCAGAGTGTTTCCACTGTCTATTAGAAAGGTGAAAAGAGAGATAGAAAAATGACACTTTCTATTAATACAACAGAGATTCTTTACATTTAAAGGCCACAAATTATTTACTGAGGCAAAAAAAAAAAGTTTATTTATTTATCTGTTTGTTTTATTTTAATGTATCTATATATTGAACTATTAAACTTACCTTTTGTTTTCTCTATCAGTTTGTTTTCATTTTTTTTATTATATTGTTATAATAATAATGTTATTATTATTATAATTATTATTATTAGTAGTAGTAGTAGTAGTAGTAATAGTAGTAGTATCAAAAATAATAATAATAATGATTGTTATTATTATTATTATTATTATTCATTTATTTAGATTAATATTGCTTATTATTTTAAACTATATTTTTATTTAAATATTTACATTTGAAATATTTTAAAATATATAAATAGTTTTAACAATTTAAATATTTATTTAAATCTATATTATTGTTATTATTATTATTATTAATAATAATAATAATATTAATAATAATATTCCCTCTAATAAATTTAAATTAAATGTACTACTACTACTATTATTATTATTATTATTACTATTAAATGAATAATAAATTAATAAATGTGAAATTAAATGTTATTATTATTAGTAGTAGTAGTAGTAGTAGTATCAATAATAATAATAATAATAATAATCATTATTAATTAATTATTATTATTATTATTATTATTATTATTATTATTAATTGAAATAAATGTATTTAATTTGCTTATTTTGATTATACTGATATTTTAAACAAATTTATTTTCATTTAAATACTTTTTTACATTTGAAATATTTTAAAATATATATAAATAGCTTTAACAATTTAAATATTTATTTAAATCTATATTATTATTATTATTATTATTAATTTACATTTATTAGAGAAAAAAAATCATCATCATCATCATCATTTGATAGAGATAGATTGATTTGATTTTAAATGTTTCTATGATGTTTGTAAAATGATGTTTATTTAAAGCATTCATTGCTAGGAAAAAAAATTAAGGTTTCATTTTGGTAACAGGGTTGCAGACCCTATAAAATGAATAGACAATAAAACAGCTCAAATAAAATTTTATTGGAGGCTGAAAGGTTATGTACCTCGATTTTTTTTTTTTCACTGCCCATCTTGTTGAAAAACAAAGCTAAATTATGTTTAGGCCTTACTATGTTAGCCAACATTTTACAATTGCAGTCTAATTATACAAATGTAAATAAATAAATAAATCATTTTTTTACTTATAATTTTAACTAATAAGACTACACTAAGACCAAACCCTGGACATGTTTTGAAGGCATTTTATGGGGTGTATTGATCCGTGATGGCCTTTCAGAAATGCCTGCTTGATAAAGTAGGAGAGTATTCCAGCGGGGCAGTCCTGAAGGGATTTCTCTTTGACAGGCCCCTCTCAGCACGTTTAATGCAATGCACAAGGTCATGTAGATGTATGCATAATGGACCTCACGTTGCCAGTGGCTCATTAGCATTCTGTGAGATGCAAACCCCAAGAATCCCTCACAAAAACCTCAATTAAAGCTGTTAGCTTCACGGTGTCTCAAGAAAAATAAGAGTGGCGGAGTCATTTGTTAATGTCTGAACCTGTTTATCACATGGAAATGAATAAGTCAATATTGTTGCTACTGAGCAGAACTCGTATGAAAGCTGATTAGTAATGCTACGGTTATACCATATGACGAGTGATTCGGTCATATAATGCAAAGTGTTAAGACCTAGTAAGTTCCTGGCTGTGTCTTCAACTTTTCAACTTTCCCAGGGCTTACAGTATGTCTCTCTATTTATGTATGTAAGTATGTATTTATTTATTTGCTAATTTTTGTGCTCTATCTATCTATCTATCTATCTATCTATCTATCATTAATTAAGGTAAATCAAGGTAATTAAGGTAATGTCACATTTACATTTTCTTTTTCTTTTCTTTTCTTTTCTTTTCTTTTCTTTTCTTTTCTTTTCTTTTCTTTTCTTTTCTTTTCTTTTCTTTTCTTTTCTTTTCTTTTCTTTAGCTTGTTCCAAACCCATAACTCCCATGCTTTTATTTTATTTATATTTTATTTTGCAGTATAAAGTGTTTTTTTCCTAGAAATGGCCGTCCAATTTTAAAATATGGCATCCATAGAAAATATTTTAAAGTATTTATACATTTTGCGTGTTTTGATTATTATGATCATCTAAACAAAGAGTAAACATTTATTTAATATCCAAATATTTGTATTTTATTTATCTATCTATCTATCTATCTATCTAATATAATGGTAATATCATATTTACATTATTGTTTTATTGCATCACCCATCTCTATTTTAATTTAATTTAATTTAATTTAATTTAATTTAATTTAATTTAATTTTGCAATATAAGATGTTTTTTTGTTTTTTTTGACAAACGGTTTAAAATATGACATCCATAGAAAATATTTGAAAGCATTTATACATTTTGCTTATTATTATGATAATCTAAACAAAGAGTAAACATTTATTTAAATATCAAAATATTTATTTTTTTAAACATTTATGTATGTATGTATTTATTTATTTATTTGTTTGTTTGTTTGTTTGTTTGGTCTATCTATCTATTATTCTACATTATTGTTTTAGTGCATCACCAAACTGTATTTTTTCTTATATTTATTTTATTTTATATTTTTATATATTTTCCTAATATATTTTTTATTATTATTATTTTGCAATATAAAGTCGCTTTATTATTGTTATTATTTTTAAAAAATTGTCCTGTAAGTTAAGATAAATAGCAAATTTGCTTCAGTTATTGTTTTCTTGCATCATGAAACTCATTTCGGTGGTTTCTGTGAAGTGACAATCTTGATATCATGTGTTTTATTGACACTTGCAAGGTCCATTGTTGATTTATGAAAATGCTTTTAAATGAATAGATTTCCATCTTAGTCTTAGTATAATAACCCTAGACTGCGTTTTACTAGTTGAATTGTGTGTTGCGTTGGGTGGATTAGCGAGGCCGTGTGACGTTCGTGTCCCAGAAACGATACTTTGATCCGGTCGTGCTTTTAAAGTTGATAATGGCACCAGAGTGATGTTTTGAGACGCGAGGATGAAAGTCAGCAAACTGATGTTTCCTTATGAGATTGTGTTGCATATTTAGCTGTCCGTTGCTCTTGCCAAAATGCTCTTAGTCCCTGAACAAATCTACTGAAATTTCTCATGAAGACATAATCAGTTTTCCCTCTCTGTTTGCCTAATAGCACTCCACTATTACAATAATTGAGCTCTTCCATTTCTAGAATGCACTTTCATTTTGCTTTCATATATTATCTGCTAAAAGTACACTATGGACGAAGGCCACACTGCAATAATGCTTTATTGCTGCTGTTTTGGGAAATCCGTGGAGCCGATGTTGTCGTAGGTATCAGGAAGAGTTTCTGTGCTGCGTTCTGAATACTGATCTTATTATGAAGACAAAAGGGGAGGTGTCGAGGGAGTCATTAGGGCAACTCTTCTTGCTTTTAAAGGAGCATCGTTTGACCTTAATTACTGACATGAGCCTTTGTAAAGAGAATTAGAGGATGTGTCAAGTGTGAAATTACATCAGTGAATGTAATACCACACTTGTAGCCTTTAGGGAAAGGTGACAATCAGTAGAGGAATGGTAGTAGAGATATAGGAGAGAGCTTTGCATTTCTTTATAGCTTGTGTTATAACTAAACAAAAACTCCATTCATTCATGCATTCATTCCTTCATTCATTCATTCAGCTTTTTCTTAACCTATAGCTTCAAGTGCTTTTCATATGCTTCCCCATATTTTGTATTTTATTTTATTTTTATTCAATGTATGCCAAACCTTCCAGTGCATTTAATGTTTCTTTTTTCTTTTTATTTTATTTTATTTTATTTTATTTTATTTTTTATTTTTTATATTATTTTATTTTATTTTATTCAGCTTGTTCCATACCCGTAACTCTCAGTGCTTTTATATGCTTATTTTATTTTAATTATTTTATTTTATTTTATTTTATTTCATTTTATTTTATTAGATTTTATTCTATTTTATTTTATTGTATTTTATTTTATTTTATTCAACTTGCTCCATGCCCGTAACTCTCAGTGCTTTTATATGCTTATTTTATTTTATTTAATTTAATTTTATTTTATTTTATTTTACTTTACTTTACTTTACTTTACTTGTTCCAAACCCATAGCTTTTGGTGCATTTATTTTATTTTATTTTATTTTATTTTATTTTATTTTATTTGTCCAAACCCATAACTCTTGGTGCTTTTATTTTAGTTTAGTTTAGTTCTGTTTAGTTTATTTAACTTGTTCCAAACCTGTCTCTGTGCTTTTTATACACTTTTTAATTTGTTCTAGTATTTTTTCTTTCTTTTCACCTTGTTCCCAACTCATCCAGTGTTTTCATACCCTTCCCCATGTTTTTTAAATTAATAATTGTACTATATTGGCGAAACGATGCCATTGACGTCAAACCTGTTGTGTCACATATCTAACTGCGCTAAATTTGATTTGAGAGCTGCAGTGGAGAGGAAGAGTTTTAGTAAATAACATAATTGTATAGCCCATGAGTCATAAAGATCACTTTTATGCTGTTTCATGGTCCGTTCTGCAGCATAAAGGCTTGGAACGACGCAAGGGCGAATAAATAACATATTTTCATTTTCCCTTCTTTCCTTTCTTACATTCCTCTGCAGTTCCTCAAATTTTCTGTATTTTTTAACCAAAAACTCTTCCTCTCGTGCCTTGTACGTATTGGCATTTCCTTCAAAGAAATGCAAATTAGCTTTTTCAAGATAATTTGCAATCTTCTATGGAAATGATATCTCATAACCTATTAACAGAGCAACTCTGCATTGAAATTGACATGAATATACATAAATTGTGCCCACAGAGGGTCAAGGAAAGTTGAAGCACTCCATATTATTGCAGTAAATGTTAGTATGGCTTCAGGTTCAACAATTGGGACTGCAATAACACAGCTTCCTCAAAAGCTCATTTGAATTTATGAGATTTCATAGGAGAAACCAATCCAGCTTTTATTTCCAGCTCTAAAATTAGCTAATTTTGAACCGGGGTGATAATTACTTCACCTCTAATGCACCTAGAAGGTAGATTACTGGATGTAGCCCTGGACTCAATCAGGAGATGCTTTTGTGATGGAAAATATGACAGACATCCAGCATATTCGTATATAATATGCAATAGAAAAAAGGACTGTCTAGAGCGCTTTTCGAGACAAGCCCATATTTCCCTCAATTACGTCAGAATCCTCCAGTGATGAAAGCGCGTATCTCAGATTTTTGGTCTCTCATTAGACAATAATTGGACTGCAAATCAAATGTTTACCCAGACCTATGCATCATATTTATGAAACATATTTTTTTGGACATTACATTACCTTCTATGAAATAAAACAGTTCAGAGCGCTGGAACGAAAACACCCAGTGGATGTTTAGTAATTACTGGATAAAGTGTTCAGTATTTACCACGTAACCGAAAAAGGTCGAGAGTAATGGAATTGTTATTTTTCTTCTCAGTTTTTACGTAATAACGGTTGCACCCACCTGCGTCGTGCAATATTGGGTTTTCACAATCCTCATATGAAGTGTCTTGTAATAAATTCAGTTCAAAGTGAATATTCTGAGAAATATTCACGTTATTAAAAAGAATCTCTAGTCTCTGCGGCACCCACCTGCTTCTCCAACGATATGCAAGATTTGATTTAGCAGTATATTATTCTGGGCGTTTAAGACATTGAGCTGTCAAAACTTAAGAAAGAATGACAGCTAGAAACAACTGTAGGGACTCAAAATGAATGCTTTCTTTTTAGTTTAAAACAAGGGTATTCCTTCATGTTGTGAAAAATGCAGTTCAGATTTTATGTCACGGAGGCTGGACGAGAAATGAATGATCGAGATTAGTCCCCTTGTAGCGTGACGGAATACTCAAACGCGGAAGTGCACGAGTGAGCAGGTAAATCACGCAGTTGGTCTGAGAACGCTCCGATAAGGAGTAGAGATTTCCACCAAGAAATCCGCGTTCTCACACGCACACAGACAGGTAAATAAGCGCTCCGTAGAGCTGAGAGTTTACTCACGTGAGTTGAGGAGATGAAGGGACCTGACGTGGAGTCGAGCATGAACTCAATGTCTGGTGCAAAACAACACCTGCTTCCTGCTTAAATACCTGCGTGAGGTTACTTCCGGGTCCTCGTGACCTCACGTGATCTGGTACGTGTGACATTTTATTAGTGTCTAACACCACCTACAGACATTTCCCAAATCTAAACTGAGAACTTTTGTTTCCGGTTTGATCTGTGAGGTGTACTTAAACAGATTATTTTATTTTATTTTATTTTATTTTATTTATAATACTTAATAATAAAAATAATAATAATAATTGTTATTATTATTATTATTATTATTATTACTACTACTACTACTGCTTCTGCTGCTGCTACTACTTTTTTATTTAATTTAAATGCAACTTGCTGTTATTGTATATAAACTCCTAAAGATAAACTTTTCTATTTGTATTTTATTTTTAATATTTTTTAAAATATTATTATTTTTATTACTATTTTAAATCAAAAGCAACTCACTGTTATTGTATAAACTCTCATTTCTAAATCCCTAAAGATTTATTTTATTTTATTCTATATTTTATTTATTTATTTTTTTTATTTTATTTTTAATCATCCTTAAAATTATTATTATTTAGCTAAACTTAGCTAAAGGTAAACTTTCCAAATACCTAAAGCTGAACTTTCCTGTTTTATTTTATTTTATTTTATTTTATTTTATTTTATTTTATTTTATATAATTTAAATGAAAATGAAAATGAGAAATGTTTCTTTTGCAACTAGCTAAAATACGATACGTTATTATTTAACAGAAATATATATATATATATATATATATATATATACAGGAGAATATTATGAATGTTTGATGAAAGTTATGCATTTTATTTAATTTAATTTTATTTTATTTTATTTTATTTTAAAAGCAACTTGCTGTTATTGTATATAAACTCCTTGTTTTCTATATTATTATTATTAATTTTTAATACCTTTTTTTATCCCTGTTTTGAAAGTGCTTTATTTATATTTAAATTAATAACTTAAGCCTTTGTTAAAACATTATTTCATTAAATTATTTCATTCACTCACTGAAGTGCTATTAAGATGTGGTTCCTGACATGTAAACTAGGGTTAATGGTAGCTAATGAACTACTGCTTCATACCAAATCTCCTACATTGTGTATTTTAGCACGACTGGATCGATCAGCATCGAGGACTGGAACTATTGGGCGTCACCCACACACTCTATTTTGTCTTTATTTATTTATTTGTCAACACAAACATGACCTGCATTGATATTTGTGCCCCATCACAACTCGAAATCTGCAATTGACACAAGCAGGTCAAACCCAGTAATTCCCTTCAATTTGACCTAAAGTTTTTCACACTTTTGTTGAGCTTTTTCCCTCTCAAAAGGCAGGGCAGTTCACCGATTGCATTATTAGATTGATTGTGCCATTTGCCCTCGCCAAAGGAGTCCCCCTGCATTTATCAATAACTTTTTGTTGATTTTTTTTCAAACTCACAAACATATCAATAAAGCTTTCATGGCCAAAATAGGCTTTCATAGAAAGCTGAGGCATGCTGATGTTTGACGTAAGACATAGCAGTCTATTAGTGGACATAAATAAGGATCTTAAAGGAACAGTTCATGCAAAAATTAACATTCTTTAATTTTAATAATACAATAATTATATATTACTATATATATAATATTTATCACTGTATTTTATATATATATATGTGTGTGTGTGTGTGTGTAATTGAATTGAAGGCCACTTAAGTCCTTTTTTATATTATTATATTTATTTTATTTATAATACATTTTTAAATAATAATTCTTTTATTACAAATTTTTTTGCATGGCTGTTATTATATATAAACACTTCATTTCCAAAACCCCTAAGGCTGAACTTTCCGATTTTTAATTTATTTTATTATATAATTAATGTAATAATTGTAATATATAATTATAATAATATAATTTTTATGAAAAGGCCACTTATGTCTACTTAAAGAAGGTAAGAATTTATTATTAAATGTATTGTTAATTTATTAAATAAACATTTAAATAATTGTATTTTAAGTATCTTTTATTATTTTACTTCCTGTTTTAAATTTTAAATTTAAAATTTTAGTAAATTGTTTCTGAGTACTTTTGTTTTATGTTTTTATTTTATATATATATACGTTGTTGTTCTTTTTACATTTCAAAATACTTATTATTAACTTTTTATGAAAAAATGGAAAAAAAAATGTTTGTATTTTATATTTTATTATTTAATTACCAGACATATTTTTCCATAGTTTTAATTTTACTTTATTAATCCTGGCTTAAAAATAGAACTATAGGAGTATATTGTAAATGTTTGATGAAAGTTTGTGAAGGAATTAATTAAATATTAAAATTTAATTTAATTTAATTTAATAACGTGCACATAAAAAGTCCAGAGAAACTGACATAAAAGTATGATTTGAATGCTATTCAGATTTGAATGCTAGTTAGTTCAGTGAAAAAAGACTTATATATATATTTTTATTCATCTATATACTGTAATAAAAGTATAAAGAAAAACTTTTATTTATTTATTTATTTATTTATTTATTTATTTTCGCCCCAGCAAAGCTATCATCTGACTTCTGAAGATTTGAAATGTAGCACACAAATTGTGCTTCTGTCTTGCTTTTTTATGCTTGAAAGCTCATTGTAATTGCGTGTATACAAAAAAATAAGAAAGTAACCAACATGAGGATGAGTAAACAATGACAAACTTTGCATTATTCATAGCTGTTTCTTTAAAACTTTGACGGAAAGCTTGTATTTCTTTGTGTGTTATGATCGGTCAGCAGGTGCAAATAAAGCACAGGTAATAAAGTGTGAAGCGCAAAAATCCTTGAAAACAAAAGCATGTGCTCTATATTAATCGTGCCATATCACCGCTCTGAAGGTCTTAAGAACAATCTGATGAAAGTGTAATGACATATCTGCCTTTATTTAATGTGACGAAAACATTATGCAAGCACAAAGCCACAACAACATTAATAATGAATTTGCATTAAATATTAAAAGTTTGGTTTTATTGCATTTCAGCCACTTATGAAGTGTAAGCGCTATATGTGTGTGTTTGCGTACTCTCGCACTGCCAAGCTACACTCGTAAGGCAATATTTATTATAATAAGGGCCAAGGCCGGCTGCAGAGAGCTGCCTTTGAGACGCATGCGAGGATGGGTAATTAACACAGCCAATTATGAGAGAATAATCCCGCACGGGTCTTAAAGAAGCTCACATCTGGAGTCGGATCAAACACGTGGAGCCGTGGGACTACAGTGGCAAGACCTCCGTCTAATGCAGGCCGCTGTTCACTAGTTTGATCACGGGTTTTGGAAGTACAAACTGTTGTGTACATCATAAATAATCCAAATTGCTACCGACGTGTTTCATTTTAGCGCTAATTGGTGCCACGATGCATTAAGAGGATTTGCTGTATGCGGTTTAGTGTGAATGCAGTCAACATATCGCAACTGCCTCAATTAAGTACAACTTATCAAATATTGAGATCCATTAGTATGCTGATTTAGCCGGGAATGCTCTGACGTTGTTTGATAGTGGCATCACATTTGGTGAAGCAGAACAGAGATCAGAAATTGTAGATAAATCAGAAAAGTGTCTCATTTTGTCAGGTTTTTAAATCTGCGTTATTGATTTGCATTGTTCAGGTCAATGGAAAACACAGTTTACAACTCATTTTACTTTTATAGTCTATATTTGTATTGTATTTTTAAGTTAATTGGACATTCAGTGATTAAAAAAAATGTTGGGTAGGACTTGATTTTATATCAGTAATTAAGTTGATCAAAAAAGTTCAGCATAACATAATATGTGTTTGAAAGGAAGAGGCTGAAAACAGTGTTATGTTAGTTTAATAGAGATATTATAATGTTTAGTTATTTTTAGAGTTTTATAGTTAAAATTTTAATCATTATAGTGTTTTTTGTCATTTTTAAAAAAAAACATAATTTCAGTTTTTACTGAGACAGCTTTATACAGCTAGCTGAAATGAAGTAAGTTTGTGTTTTATATTTTATTTCATTTCAATTAACACTTATTTTACTTCAAGTAACAGAAATATTTTTCAACGATTTTATTTTTAGTTTACTATAATATCTCTGGCTGAAAAAACTGAAACAAAACAGTGTAAAACAGAAATATATGAGGAAAGTTATGTAAGTTTAATGAAAGTTTATTAAGGAATTTTAAATTTAATTAAATTAAATTAAAATTAAAATTAAAATTATTAAAATTGATAATGTGCACTGATTTATTGTGTAATTCACTATATTTCAAGTTATTTCAGTAAAAAAAACAACAACAACAACAACAACAAAAATTGCTTCTGTTAAGCATAAGTGAGTGTTTTTAATATTTTATTTTAATTCAGTTAATACTTATATTTTATATTCAGTTAATAATTTTATTTTATTTCAAATAACATATTTGACATATTTTTCAATGGTTTTAATTTTAGTTTACTATAATAACCCTGGCTAAAAAAATAGAAATATGGGCGAAATTTTTTTTTTTTTTTTTATAATTGTGCAAAAAAAAAAAAAAAAAAGTCCAGAAAAAATTCACATAAAAGAAAAGACTAGAGTACTATATGTTAAGTTAATACAGTGGAGTGGAAAAAAAACTTAAATTACTCCTATTCTTCAAAGAAAGCTGTTTTTTTTTTCTATTCTGTGTACTGTAAGTCAGTGCCTACCATCAACTGTTTGGCTACCAACATTCTTCAAAATATCTTATTTTGTGTTCAACAGAAACTTGTGCAGGTTTTGAACAGATTGAGGGTCAGTAAATGATGACAGAATTTTCTTTTTTTGGGTAAACCATCCCTTTAAGGGGTAGACTGAGATGCAATCATAAAGTGTCGATAAGCAGCCTCACTTTAAATTCTTAACGGGATGTTGACCTGGAATGACAGGAAGATGAATTAACTGAGTTGCCTCATCCTAAATTGCACACTTGAAGTGCACTTGTGGTCTTTCGTGTGGCCGTGAACTCCATGAGGCTGTAGGGTGTCCTATTTGTCATTTTATATTTCAGAAGGGTGCTCAAGTGACCCTCCAAGCACTTTTGCCCATCCCGCGCTGGCGTGGACTCTGCTGCACACAGCAACCCGACAGTTTATGCGGCATAACGTCACTAGAAATGCGGACTCGGAGGACTGACGGGGCTTAGAGACCTAAGTCCCAGCAGAGGGATTTCATTACTGCATAACAAGTTATTACACCAAAACATGAATAATTACATCATTTTTTTCCCCAAATTAATTATGCGTATTTATTCCCTGATATGTCAAATATTACTCAACTGATTAAATGTATTTGACACAAATTATTTCAGTAGTGTTAAAACCAAGAACAGCACCACAAAATGTGGTCCACATCATTTTCAGACAGCTTTATCAAATAAATAGGCCTATCAAAAATAATAAATTATAGAAAATAAAATGAAAACAAAATTAAATGTAATTATATTATTTAAAAAAAACTTAATTCAAGAATGCATTCAAGAACAGAGCCACAAAATCAAATCATTTTCAGATAGCTAATACTAATAAATATTAGAAAATAAAATGAATACTAATAAATAATAGAAAATAAAAAATAAATAAAAAACTTGATTTCTTGAAAAACTTGATCAATAGTGTTAAAACTGAGAATAGCACCACAAAATGTGCATCAATTTCAGATAATTTTATGAATTGTAAACTTAATTAATACATGGAACAAATATATATATATATAAACTTGATAAAAAAATTTATTCAATAGTGTTAAAACCAAGACCAGTGCCACAAAATGTGCATTATCTTGCAGATACATTTATAAATGCTAAACATAATAAATATACAATTAAACTAAAAAATATGTATAATTATATTATTAAAAATAAATGCAAATAAATGCTTAAAATACTTAATAATACTTAAAAAACCTAAAAACAATGCCACAAATTGTGCACCACATATTTTTTCCAGATAACATTATAAATACTGAATAATAAATAATAAATAAATAAATCTATAATATAAAATACAAAAGTAAACAAAAATGAATAAGAATAATATTAAAAATAAATAAAAAAGACTAAATGTTATTAAAAATGAATTCAGTGGTGTTAAAACAAAACAAAACAAACAAACAAAAAACAGCACTACAAAATGTGCACCACATCATTTTCAGATAACATTATATATACTAAAAATAATACATACAAAAATAAATATGTTATTAAAAATAAACACAAAATGTGATTAAAAAATTAATTCAGTAGTGTTAAAAAACAGCACCACAAAATGTGTGCCACCTCATTTTCAGATAATTTTAATAGTTAAAACCTAGAACAGTGCCACAAAATGTACATAACATCATTTTCATATATCTTTATAAATAATAATAATTAAAAAAAAAATAATAATAATAATAATAGATTGAACAAAAATAAATATGTATAATTATAATATTAAAAATAAACACAAAATGTGATTAAAAATGAATTCAGTAGTGTTTAAACAAAAAACAGCACCACAAAATGTGTGCCACCTCATTTTCAGATAATTTTATAAACATAAATGTTAAGAAAAGTAATAACATGCTATTAAAAATAAATAGAAAGTAACACAAAATACAAAAATAAATAAATAAATAAATAAATAAATAATAATAATAATAATAATAATAATAAAAAGGTTGTATTTAACATGTTTTATTTATTTGTTTATTTATTTATTTATTTTTCATTTGAAATCTTTCATTAAATTATATTTAATTTCACTTCTTTCAATTCTGTAAAAACAGGCCAAAGATATGAGCATGTCAATATGTTGTTTTAATAACAAACAAATCAAAAACTGTGTGATCTTAACACAGTCTGTTAAAATTCGATCCAAAAACTTTTTGCCTTTTGCCCGAAACACCACAATCAGCCCACTGCTCTAGTCCAATGTAATCATAATTTACAGCACAGCTGTTTTTGGTTTTAACACACACAAATATTTACTCTCTGAATACATTCTCTCTGAAAATGCAGATAATAAATCATAAAAGTGATCTAGTACTCTGGCAAAACATTTTACTACTAAATGAATGTGGGCACCTGCTTGTTGAATATTTTATTCCAAAATAATTGTCATAAATACTGTTCCCCATCTGCTACTATAATAGCTTCCTCTGGGACGCCTTTCTACTAGATGTTCGAACATTTCTGCGGGGATTTGCTTTCGTTCAGCCAGAAGAGCTTTAGTTACCTCAGGCGCTGATGTGGGGCAAAACGCTGCGGATTATATTTGATGGTCCGGTTCACTGGAGGGTGTCGAGTCGGGTAGAGGTCAAAACTCACTCACTTCCACAAAGCAGCCCATATGGACCGCATTTTAGCAAAATGTGCTAGGAGTTCCAAGGGTGTAGATTTGCTCTGGACATTGGTGGGGACCTATGACCCCCCAACCCCCCGCACCACCCACCAACCCCCACACCCCAACTCCGTCCACGGAATGCATGTTTTTTTAATATGCTGCAAAATGCAAAATAACTTTACATTAATACTAGCAATGCTTCGATTGATATTAATCCACTCGAAATGCAATTCATTAAGTTAAATTAAGGAATAGTGTAATGTTAATGTTAAATGTCTATTGGTGAACTGTCAACAAAATTCTAGCCATGGCAATATTAGTATGTAGCATATCAATTTCATTCACAATACTGATTTCTGACAAATAGTCGTCATTAGATTAGGAGAACTGACAGGGATCATATTTATACTTTTACATTTAGCTGTTTAATCTGCTGTTAGTTTTAAGTCCGTATTCACAGACTATAGCCTGCCCTGCTATAATGAATGTGCGTCAAAGCGGTAAAAAAAAAAAAAAACACTAGCATTAACGTTAACTGTTGTCGTTACTTTGATGGACTTTGATTGATTCACTAGCGAACTTGAAGTGACTTTTCTTTGAAAAAAAGCTCCTTATGTCCAGCTTCTTTTTTTTTGCTGTCGCCATCCTCACATGTATGTCACCCAACACACCTTCTTGCACGGGAAAAAAAATCCACTGCATTTGGCACTGCTTGTATCTGAACGCAGCCATAGCCTCTCACATGATAGCAGGGAAAGGCACAGCCAATCAAAATGTTCATATGTGTTTTGGGGGCGGGATGACTCAAGGAGAGAACGTGATTTATCCCTTTCTGCGTGTCTAGGTTAATGTTGACAGCACAATTTTTTTTTTTTTTTGAGTGGATTAAATTATTGGTGGGGACATTTCAGTGGTCGGAGGATATTGGTGGGGACACATCCCCTCCGTCCACCCTAAATCTACGCCCCTGAGGAGTTCACATTATGGATTATGATGACTCTCCATCTATGACTGAGTGTTGATTGTGTTTTAACTATTGTGACATGAATTGCTAATTGCTGAGTCTTTGTTAAATTGTCGTATAACATGTTAAAACTTTTAAATTCTGTATAATACTGGCTCCAAGTAGATAAATATTACAGCAGATGAAATGGCCCATCCTCTAAATTAAACTAGCAGTTGATTCATTTCTTAATGTTTTTGTTCAACTCGCTGGGGAATAGCAATGCTATCTATAGAAACAATGCTATAAAGTTTTCAAATCACCTTGAAAGTTCAAAAAGTCCATACCTGACAGTCTAAAATAAAACCAAATCCCAAATCATTAAAACCGGAGTGTGTATCCAGCCATAGTCATTTATCTGGCATTCATTCAGTTAATAAAACATCGCTTTATACTTAAGAGCTTTTACATGCCCTTTTATGAGATATATGTGGCTCAGCTGTTGAATGGGTTGCAGAAATGATTTGAAGTGATTATCGTCGCATTAGGGGAACATTTTTGGTCCTGACAAATTCTGGGAAGTTGTCAAGATGTAACCCTACGTAGTCTGCAGAGGGCTCACAGAAGGTGCTTAAAGTGCTCGAATGGAGGTTTTAGGAATGCAAGTACTTGATAACCTAGAAAATTGTTCTGTTTTGTGGAGAAGTGCTGGAAATAAAAGCAGAATACGTGTGTGCACTTAGCATGCTCAGGGAACAAAGATGAATTTTCTATAAATTTCTTTTGTGAAGTTGAAATCTGGTTTTAGACCACACAGGCAAGTGTTTTTACAATAACTTTGATCTTACAATAGCCTTACGTAGACAGAAAGTCAGGAAAAAAGTTTCAAGTTTCAGCTGCAAACCTTAAAGGGGTCATCGGATGCCCATTTTCAAGTTGATATGATTCTATAGGGTCTTAATGAAAAGTCTATAATATACTTTGGTTAAAAATTCTCAATGGTAGTGTAAAACAACACCTTTTTACCTTGCCAAAATCAGCTCTGCAAAAATCATCCCATTCAAGGCTGCTTTAAATGCAAATGAGCTCTGCTCGCCCCGCTCCTCTCTTTTCTCTGTGGAGTGAGTGTTTTCAAAACACTCAAAATATACAATAGCGAGGGTGCGTTGGTACTGTTTCCAATGCAATGACGGTAGCCAATCATAACAATGGCCATTTACTGACTGAAGTCTTAAAGGACCCACCCCTTATAACAGCTTTTTTTCTGAGAGACGTTCAGAATGAGGGTTGAAAATAATAATTTTTCCACTTTATTTATTTATTTATTTATTTGTTTGTTTGTTTGTTTATTCATTCATTCATTTATTCATTTATTTATTTATTTTGTGCAAAAAACTTTATTAACATTATAAGTAAACCTCAAGGAACATATTAAAATAATAATAATAATAATAATAATAAAATCCATGACCCCTTTAATTTGTCTTGAAATTATGATGTTCAGATGAGAGTATAAAGACAAATGCTGTTTTATACAGCTGATTTGCTGTTTGCAACAGTAGTAGTTCACCATTTAGAGTGAAATTTTAAGTTACAGTTCATTTCCAGAATTTGAATCAATGTAACAAACAGTACAATGATCACAAAATTCAAAACATAATTTGCATTTGCATTAAATAAAACTTGTCTGAAATATAGGTCAAAACAAGTCACTCAGTTGACTTGAGAATTGTGAACTAATTTGTGAATGAAAAAAGATCCATTCTGAATTCAACATTAAGACATTATCATTTGAGAAAGCATGGCACGGAAATGTTTAAAATATAAATATTAGCACTCTAGACCAAAAGCACATAATATACATTATTGTTCAAAAGTTTGGGATTGGTAAGGTTTGTTAATTATTTTGAAAGATGTCTCTTCTGCTCAGTAAGGCTGCATTTATTTGATCAAAAACATAGTAAAAACAGTCATATTATGAAATAATATTACAATTTAAAATAGCTGCTTTCTATTTTAATATATTGTACAATGTAATTTATTCCTGTGGTGCAAAGCTGAATTTTCAGCATCATTCCTCCAGCTCTCAGTGTCACGTGATCCTTTAGAAACCTTTCTAATATGCTGCTGAAGAAAAAAATTCTCATTATTATCATTGTAGAAAACAGTTGTGCTGCTTAATGATAAAATAAAAATCTTTAGTAAAATTATAAATGTCTTTTACTGTCACATTTAATTGATTTAATGCATCCTTGTTGAATTGAAAAACTGACTCTGACTTTTGTGCTTATCCTATGACAACTTCCAGGGAATGAGAACAATGGGTTGTTCGCTGAAAACAGAACTAGAAAGAGAAATGAGACAAACCCGGAGAGACTGGAGAGGGAGAATGTGCTCTCAACTAATATTTACAGGGTAATTAATGTTCCCCTCCTCTTGCCAAGGTACATCTGGCATGGAATGAAAGACAAAGACACAGTGCTGTGGTTTCGCTGGCTGCCACGAGAAACGCTGCAACTACAACTCTTGGCTCATTGATCGCGAGGAAGGCCATTACTTTAATTAGATGGTGTGTCCTTGGCTAAAAACTTAAACACATAAAAGCTGTAAAAGTTCTGCAACTCTTACCCTTTCATGAAATTACCTGCAGATGGGTTTTCACACTACAGTCCATACTAAAGCTGTGCCGAGTGGGATGAAATTCTATTGCTCTTCAGAGAAAGAGTGCGCTGTCTAGTGATTAATGGTCGGAGGTGGTCTTGTGTTGTTTGCAGTAGTGGCTCCTGAGGGGGGAAAATGATCATATGGCTTTTCTTTTCTTCTGGACTATCTAAAATACTGCCTCACCACTGGTTGGCCAACATTTCAAATTGGTTAATTCGTAATTCATGAGTTGGAATTTGCAATGGCCACACCCCTCAGGATGTTACATTACAGTGACAGGAAGAGCAATGTAATTTGATTATTTTCATTTACTAAATTTGTAGCTTAGAACTTTCAGCTCTTTTTGCCTAATTTAAATCCATTTTATGGAACTTTGCAGATTTTGTCCCCAAATTAAAAATAAATAAATAAAAATAAACAAACATAGGGGTTGACTGATTTATTTATTTTTTATTTTTTTGTTTCTTTGTTTGCTTGTTTGTTTATTATTTTGGCATTTTTGCATTTCTGCATTTTTATTATTATTATTTTACTTTTATTGGCATATTTTGAAAATAAATAAATAAATCCTTACTGAGCCTAGACTTTTAAATGGCTGTGTACATAAATTGCCCGCTCATTAACTGTTTGTTTATTGAATAGTTTGGCAAATTTCATTATTTTCATTTACTAAATGTGTAGCTTAAAACCATCAGCTCTGTTTTTGCTTAATGTAAATCCATTCCATGGAACTTTTCAGATTTTGTCCCCAAAACAAACAAAACAAAACAAAACAAAACAAAAACATAGGTTTCAACTGATTTAAATGTTTATTATTATTATTATTGGAATTTTTGGGTTTCTGATTTTTTTTTTTATTTTTTTTTTTGTAAATAAATAAATCCTTACTGACGCTAGACTTTTAAATGGCTGTGTATATAAATAAGGGTGGCATTTAAAACACTGTTTATACAATGATTATATAATTTAATATTATAAAACATTATCCATTTTAATTAACGCAAAATTATCCGGAGGTATCCCACGATTCAACTCAATTCGTTCCTGAAAGTCCTTAATTAGCGTTAGTTTGGAATTACAATTAAGGAGAAAAAACTGCGCCTCTACCCCGCATGGGGTTTGCTCATTTGGTAAACATAAGAACAGCCTTTTGTCTCTTAACACCAGAATTCAAACATTGCTTAACAAGGTAATTACCCGGCCCACTTGTGACCCTGTCTGCCTCTTCAAGTATCATTCACTATTAACATACAGCGAATATACACAATGAGTCATGCTTAATTTGACGAGACTTTTTGACCCCAGCTTCAAAACTGAGTTTTGCATAAATCATTACAGACAATTGTTAGAAAATAAATAAATAGATGGTTTCATGTGAAATAAATCTCTACATGAAACAAGAGAAAACAGCACTTTTATGATTTTAAATGTGACCCTAGTCAGAGTATATAATTTAACAGAAACAAATATGATGCAAAAATGAATATATTGTATTGTTGACATAATTATGTAGTTTTATTATTTTATTTTATTTTATTTTATTTTTTGGTTTCTAAAATAAGCTTCCATGTATATGACTGTTGATATGCATAACTTTAAGTGGTTCACAGGCAACCTTTCATGCTCTTAGCATCTGACATTGAAGCTCTTTTCACATCCAGTATTTTATCTAATCTATAACCATCAGTATAATAACCAGCCTTGAATCGGTTCTTACAATATAAGCCACAAACGTATTGCCCAACTGCCTCTATAGATCCTGCTTGACCAAGCATTCAAGCCCTGCAGTCACGAGATTACGCCTGCATCACCACGAGGGAATTCTGGGAAGAGATAGGCTATTCATTCTTGATATTTACCACAAACGGGGGGCTGTGTGTATTGTGTGACACATCTAAGTCTTCTCGCACAGATATAGAAGCATCAGAAAGCCATCCAGAGTGCTGGAGAGAACAGAGTGCAGAAACTGAAGCCAAGGCATTAGGCTGCCAGGCCCAGAGGAGCCGTCATTTACCAGCATTACTGATCACATCCAGGGCTTCCATTAGCCCATCTGGCAAAAGATCAGCTAGCTGATCCAGCTCACTGAATTAAGAAGTTGGATCATGGAGGTAGATCCAGTGGTGGATGAATTTCTTGTGGCCACATGCTAAAGGTCAATCGAAGGCTGATCAAAGTATTCAGCTTTTGGTCAGTATGGGTTTCAGAAATGAAGGAAATGAAGTGACTATAAAAGCCTCCTGTTGCTTTATTAGTCTGAAGGCAAATATCTTTAGTAAAAGTCAATTTAGCATTCAACATGCAATTTTCCACCCCTAAACCTAACCATCGTAAACAAATGAGATGTAATATATGCAAAACAGATTCATATGAATCAGCAGTGATGGAAAGGTTACTTTGGAAATATAACAGATTACAGATTACAAGTTACCCTATTTAATGTAATAAGTAGTGTAACTGTTGCAGTTACTTTATTAAAATAATGTAACGGGTCATTTTCAAACATTTAAACCAGGCAGGGTTACCCTTACAGAGTACTCAACACTGATTACGGGCAGACTTTCAAAATCCTTCACCACATGACTTATTATTATAATAATTACATTTTAAAGCACAGCCACCACAAAATCACTTTAGCACCTTTTTTTACTTTAAGATCATTCTGAGGTTAAATACAGACATAAAAATGTAACAAGAAGTAGTTTAATGGCTATATAATACTACTTTTAAAATCAAATCTTTGTATAGCTATGAAAGGAAACACTGGTGTCTAACAATACCTTGGGAAAAAAATAATATTTAAAAATAAAGCATTGTGCACATCAAGGTTGTAAGATTAAGAGAATAAAGTTGAAATGTTTCAAGAATAAAGTCTAAATATTTCAAGAATAAAGTCGAAATATTACGAGAATAAAGTCAAAATGTTTTGAGAATAAAGTCGAAATGTTTCAAGAATAAAGTCGAAATATTTTGAGAACAAAGTCAAAATTATGAGAATTAATTTGTGGCAATTATGAGATTATGAGTTTCAGTAATTTCAGAGTATATTCTAGCCTGTTACGCTGGCAAATGGCCTGGATTGGGAGCACCGGAAGAAATTCCAAAGTCTCATCTCTCAAATGATGTCAGTTTTATAGTGAAATACAAACAATATGTCTTACAATAATGTGTTTATCACGCTCATTATTGTGGCGTGACAGATCGGTGTAATCACTTCAGTTTAAGCAGCAAGTCAATCATCTTTCCAATTACAATAATGAGACATTTGTTTCATTAAATTAGGCTATACTGATTTTTTTTTTTCATGCCTTCTGGTGTTCCTTCACCTTTATATCTTGCTATAAACTTGAAATAAAGAGGAAAACACATTTATAATTTGAATTTTGTGATAAAATTTACTGAATTTGAAAGCTGAGCTGTGTTATTAAAAGCAACAAGCACAAAATTATTGTGCTTACTGGGTGGCTGGCGCACACTACAACTATTGAATGGAAGACTTTAAATATTATGTCCAATCATTTACTGTATTATACCGGGAATAAAACAGCTTGTGAATAGTCACGTAACGTTATATACTGTATTTCAGAAAAGACAACAATGTAACTTTTACTTCAACCTTTAGAATGTTTTATTGTTGTTTTTAATTAAATACATGTGAGGAATGAAAGATTGGGTGCCACAGACGTTTTTGTGGACTAGATGGTGGAATTTTCAAAAAGAAAACAGTATAATTTAATGAATTGATTCACATGAATACAGCGATCTGTCATGCCACATTAAAAAGCTTGAAAAACACATTATTGTAAGACACATAGTTTGTAATTTACAATAAGACTTGAAAATTTGACAGCTAAAACTTTGTTTTATATTAAAAATACCAAAAGCACAAAGCTTATTGCTATTGGGGGGCTGGCGCATTACAAATAAAGAATGCAATCGAAGATATGAAATATTATTTCCAAGCATACTGTTCCTGTGAGTATGACACATGGTATGATTTCTGCTAATGATCCCACATTTATTTGTGGTGCATTAAAAAGGGTTAAATAAGAGAGCTACGGCGCCCCCCAAAGGAATGTTGATTGGCTGTGTGAGCTGATGTTAAGATAAAAAGGTCCTGTTCAGTCTGTTAATAAATATCATATTGTTGACATTAAGCTGTTTCCACGAGTCCTTAAAATATTATAATTTTAATTTCGACATTTCGACTTTATTTACAAAACATTTCAACTTTATTCTCGAAAAATTACAACTTTATTTTCAAAACATTTCAGCTGTATTCTCAAAACATTCTGACTTTATTTTCGAAACATTTAAACTTTATTCTTGAAACATTCCAACTTTATTTTCGAAACATTTCGACTATTTTCGAAACATTTCCACTTTATTTTCGAAACATTTCCACTTTATATTCTAAATATGTCAACTTTATTTTTGTAGTATTTCGATTTTATTATTGTAATTTCAACTTTATTCTTAAAATATTATGACTTTAATCTCGTAATCATTTTTTTTTTTGTTGTTTTTTTTTTTTTTTAGCGTGGCACTAAAACACTGTCATAAAAACAGGCAAAGCAACAAATTAATATTATTCTAACTGTTACATTATTATAACTGTAATGTAATTACACATTTTTTTCTCAGTAGCTGTAACAGATTACAGTTACAATTATTTTGTAATTTAATTACGTAACGGTATTACATGTAATTTGCAATGCACCAGTTCTTCAAACCCTAAAAACATTACAAATTGCCATGTGATTATGTAGTCAATTCTCAAAAAAAAAAAAAAAAAACGAAAACCAACAATATGGCAACCATCGTCAACATTATCATTGGGGCAAATTTTCCGCAGACCAAATGTCATTAAATATTCATTTGTAAAGTTCAAAAAATTAAATGTGATTTAAAGAAAAGATGCATCAAGCACATGTGGAGGCTAAGCCAAAAAGTGAAATCAAATCCTCATCCTCATGAATTGCAGAGCAGTCTGCTTGTCATATGGCGCATGGATAACAGGCCCTGTAAGAGGCGGGATGAGTCAGCATGGGGAAAAACGGAAGCTGTACTTTGAAGTTTTCATCCTTCCTTTCAGATGGACTAGTTACCCGAACTGACACAGGCTAGTTTGACTCAACTGCACAGAGAGACATATTTTGATGAAATTGAATTACAAAGCAAGGCCTTGCAATCATATTTTTACATTTAAAATATGACTAAAGAATTTTCTTATGCTAAATGTGGTAAATTATTAATTTGGAGAATATATTAGTGATATTTGAGAGTATTTCAAAAGTTCTAGGATGCACCTCTCTAAAGACATCAGCATGTGCAGCATCATATTATATGATTCCCTGCTTATGACTGTAGTCATATTTGAAAGATATTTATTGCATGTCAGATGTTGCATGCTAAAGTGACTATTTGCCTCATTTTTTTGCATTTTTAAGTGTTCAAACTAATCATGCAATTGGAGACTTTTATGGTCACTTCATTTCTCTGCCTATCGTTTCATTGTCGTAATCTTCCTAAAAAGAAATCCCAAATGACATAGAACAACAACATGCAAACAAGAGTTTATCCTGTCTTCTACTTGGGGTTTGACAATAAGGTTGTGTGACTGCTCTTTTCTGGCAGTCTCTGCACAGCCCCGCAACCGCTGGACCAGAGCTATCAGACTTGCACTCTAATTCCCGGGCTCCGGCCAGTAGTCTGTCAAGCTCTGGCAACCTCAAATTTGCCTGGCAAAGACATTCGAACAAATGTTTCGAGATAAAGCTGATCCTTTCACCATGTGACTGAGCACGCTAACAATGCTAACAACAACACCACAGCGTCCGTCGAGGAGCAGCAGCCTTTAACTCGCCAATAGCGTCATACATAACACATTATTTATAGGCGATCAGTCACTTCAGAAAGTTGACGCTCAAACAAACAAGTTCTCTCATGCCAGCTAACTTGGAAAAGATTATGACAGCACTTCAAAAGGCTGATTGTTCAGGGTTGCGTCTGACAGGACGTGTTTTGGTAACACCGGGCAGGTGTCCCATTGTAGCGGGGGGATTATTGCGATCGTGAGGTAATCCTCTCATTTGGACCGCAGGGAACGCAGCTGTATGGGTGTCAGCGCACCTCAGAAAATTCAGGAAAATCAGGGTGTTTATGCCTAAAGTGGAGGAAACCCAAAACTTCACACTCTGTTAGAGCATCTTCATTTCATTAGTTCTCATTAAAGATTCCTTTCTAAGACGTGTGAATTTGATCACACTTCTGAGGGTTAACAATTCTAGTAATTGCACAGTTGATAAAATTATTGCAGCATTAGATAGAAATCAATCTGAGGTACAGTTTTTTTTTTTATATATATATATATTTTTTTTTACAATTTTATATATATATATATATATATGTATATATGAATATATGAATATATATATTATATATATATATATATGTATATATAATTTTATTTGAATGAAATGTTTATCAGTGCAGCACTGTTTTGTTTACGGGGTTAACCATAGTAACCGCTGTGTTTCTGCTTGTCCAAAAGCACCACCTGCTGTCAGAGAGTGAATCTGCATTTTCAGTCAGCCTGTCTGCTGCTTTTGTTGCCGTCAGTGTTGTAAATTTTAACCGTATGATGCAAAATAATAGCAATTCGGATAATAAGATATCTAGTATTATTTGACCCTTTGATCCTTAGTATTTTAAATGGATCACATATACACACAATTGGTCTCATTCATGTAAATTGCATAAATAACAGTTAAGTATGTTACATTCTGAGTAATTTGCCCATAAAACAGACCTTCCCAAAAACGCTCCTCTGGATTCACAAACGCTTCGTAAGCATCAGATTTGAACAATAAACGTGTATGTTAATGAATAGGGCACGTATGCACGCTCATTCAAAATTAGCATAATCCCCACCTATAAATTACAACTATGTGTCCAGGAACGTAATAGAATCTTCTTGACCCCCTTTCTCAGGTTTGGCTCCTGTGGAAGCCTGTTTCTGCCATTTAATGAAAAAATAAAAAATGGTTATTGTGACTAACTTTTTTTTAATCAGAGATAGAAACTTGCAATTCTACATTTTTTCAGAATTATGAGATATAAATTTGTAACTGCAAGTTATAAACTCAGAATTGTGTGATATAAACTCGCAGTTCTGAATTTTTTCCAGAATTGTGAGATATTAACTCGTAATTGCGAGTTATAAAGGCAGAATTGCATGACAAATTTGCAATTACGAGAAATAAAGTCAGAATTGCGAGACGAAAATCTGCAATGGAATGAAAAAACAAAATGTGAGTTTGTACCTAGCAATTCTAACTTTTTTTTTAATCTCGTAATCGCAAGTTTATATCTTGAAAATCATAATTGTGAGATACAAACTAACATTTGCAAGAAAAATAGTCAGAATAAACTTGCGATTGCGTGTCATGAAGTAAGAATTGCGCAATTCTGGGGAAAAAAGTCAAAATTTTGAGATATAAATTCACAATTCTGAGATAAATAGTCATATTTAATAGTTCTGACTTTATTTCTCAGAACTGCAACTTTATGTCTTACAGTTCTGACTTCACAAATTGTAATTGCAACAAGTAAGTGAGAATTGTAACACAGAAAGTCGCAATTCCCTTTTTTTATTTTTTATTCAGTTGGATTTCCATTAGAGATTTGCACAAAACTTTTGCAATAGTTTATAAATGTCAATTAAAAAAAAAAAAAACCTATTGGTTTGCACTTTCAATTTGCACATTTTGTAGGGAAATGGAAATGTGGCTAGTGATGAGTGCTGCAGTTAAAAACAAACAAACAAACAAACAAACAAACAAACAAAAAATGCAGTGTCTTCAAAACAAAGATTGTTTTACAAAACTTTTACATGTGGTAGGGAGCAGGTGTACATTTCTTATGCACCAACTAACATTTTGAAAATACATTTTCATGAATTTAAAAGTTTACCTTGCTTTATGAAAGATTTACACAAAAATGTATTCTGCTTATGTTTCATGAATGAGGCTCAATGTTTTTGACTCTCTTACGAGGGCTTCTTACTTTTAAACTAGTCAAGTTGGTTACAAATTTCCATTTAAATGGCAGTGAAATTAGACAGTACATATCCCTTCTAGCAACCACATAGCAATGTGCTAAAAAGCACTCAGAACACCTTAGCAACTGCATAGCAATGTGTCCAAAAACCCTCAAAATACCTTAGGAACATGCTGTAGCAAAGACCAACACTAGCATAGCATCTTGGCATCTGCTTTTGCACAGACAAGCTCTCACATTTGCAAAAATCCAGCAATTTAAAGGAGAAGTCCACTTCCAAAACAAAGATTCACATATAATGTATTTACCCCCTTGCCATCCAAGATGTTCATGTCTTTCTTTCTTCAGTTGTAAAGAAATTATGTTTTTTGAGGGAAACATTTCAGCATTTTTCTCCATATAGTGAACTGCTATGGTGCCCCGATTTTGAACTTCCAAAATGCAGTTTAAATGCGGTGTCAAACGATCCCAAATGTGGTTGTAAATGATTCCAGCCGAGAAAGAAGGATCTTATCTAGCATAACGATGGGTTATTTTCATAAAAAGAATAGAATTTATATACTTTTTATTGTCAAACGCTCGTCTTACTCTGCCTGGACTGTTTTTGTTCTGGTTCATGACAGTTAGGGTATGTCGAAAAACTCCCATCTCATGTTCTCCCTCAACTTCAAAATCATTCTATATTGCTGTTTTACCTTTTTTGTTAAGGTTTGATCTTCTTTGCATGTTCACTTTGCAAAGACTGGGTCAGTACTTCTGCAGCGATGTAGGATGATTTTGAAATGATTTTTGAAGTTTAGAGAGAAAATAGAGAGGGAGTTTTTTGACATACCCTAACTGTCTTGAGTCAGAATACACAAGTTCAGGGAGAGCAAGGCAAGATGAGCATTTGAGAATAAAAAGTATTTAAATTGTATTTTTTTAAATGAAAATAACCTTTCGTTTCACAACGTGGAAGTTCAAAATCGGGGCACCATATCAGTCCATTATTTGAAGAAAAATGCTAAAATGTTTTCCTGAAAAAACATAATTTCTTTACGACTAAAGAAAGAAAGACATGAACATCTTGGATGACAAGGGGGTGAGTACATTATACGTAAATCTTTGTTTTGGAAGTGGACTTCTCCTTTAAAGAGTTTCCATAGTTTCCAAAATCTAACAGAGTCACTTTAAGGCCTGTTAGAAAGTTATTAAAGTGAATTTAGTGGTATTATATGAAAAAAATTCTCACTAAGCACCATAATAAATTTACAAAGCTGGCTGACCTTGATCTCTCAGTTGTGCATCCTCACATTTTAAGAAAGAATCTTAGAGTTTGCTGCACATTCCCTGTAAGCTAATTAAAAAAAAAAAAATTCCGGCCACATCTGATGACATTTTTAATCAAGCCATTGCTGAACCACACGATCCCTAGCTGTGTGCTTTGTCAAATCTAGCATCTCTTACATAGCGCTCCGTTAATTGTTAGCATGCTTATGCATAAATTCAACAGGATGAATATTAGAATGCATGCAAATCGCTCCAAGACACAGATTCTTGCAATTAGGATTAGCGCGTGACCCCTGGCTGTTCCATAAAGCTTTGTCGATTACCTCACTGCATTACCAGTTGTTATTGCTAAAGGCTTTTAGGTTATATCGGTGGTTATCTATCCAATACAATTATGGTTGTAATAGGAAAGAATAAACTCAGAGAGGTTGCGCAGCCTGGATGCTAATTAATTGTCTAGCTGCCCTCTCGAGAGCTTTTTATAGGTGTAGAAAACACATACGCTAAAAATAGCCATATAGCCTCATACAAGGCTTGTTCCCAGACCGTCCGTTTGAGTTATAGCACTCATTTAGATAGGAGCGCTGAGGTATGATCTGAAACTGAGGAGGTCTTCAGCCGAGAGCTTTTATTCGATGCCGAAACGGCCCAGTCCTGCTGAGCGATTCAGCATCCCGAATGAGAATTGATTATTGGCTCTATCTTAGCAAGAAATCTATTCTTGATATTGGCTGACAGTTCAATATGTCTGCGACAGGGGAAAGGCAAGGATTTACTCCATATAATGGAATCCAGCCTGATGTTGAAAGCCAGAGGGAAATCTCAGACACAATGCTTCCTTTTGTTAGTGTTCTTTCTTAATTTTCCTTTCTTCATTGAATTGGAGAAGTGTTCAGCAGGCTTGTAGGCTATCGCAGTACTAGGAAAAGAGAGAAAAAAGACATGATGAAGAGACATAGTGAGACAGTCAATGGGATTGAAAAGACCGCAGAGCCATTCTGTGAGAATGAGAGCCTTTTCAATTTTGCAAAAAAGTAAACTTCTGGCAGACAAAGTCTTATGCAACAGATTTGTGTGAGAATCAGCCCACAACTGAAACTTTTCCCTAAGTGCTCTTAACCATTTGTTATTAAACTCCATTGCTCTAAAAAAAAAATCCAATACTGTATTAAAAATGTCAGTTCATTATATAAAAATACAGTAAAAATAGCAATATTGTAAAATATTATTACATTTTTAAATAACTTCTCGGTTTTCCATTCCATATGTTTCCCATTTAAACATATTTTAAAATATAATTTATTTCTTTAAAGACAAAACTGTTTATATATATATATATATATATATATATATTATTATTAAAGTTGATAATATTTTTATTAATATTTTATTAATAATTATTAATAATTATTAATAATTATTAATAATTTTATTAATATTTTATTAATAATAATAATAATATTTTGTTATATTCTGTGAATAAAGTTTAACGTTTTGTGACGTTTTTCACTTTTAATCAATAGATCCTTGTTTAATATATTAATAAAAAAGAAATCTTAATGAAAATGACAGACTATATAGACTTTCAAAAATGCCTATATATGGAAGCTTGTTTAGAATAAAAATTTTAAACGTAATTTTGATAGTTTTTTTCCCCCTACTAGATTGTTATGTAATGATATGTAATGATATATAATATAATATAATATAATATTATAAACTATGAATATATATGCAAAAATATGTATGTTTTACTATAGTCATTTAATTCTAGGATCAAATAATTTTATTCATATATATATATATGTATATATATGTAAATATGTTTTGATGAATGTCTTCAATCACCTTTTTTATTTTTATAAGGTTTCAAAATGCAATACTTTTTATTTATTTATTTATTTATTTGCAATTTCTAAATTGCAAGATGAAAAAAAAAAGTCAGAACTGTAAGTTTATAACTTGCAAAATGTAAATTCGCAATTGTGAGGAATAAAGTCAAAACTGTGAGGAAAAAAGTCACAATTACCTTTAAAAAAAAAAACTTGAAAAAAAAATCTGAATTTTGGAACTGCAAGAACATGAAAAATTGGAATTGCAAGAAAAAAAGAATTCTGACCTTACATATTTTATATATTATATTTATTCATATAATTATATTTAATATATTTTATTCTCAGAATTGTGAGTTTACATATGTCAGAATAGCAAGAATCAAAGTCCAAATTGTAAGTTAAATATATATATATATATATATATATATATAATTATTTATTCCATGGTGGAAACAGGCATCCACCACACCATCATCATATTTTGATAGAACAGTTGATTCTGTAGTGATATATTTAAGCTAGCAAAACACTTAATAGCAGATGTTGGTGTTTAGTGCTCTTCATCAAATGTTGTGGGCACGAATGGTTGGCTACTCCTTCCATTTAGGTGTGTTTTAACTTCTGGCAGGCTACCAGAGCAGCAGACGGCTAATCTTACAGAGAGACACATCCATTACGCTGCTGCGGCCACTTTACATTTGAAATTAACTCCACCGGTGGAGGTCAGTGAGTGTCATTCCACTAAATATTTCATGACTTTCATAGATTGCAGTTATTCATCACTGCTGAAACACAGCTTCAACATCCCTGCATGTTATTACACATGGCATGAGGCCCATGACCGACACCATTCAACCCGAAAAGAATTAGTGTAGGCCACAGAGATATTTTGATTGATCTATGCATTACGACTTGCGGAATATGAGAACAGGTGAAATTATCAATGGAGTAAAGGTGAGTTAATAGATCCGCATGTGAAATTGTCAGTAGGAATTGAGGTCAAGGTGAAAAGTGCCATAGTTTGGAACATTATGTGGAAAATAATGAAGGTGATTGAAGTAATTTATCAGAATGTAAATATACACCCGTCAGGTGAGAATAGGATCTTAAACAGGGTCTCAGATGAATTTAGGGGAAAAAGGAAAGCAAGCCAACCATTTCCATAAATTAGCCTAATGTTCTCTTGTAGCTCGGCTTGAGAGCTAGTTAGTAAGAGCTGCAAAGTGAGAGCAGTGCCTTATGGGTACAAAGTCCTTTTTGTGAGCAAGTCAGTCCATTTGGCAGCCATTTTCGTGAATCCCCCGGGCACTTGGAATCTACATGAACGAAGAGTGAAGTCTCTAAAACAGTTTTTAAAGCTAGCAGTCTGGTAAAATATCAAATCACAAATAAAACCGGACAAAATTAGATCATAAAGGTTACTCTTTAGCTCAAATGAGGGCACAGATATGTATTTTTCAGATTAGTTCAGCTAACCTAAATTCACATTCTGTAAAATGTGGCATTTCCTTGAAAAACTTTACCATGGTTTTACTATAGTAACATTAACAGCTGAAACTATGGAGATTTAGGATGTATTATATGTAACATTATGACATAATTTTGCATAACGTTTATAATGTGGCTAAAAAAAGAGAGGTTTATTTTACACTGGATTACGTTCTTTACTTTTCAATATTATTAGCTATAAATAAATATATATGCATGAATAAATATGTATTTCTTTTTTTTTTTTTACTGTAATCAACATCTTAAAATTCAAGCTCTATGATCAAATGATTTTATTCATGTGTAGTTATGCAAATCTGTAATATACATGTATATAATATAATATAATAAAATATAATATAATTTTTGTTTTAAAATAATTTTCCAAAAGTTTGTACTTTACATCTTGAATTTACATCACTACAGACAGTGGGTCTATTAATTATAAAATAAATATAATAATATAATATAATATCATATAATATCATACAATACAATATAATATAATATGTTGTATAATATGTATATTTATGCAAATCGTTTCTCTCTCTCTTAAAATAATTAATAATAATAATAAATTATCTTATTTATATATTTATTTTAAAATAAATGTTAACAATGTTCCAAAATGCAGTACTTTACATCGTAAATCACTACATAGAGTGGGTCTATTAAATATAATATAATGTAATATAATGTAATATATTATGATAGAATAGAATAGAATAGAATAGAATAGAATAGAATAATGTAATATAATATAATATAATATAATATATAGTGTGCTATTGTTACACAATATGATTTTTCTTTTTTTACTGTAGTCATTAAAAATTCAAGTCTGTTTTATTAAATAACAATAAAATATGACTATATAATAATTATTTTGGTAATTTATTATATTATGTTATGTTATATTATATTATATTATATTATATTCACAGATCTAAACATATCTCATATATTCTGTACTTACTACAAATACCATAGTTCAACTATGGCTATCCACACAAAGTCAGGGGTCACAGCATTGTCATTTAGTACTAACTTGGTTACGAACCGTGTGATGCTAAAGGGAGCTGAAGACAAAAGGGCATCACATGGATTGTGATCTGTTGTGATGTAGTGTGTAGAGTGACTCATCCAATAAATGTAACAGACTCATCAAACTGAGTGCATAAATGTCACTTACATACATGCTGCATTTCAATCCACTGATGTTCCTACCAACATTTCTTAAATATTTCACCGCTTCTGACACTGATATCAACTTTATGTGATCCAACCCATTCTGACGCATATTAGTCTCAAAAGTAATAAAGAACAAAAGTGCACGATGTGCCGTTTAATATCTCCTCACACTCCATATCTCTTAAATTTTTCAGTCTAAACTTGACTCATCATTATTCTTTAAAGCTAACCTTGAAACGTGTTTCAATCCCGTTCACATCAGTCCGTGAAGTCAAGCGTTGCCGCACAGCTCTAACAAATTCCTGCAGATATGGTATTCCACCTGCCAGCGATAATGGAGTAAGTCTGTGCTTCTGTTATGCCCGCAGGTGTGACATTATGCAGGGCGGTTAACAGTGTGTCAGGGAGCGAGCCCATTAAACACAGTAGTGGGTGGAGACGCATCCCAATAGGGAGGGAGACTTAGTCCAGTTAGCATATTTCATCTGCCTTAATACCCAAATAAAATGTAAAATAGCCAGGGGAGGATGTGTCAGGACTCCATCGACTATGTCGAGCGTTTGAAAATATGCAATGTGAGAGACAGAGTATTCTTACTAGAACGTGAGGCTCTTTGTAAAATGCTTTTATGTTGCTCATATAAAAGTGACATGCAAATATCATGATATATCATAGATATATGATCTGTGAAATTATAATCATTATATATGACCCTCGACTAAAAAACCAGTCATAAGGGTAATTTTTTTTATTTATTTTTTTTTAATTGAGAATTATATACAATCTTAAAGCTAAATAAATAAACTTTTCATTGATGTATGTTGTGTTGTGCCAACAACTATTTGAAGATCTGGGGGTGCAAAAAAACAAAAAAAAAACAAAACTAAATATTGAGAAAATTGTCTTTAAAGTTGTCCAAATGAAGTTCTTTGAAATGCATATTACTAATCAAAAATTACGTTTTGATATATTTACGGTAGGAAATGTACAAAATATCTTCATGGAAATCGCTAATTTTGACCCATACAATGTATTTTTGGCTATTGCTACAAATATACCCATGCTACTTAAGACTGGTTTTCTGGTCCAGAGTCACATTTGATCATTCTCTTTCTTTCTTTCTTTCTTTCTTTCTTTCTTTCTTTCTTTCTTTCTTTTTTTAGGTTAAAATTAGTCAGTATTTCATCATTTAATCATTAATTTCAATCAGGTTTACTCTGATTAAAATTACATATTTTAGCTGTTTAAAAACAGCATTTTACTTTAATGATAATTGTGCAAAATGTGGGACAGATAAAATTTTAACCACAGTTTTTTTAACACATTCAGATTAACTAATAGTTCAGTTATGCTTAGATATTTTCATAAATTTAGCACTACTATTCCCAAAGCTTATTTTATTTTATTTTAGAATTTTTTATTTTAGATTTTTTTTTATTAATATTTTTTTAAATAAATTTAATAATAGAAGAAAAAATAATTTTCAGAAATGTATAATCATACTATTCCCAAAGCACTACAATTCCCAAAGTTTATTTTATTTTATTTTATTTTTTATTTAAGAAATGATTACGTTTGTTCAAGAAGAATGCATTAAATTGATCAAAAGTGACAGCGTAGTAAGTAAATATATTGATATTGTTACAAAAGATTTATAGTTTACAAAAATGCTGTTTTTTAAGAAATTAATAATCTTCAAAAATTTATAATAATACAATTCCCAGTGCACTATTCCCAAATTTTATTTTATTTTATTTTATTTTATTTTATTAAGAAATGAATACATTTATTCTGGGAGAATATAGTTACAAAAGATTTCTGTATCAAATAAATAGTTTTTTTTTTTTGTTTGTTTGTTTTGTTTTGTTTTGTTTTGTTTTTTCGTTTTTTTCTTTAATAGAATTGCTTCTTGAGCAGTAAGTCAGCATATTACAATGATTTCTGACAGATCGTGTGACACTGAAGACTGAAAAAAGGAGGCTGAAAATTCAAATTTGACCACAGGAATCAATTACATTGTACAGTATATTCAAATAGAAAAATAGTTATTTAAAATACTTTTTTACTTTTTTTTTTTTTTTTTTCAAATAAACTTAGCCTTGCTAAACATTTAAAACAAACAAACAAACACATACATAAAAATAATAATTAAAAAAACAACCTCAAATTTAACTTTAAATGTGTCAAAAATAAAAACCTGAAACCAGAATTTCAGTCTCAGACTTTTGGACTCCACACATTGCAATCTGTTCCCATCACTGCGCTTATGGATCCACCACAGTACAGTATAACTCCCAGAAAGTTAATTAGCTTTACAAATCTGCCAAGTGTCATTATATCCAGAACCTTATCGCATGCTGCAGATTTGTTAATCTTTGAAGTGGTAATTAACTTATCAATAAAGATCAAGGAACCAAAACCTCACTGGCCAGAAACAAAACGAGGAAGCAGACCCGTGACCTTTTTTACATTTCAGCACAAAAGAGCATCAGTATCACTGTGAGAAAAACAGCAACGACAGCCTCGAAGAATGGACTATGCAAACAGTGTGCCGTTAAAGGCAATTTGCACCATCGACGCTCTTGATAACTAAGGGAAGGATTCCAGCGGAATGAAGTAATATCAAATATTCCCTGGTGTGGAGGCATTTAATGGTTGCCATAGAAACTGTTATGAGGAAGTAAATCAAATGCTGTGGTGTGCTTATCAGGATTCATTGGGATTCTGGAGGGCGTTCGCACAACCCTACTCTAATAAACCTGAAAAGAGCATGAGGAATGATCATAACCCTGAGCCCATAGACACGAATCTCCTCAAATTGATTGGTTGTTGTTGGACGTGGTGAGATGTTGTGATCTTGTCTTTCTCTCTGGCCCAGTCGCTCCCTCTTCACACACTCTTCCTAGGATTTGGAGCTTTGTCATTGCAGCAGGGTGAGAAATCTTGGGAAGGAGCGTCAGTGCGTTTTGTTGCTCAATTAAAAGTTGCTGGAAACTTTGTCCAAAGCTCTCCTGCCTCCGCTTGTTACTCACAACTTAAAAGCGAGTAAAGAAGCGTGCTGGACTCTTGCTACTAATAGGGGTTTCTCAGCCATGCGGACAGCTAATGCTTCCATTAAAATAGATTCTAGACTGTTACGCTCTACGGTCAACATATGATTTAGAAAATGAAACACTTTTCAGAAGGGCACTAGATGTCTCGGAGAGAATTTCTGCCCGCTGTGCAAGCTGGCAAGCACATAACCCCATGCTGGCCGTGGATTGATGATAGCATCACCTTCTTTCCTTATAGATCACCTCTACCTGTGCCTAAAACTATGAGGGCCTTTTCACACTGCAGACCCAAGTCCATTAGAAGTCAGAGTTCAGTTCCTCTGGGCGCTGTGAAAGCTGTTTTCTGCACCCGTGGGAGCTTGAACAAAAGTCGGTCAATCACTAAAGATACACAATTTCAACAGCATTTGCGACATAACCACACAAAAAAAATATTTTCTTAAAGAAACAGTTCACCCCAAAAAAATAAAGTTTCTTGAAAATGTACTCACCTTCAGGCCATCCAAAATGAGTTTGTTTCTTCATCAGATTTGGAGAAATGTAGTATTACATCACTTGCTCACCAATGGATGCTCTGCAGTGAATGGGTGTCGTCAGAATGAGAGTCCAAACAGCTGATAAAAACATCACAATAATCCACAAGTAATCCACACCACTGCGGACCATCAGTTAACATTTTGTAAAGTAAAAAGCTGCATATTTGTAAGAAAACCAATTCATCATTAAGAGATTTTTAACTTCTAACTGGAAGTCCTCTACCTATGGCTTTCTCCAGTGAAAATGTTGTCTTGTCAGAATCAGGAGAAAAATATGCACAGATCAAGCATCATTTACAAGCAAAAAACGTCCAAAACACTTCTAAACAAATATGCTGGTGGATTTTAAGGTGAGAGGACAACTGTGATGGACTTTATCACTGGAAAAAAGCAATATTATCAGCTGTTTGGACTTTCATTCTGACGGCACCCATTCACTGCAGAGGATCAATGGGGTCGATCTGTTTAAAAAAAAAAAACTCACAGTTTCAATATTATAGCCAATATGTATGTTAGCGATTTTAATGATTTTAACGTTTTAGGTGTAAAGTTATATCCAATTTTACAATTTTGTTGCCATAACAAAATGTTATACAAACTAAACATGGTTTAAACAACTAAATAAATAAAATAAATACATACTTAAAAAAAAAAAAAAAAAGTGAATTGTAAGTGATTTCAAGTTTGTTTTAAAATCATAAGCTTCCTATTTCTTTGAAACGTTCATTTTTTGTAAAGCTGCTTCATGTGACGATGTGAATAAAAACCGTAAATAAATGTGTGTATAAATGTGAAACAAATTTTTATAATGATCACAAAAAAACTCAATTTTGAGTGCCATTGCAAGTGTTTTTTTGTTTTTTTTTAATACTGCCAAAGGGATAAGTCACCCAGAAATGACAACTCTGTCATTAATTATTCACCATAATGTCGTTCAGAAGAAATTGTTGAATAAAGTCCTTATTTTTGTTTTCTTTGCTCACAAAAAGTATTCTCACAGCTTCATAAAATTACGGTTGAACCACTGATCACATGGACTATTTTAACAATGTTCTTACTACCTTTTTCGGCCTTAAATGTCTCAGTTGCATTTCTGTCTATGCAGGGTCAGAAAGCTCTCGGATTTCATCCAAAATATCTTAATATTTGTTCCGAAGATGAACAAAGGTCTTACAGGTTTGGAACGAACCATCCCTTTAATTTGTATTGCACCTTGAATCAAAGACTACTAAACATCTGTCACAATTTTGCACGTCTTCAAACACTTCAAGCTCAGTGGAAAATTGAGTTCGTCTAGGATGTTTTTTTTATTTCCAGAACTCAGCCAAAATGTGAAATATGCATCCCATTATGCCAGCAAAATAAAAATATTAGGAACAAATCATGATGTCTTCACATTTATGTGACAGGTGCAGTTTCTCAGAGAGATAAATACTAGCTCATGATGCAATAACCTGCGCTATTATAGCAAATAATGGACAAACATCTAAACATTTCATAACCAGTAAGAAATAGTCATGGCCATTAAGTGTGACAAAAAGGTCATTTTGGACCCTGGGATGTATAATTCATGTGGTAAATTTCAGAATAGGTGTGCAACTGAACCATTCTTGATATGTAATTCCCATTTCCCCTGCCATCTCTTCTTGTGCTGTTACTGATACCATAGTCAAAGCTTGTAACTAGTATTTAGGGTGGTAATCACATTGATGATGCATATGTATCATGGTTTGAAGCCTAATAATACAATGTGGAAAAATAGACCTGGAGTGAAAACTCTGCTGAAACGACTACTGTATGAGAAGTTGTGTTTTGGATGATCGCCAGTAGGCTTGGTCAACTAGTTTCACTTGAAAGATAGTAGTGTGATGTAGTGGGCCATTCTCACAAGCTACATTTTTCTGGTGAACAGCATGGATAGCACACAAAACAAACAAACAAGTAAAAAGCCTGATTTAGCTGCAAAAATGTAGTGTTAAATACACAAAATGTGTGTAAATACTGCAGATGACTTTCATATAATCACAGCAAGACAGTGAGACTGAAACAACACTTTCACCAGATGTACAGGGCAATAAGTCGAGACTGCTGAAGGAAACAATGCTAACAATGAGCTGAGCTCCTTTAGTCTGACAGTGAATCAAACGGCTCAGTTGCACATGTATGTATGATGCCAGCCACATTGATTGATTGCTCGTTCTACTGATGAAAAAAAGAAATACTAACACTGTCGGGTTGCAGGTGTCACAAAGACTGAGTAATGTATTACACATTCTTACCACTCCCAAGGTTGCCTTGCTTTATGAAAGCAAAAATAATAGATGAATCCGGTCCAGTGAACTGCAAAAATACATTCCCTGGAATAGCAGTGCCGAGGAATCAAACCTGTTCAATGTATGTGTGGCTAAATAAGCAAATGACCGCTCAGATAACATGTCTGCTTGTCACTTTTATGACTTCCAATGAAGAATATGTGAAATAGAAAGTCTGATTTTGACATTAAAGGAGAAGTTCACTTCCAGAACAAAAATGTACTTACTCACCCCCTTGTCATCCAAGATGTCTTTCTTTCCTCGGTCGATAAGAAATTGTGTTTTTTGAGGAAAAATATTCAATGGACTTCAATGGTGCCCCCAAGTTTGAACTTCCAAAATGGCTCTAAACAATCACAGCCGAGAAAGAATGGTCTTATCTAGCAAAACGATCTGTCATTTTCGAAACAATTTGACAATTTATATACTTTTTAACCTCAAACGCTCGTCTTGTCTAAGTCTGCGTGAACTCCTATCTTGTTTTCTTCCCCAACTTCAAAAGTTGTTTACAAAGTGAACATGCAAAGAAGATCGGCCTTTACTAAAAAATGGTAAAACAACGATGTAGGACGATTTTGACGTTGAAGAAGAAAACGAGATGGGAGTTTTTCGACATACCGTAACTGTATTGACCCAGATTAAACAGACTACGCATGCGCATCGCAGAGATGAGACCAGACGAGCATTTGAAGTTAAGAAGTATATAAATTGTCAATTTGTTTCGGAAATGACAGATCGTTTCGCTAGATAAGACCCTTCTTCCTCGGCTGGGATCATTTATAGCCCTTTGAAGCTGCATTTAAACTGCATTTTGGTAGTTCAGACTTGGGGGCACCATTGAAGTCCATTATATGGAGAAAATTCCTGAAATCTTTTCCTCAAGAAATATAATTTCTTTACGATTGAAGAAAGAAAGACATGACAAGGGGGTGAGTAAATTATCTGTAAATTTTGGTTCTGGAAGTGGACTTTTCCTGTCTGTTTTGTTGTTTCATACAGCAAAAATGCTGCACAAAATAAAATCTTAGCCATATCCAATGTAAAATAGAAGCTGCTGAGCTACTGCTATATAACATGGCATATAAATGAAATAATTATTGAAACTCAGTACAGAAGCATTAAATCCACAGCGCAGAAGGTTTCGGCTCATTCAGCATGATTCAGAAATGTGAAGTCTTGCAGTAAACACTCACACAGAGCAAAGCTCTCCACCAGTCATAAGCTGCAATGAGGCCTCTTCGGATGCTGCTTCACTAATCTGCTGAACAAGATTTTCCATACTGGTTTACCAAACACGTTTTGGATTAAAGCCATTCTATTACAGAGCGGGGCTCCAATATATAGCAGAGGGGGAGAAAAAGAAATAACACGACTTGAGCCATGTTTTCTCAATAGCCCTTAAAGAGTATTTGCTTCTTGGTAGGGGATCATATGCAGCGGGGAATAAAGAAGGCTTCCTAAAATGGGACTTTGTGGGATTACGGCGGTTGTGGGTGAAAAGCGAGAGTTACAGTTTCTGCTCAAATGAGCTTAGCAGCGGTTTTAGTGGGAGTGTCAATCAAGGAAGCGTGGAAGACCGCCAAATGAGCCACTAATTGGAGGTCAAGTGGTCAAGAGCCGACACTGAAAAGCAGTTAAAAATATAGCGCGCTTTAAGGATCTGATAGGAATCGCTCACCTCTCAAACAACAACAACTTTAAACGTTGACTTTTAAGGACATATGCACTGCCTACGGGACTTTAATGACAAGTACTACGTTTTTTAATTAAGATAAGCATGCTCCTGGAAACAATAATTAGTGATTATGGGACTTACTTTGAATGACACATTTCATTATGCATCAATGACAGTGCTTTGGGCTCACTACAGTAACTCATTGTCCAAAAGTCAGTGCCACTGTGCTCGCATGGAGCAGCGTAATTGGTCTCAAAGCAGACAAACTGTGAACATGAGCCCCATGTCCATTAATCGAGACATGTTTGAGGGTGAAGATTCATCTTTGTGGGCTGAGCTCTGACGATATTACCAAAGGGAACTGAAAGCCCCTGTACGGCTGAATGAAAACAAAGCAATTTGTTGTTTGTGTCTTCCACACTGAAAAGACCAGAATAGCTGGTTAGACGTTGTGTTAAGGATGTTCTTCCTCAGTATTGGTATGCTGGTGTGTTGGCAAGGCTACAAATCTTCTTAGAACTCATCTTTGATCATTAAAATGAACATTAAAAAGTTTTTCCTGATAAAAAATAGTTTATTCATGCCTTAAAATGGCTTGAATATACTCTGTGCTCTTACCTCATTTAGTAAATTAATAAATATGCAAATGAATCCCCACCTCCACTAAATTACACCAGCTCCACTTTCACTTGGTTAACTGAATGCTACACAATGGCAAGTGGCAATATTGGATTGTTTCAGCCATATATACAGTTGAGGTAAAAAGTTTACATCCCCCTTTCAGAATCAAAATAAGAGGGCTCATACAAAATGCATGTTTTTTGTTTATTTAGTACCGACCTGAATAAGATATTTTACATAAAAAATGTTTACATATAATCCACAAGAGAAAATAATTGAATTTATAAAAATGACCCGGTTCAAAAGTTTACATCCCCTTGATTCTTAATATTGTGTTCTCACCTGAATGATCCACAGCTGTGCTTTTTTTGTTTAGTGATAGTTGTCAATGAGTCCCTTGTTTGTCCTGAACTGCCTGCCTGAACTCTTTGGTTTTACAGCATTTTTGTGTATTTAAACCCTTTCCAATAATGACTGTATGATTTTGAGATCCATCTTTTTGAGGACATTGAGGACAACTGAGGGACTCATATGCAACTATTACAGAAGGTTCAAACACTCACTGATGCTTCAGAAGGGGTGTTAAAACTTTTGAACAGAATGGAAATATGTACATTTTTCTTATTTTGCCTAAATATCATATTTTTTTGTTTTTAAATTTAGTACTGTCCTTCAAAGCTACAGAAGATAGTTACATGTTTCCCAGAAGACAATATAAGTTAAATTAACCCTTCAAATTCAAAAAAGTTTTCACCCCCGTTAAGTGAAACGATCAGTCTGTGCAAGAAACTGAACATTATTTACAGCATTATTACCTGTAATCCAGAGCCAAAAAAAGAAGAAGAAGAAAAAAAAAGAAGTCTGATTCTTTTTTGCAAACTGGTTCTTTTGGACAGTTAATTTCAATGAACTGGTTCAGTTCACTAGTTTGTTTACATAATTAAGCAATAAAGTAACGTATACGTACTTATATTGTTAAAGAAAAAAATGATGTGGAATGTGGATGTTTTGCATGTCTAAAGCATATAAAGTGACTAAACTAGTCTTCATCAGCTCACCTTTTCTCATAATCAGTGAACAACATAAAATCTTTAACCTTGCCCCTTATTCAAGTGCTTAGTTCATGCATGCGCACGTATCACCAGCTCATTCGTCTTCGGTCCGAGTCGGAATTGTTTTCTCAGTTCTGTGACTGGAGCATCATAGGATCAAACCAGCATCATACAATCATATTGGTTCATTGTAAGCTGGAGCGACTGTCCAAAAGTCTGTTTTGATTGTTTCATGATTCAGTTCGATTTGGTGAACTGGTTCAGCTAGTTCACTAAAAAGAATCAGTTCGAAAGAATGAGTCATTTAGGAACCAGACATCACTTCAGACCTCTGGATTACAGGTAGGCTAATAAAGTTGTAAATAATCTTCAGTTTCTTGCACAGACTGATCGTTTCACTTCATAAGACCTCAATATATCATCATGAGCCATGGGTATTAATTTTGTGTTCCTTGATGTGCTTTTTTATTCTCAAAGACAGGCAGCCGCTGACTTGCATTTTATGAATCACCAAGGGCTACGGTTCCAGCTAAAACTTTCTTTACTGCTCCACTGAAGACAAAAAGTCACCTACATCTAGAATTGCCTGAGGGTGAACAAATTAACAGCAAATTTTCATTTTGGGGTGAACTACGTTTTAAGGAAAAACAGTGGTGCCGCATGTGTGATGAATTTGCACATGCTATGTCATTAAGCATATTGAAAACAGCAGACCATGGGGAGTCTTTAAGAGTTTCTAACTAGGAAACACTGCTCTTTATCAGACCAGTCCACTGCTCAGCATCGAATGCATCCAGACTTTGTCCCCACCTACTCTTCATATTTGCTACATTATTGATCACCTTCAATTTTCCATCCTGCCACTTTTCCTCAGTCTCAACAATGCATTTGCTCCAAAGAATCAAGACCAAGGCACCTCACCTTTGATAAGGACATCGATGTTAGTCATTACGAAAATATGACTGTGCCCTAGAAGTTTGTCCTCCCTAGAGGGTCTCTTGCATCAAATCGGAACTCGTTCTGACTTTCTATTTTCTGTTTGAGGAAGCCTGAGTTCACTCAACAGGCGCTAATGTCTTCAGATGTCTCTCACCCCCTCGGGCCACCAGACTCTTCCTGGACCACCCAATCCTCAGAGGAGCCCTACATATCTCCAACGTCTTCACTTTTCACCAAGCCTGCAAAGTACCTGAGAGGAAATTTGTTTTGGATGAGGAAGTAAAGGACTGAGTGCCAAGGTTTTTCTCAGCTTGTCACAGTCTAAAATGTTGTAGATCTGGAATTGCTGTGATAAAAATCACTGTTTAAAGAAGCAGGAGATTGGGATGGGGTGGATTTATTTCATATTTCAGTCTCATATTAACCCTCTGATGTGTATGATCGCATTGGTAGATCATTTCACACTGGCTCCAGAAGTTTATGATCGCATTAGATTAGAACATCTTGATTAAATAAAGGCAAAATCATATTCGATGCACAAATTTCTAAGGCAACTAAAATCATAATCAAAACTTTGCTTTAAAAAAAGAAAAACCTTTGTGCACACATGCCTTCTGTCATCTGATTAATATTTCATACTTTCTTTAGCAAGGCCACTTTTGTTTTTTGCTGTGATTTTTAGAAAATTACTATTATTATTATTAATATTATTAAGATTGAAACAACTTAGTTTTACTTGATGATCTTATATTTTAACATGAAAATCAATTAAAAAATATCAAAAGCATATATTAAAATTATACATCAGGCTTTTGAGTAATATTTATTTGTTTATCTCTCATTTATTATTGCATTGCATCACATTTGACAGCTGATATTTTTTATACATTTTATAATAAGACTGATATAATTAGACTGATATACTGTTATAAAGATCTCATTGGTTTACATTTACATGATTTACATAAACCTCTGAATAACATTAAAATGTGTTTTTTTTCTTCCCTAAGCATGAACTTCATATTCTTCTATATCATATATAAGCTATAAAAGCCTAATTTCTCAGATATCTCCTTAAAATATTCAATAAACTTCCATTTCAGAGAAAAAAAGAAAGAAAGAAAGAAAGAAAGAAAGAAAGAAAGAAAGAAAGAAATTCAACAAAATACAGTAATGTTGTAAATTAGTAAAAAGACCTGTTTAGCATCAAAACATGATAAAGTCAATTTAGAGTCTATTTAGTGCATTTAGGGAACTGATGTGAAACGTTAACTGTCCAATCTTAGCACAAGTTTCAATAAAACATATAATTTAGCAAGTCTCTTGTGAAACAACCTTTTTATTCCATCTGCATAGCCGATAATGTGTCTTGAGAGGTAATATAGGGTCACTGCATGAATATGAATTAGTGAATATGGAAATAGAAATATGCCTGAACAGACGGTGGTGATTAAAATGGTTTTCAGTCAAGTCATGAGGCCCTAGTGTTATGACATATAGTATATTACTGATAATGAGGAACAGATTATTTACTGTAATCTGTTCTGGTGCTCTCACAGAGATATTCAACATGAAAAAGAGAAAAAAAAATACACATGCTAAAAAAAGAGAGATGGAGAGAGATGTAATCATTCAGGGAGGACTTCACGGAGAGGCAAATTGAGAATAAAGTTGAAGTGGGTAAGTTAAAATATTGGCAAACGAGCAAGATAGAAAGTAAGCATTAGATTTGTCATTATTGGGGGACTTTTATTATGTGCTTTATACACCAGCTAATTTTGGTCTTACAGTTTGATTCACTGAGTGGTTGAGAGGGCTTATATATAATTCAGAACAGCATGCTAACTATGTTTACTGCTATATTTACACTATGTTTACTATTTCTGCCATATCTAGGCCTATTTCAAAAATAGTAAGAATATTATGTGGTATTCTGTTCCAAACAGAAAATGAACCATGGTTTTATTACAGTAAAAGTGTAGTAACCACGTTTTTTGTCATATTGATTACCATATGTAAAACCAGTTTTACTGCAAATACCATGGTTAATTTGTAGTTACCATGTTTTTTTTGTTTTTTGTTTTTTTTTGTATTAAAACTTTTTAAGAATTTTTCGTAAGGGTAGAATCCATCCATACTGGGTATTTTTTCTGTGTATAAATGAGCCATTAATTAAATCCAATGATTTGTTCAAAAATACTAATCCATTCAGGAATTAAACAAATGAATCATTTACTCAAGCAATTTGTTTGAAAGAATGAGTTATTAATAAGTGCTTCAAAACACTAAATCATTCAATAGTGACACAGTAGTGACTCTCTTTGATTTATTGAAACGTTCACTCAACCAATTTGTTCAAAAAGACTAATTCATTTAGAAATGAAATGACGGTCTACGTGAGCAGTTAATGTAAATTACTTGCTATTAACTGTTGTTTAAAAGCAACGTCACATTAGAAAATGGTCATTGGAACAACAGCTCTTTTGCTCATGTGAAATTGTTTGACTGTCACTCTGCCATACAGTCATGTGAAAAAGTTAGGACACCCTATTAAATTTCATGGTTTTCTGTATCAGGACATCATAAAAACTTATCTGGTCCTTGGCAGGTCTTAAAATTTGGAAAATAAATCCTCAGATAAACATGATCACATGACATATCACACAGTGTTATTATTTATTTAAGAAAAATACAGCCAAGAAGGAAAGGCCATGTGTGACAAAGTTAGGACACCCCATGAGTCAATTGCCTGTAGATCCACTTTTAGCAGCAGTAACTTGAAGGATTCATTTTCTGTGTGACGTTATCAGTCTCTCACATCATTCTGGAGGAATTTGGACCACTCTTCTTTTCAACGTTGCTCTAGTTTATTGAGGTTTGTGGGCATTTGCTTATGCACAGCTTTCACCACAGCATTTGAGTCAGGATGAGCTCTGGACTTGGACTGGGCTATTGCAACACCTTGATTCTTTTCTTTTCAGCCATTCTATTGTAGATTTGCTGGTGTGCTTAGGATCATTGTCCTGTTGCATGATCCAATTTTGGCCCAACTTTAGATGTCAGACAAATGCCTTCGCGTTTGACTCTAGAATACTTTGATATACAGAGGAGTTCATGGCCAACTCAATGACTGGGAGGTGCCCAGGTCCTGTGGCTACAAAACAAACCCAAAATGTTCAGCCCTTCTCCAGCATGCTTGTCTTTGGTATGAGGTGTCTGTGCTGATATGCTCTTTAGGTTTTCACCAAACTTGGCGCTGTGCATTATGGCCAAACATCTCCACTTCGGTCATGTCTGTTCAAAGGACATTATTCTAGAAGACTTGTCTTTTCTTCAGATGCAACTTTGCAGACCTAAACTGTGCTGCAATGTTTTTTTTTTAGATAGAAGAGGCTTTCTTCTGCCAAGCCTTCCAAACATGCCATTATTGTCCCATATTTTTCTAATGGTATTGTCATGAACTTTATCATTTAACATGTGAACTGAGGCCTGTAGAGTCTGAGATGTAGTTCTTGGGTTGTCTGCCATTTCTCTGAGCTTTACACGATCTGATCTTGGGGTGAATTTTCTGGGATGTCCACTCCTGGAAGGAGAGGTGTCTGTTTTAAATGTCTTCCACTTGTGAATAAACTTCAGATTGTTTGAAAATGGCTGTATTACTCTTCTCAGATTGATAGCAGCAACAATTGCTTCTGTAAGATGATTGGCATTGTGTTAACACACACCTGAAGGCTCCAGACCAGCACACTGCCAAAGCTTTTGGTTTAATAGAGGTGCTCAGACTTGTGGATGATAATTTAATCAAAGGTATTTGATTATCAGTGCTTAACTGTTATTTACCCTCTTAATTCCAATGTTAACAGTAAGGGTGTCCTAACTTTGTCCCACATGGCTTTTCCATTTTGGCTTTATTTTTGTTTAGTAAATAATGACACAGTGCAATTTGTCATGTGTTGTTGTTCATCTGAGGTTTTGTTTTCGAAATTTTAAGACCAGCCAAGGACCAGTTTTTTTTAATGATGTCCTGATATGGAAAACCATGGAATTTAATAGGGTGTCCTAACTTCTTCACATGACTGTATATGAAACTAGATAATCTAAATGCAACCTTCTGAATGGGGAACAAAATTTGTTTTGGGCTGCTTTGCTTTCCGTTTGATGTCCATGATAATTGCAGTCAGTTGCTAAAATGTTCTGTATCAGCTTTTATTGATTCAAATACAAGTGCTTTTACTAACAAATACAATTTTTTTTTTTTTTAATACAGAATTGTAACCTATTTTGATGGCAACTGCTAGTGATAATGAATGTGGAAAAACACTCAATTCATATGTTTTGTTAACAAATGCAGGCGTTAATCAGAGATGCTCAGACGGGTAACCTAAACTCATCTGTTGTCTTGGTTTGTAGATCGAGACCAAGATTACTGCTGTTCTTCTTCCTGTCTCTGTCTATCCATATAAACATCTCTTCATCCAATGTTTTCCAGTGATGCATCATCTTGGATGGATTCGTTTCCCTTAGTGATCAAACAGTTTCTGGAGTCTGTGTAAGTCAGTGATTAACCCTCCACATGGTTTAACTAACCAAGCCAAAACAAATGACAGAAGCATCATGGCCTTAAAGGCATAGTTCACTCAAAAATTTTTGTTCTGTGCTGGAACAAAATGAGCAATTTTGGTGAATATAATTCAGGTTATTGCACAAAGGTGGTGCAACTATTTAATGCATGTTCTCTCCTGTCTTTGCAAATCCCAATAACATCCATTATTGTAAGTGGTGTCGAGAGGGAAGCCTTTGGCTTGCCCCCATATATTGTCGCCCGGCAGTGGGGCATGTCTGATTACACAATATTTCCAGTGTGGCAATTGCCACTGTCCTTCAAGCTTGAGTCAATGTGATAATGGCCAGAGGAAGATGGAGTTTATAATGAACTGTTGACAGCCGTAATGGCGCTGGTTCATCCTGTTGATTATCTGTTAATGCAGGATGGTCGGTCGAATGTCGCTGTTTGAGATATTCTTCAAAGAGTGTGTGTGTGAGAGAGGAAATTCATAAAACCAGTGAGGCAGTCAGACTGGTAATTAATTACTTTAATACCATACTTTACAAGCAAGGCTGGCGGTATGACAGTAAATGTGGAAATTTGTCAACCGGTAGAGATTATGCAGTGGTGTTTGTACATTTGCTCAGCTCTGATTGGAGAGGATTGCTTTGAGTTATGTGCATGTTTCAGTCATGGATAAACATGAAGTAATTGAAAATACAGAGTGAGATGAGTCCTGAACAAGTTAAGGACAGACTTGCTAATGGGTGTTTTTTCTACTTTTCTAATATGGATGCTCTGAAATTTTGTTTGGAATACATGTAATGCATGTAAATTAACACTTTTTTCTGTTTTTGCAGGAGTTATATTCACTTAGATGATTTGTTCAAAACACAGAATCTTTCAGGAACAAAGAAAGTGACTCTCTTTATAAGTGCATCATTGAATCATTCACTCAACCGATTCATTCCATTTTCATGTATAATGCTGCAACTTTTTGCAGCATTATACATGAAAGGATCTTTCATTAAGACCCTAAATCATATCAACTTTTTTTAAAGGGGTCATCGGATGCCCATTTTCCACAAGTTGATATGATTCTTTAGGGTCTTAATGAAAAGTCTCTAATATACTTTGATTAAAAATTCTCAATGGTTTTGTAAAACAACACCCTTTTTGCCTTGTCAAAATGAGCTCAGCAAAAATCATCTCATTCTAAGGGGTTTTTCCTTTAAATGAAAATGAGCTCTGCTCGCCCCGCCCCTCTCTTCTCTCTGTGGAATGATGATCTTGTTTAGTTTAGCCGCGTTTAGCCGCTAAACTTCCTAACTACCACGTTATAAGAAAAGGCGATCACAAAGATTCATAAAAAAAAGCTTATACTTACTTCTGCTGTAAGTGAAGCTGGATCACGAATGATTTGCGCGAACATAGACGGATATATGTAGATCAGGAGGCGCATTCCCTTCACAAACAAACGTAACCTACTGCATCTTCAGCTGCTCAGATGTCGGGAGTAAATGACGACCACTATGTTCATTATTACATCCAGCAACACAACACCTCAATCACCCAATCGGAGATATTCTTGTCTAACTTACATCCCTGCTTTGGCATCGAAACAAGGGAAAGTTACTGGACTGTGACAGCTGGTCTGAGGTAAGAGCTCATGTCAATCAACTATCGTGGGAGCGGCCTCTGTCGGTGTGACACCACACCGACAGGCATCTGAGAACGGCTCGATTTGAAAAAGGGGATATTATTTTTACAGATTACTTAAAAACCACTTCATGGATTATTATCAATATAGGGTAGATTTGTACATACACTGCCAACACACATTAATGTTCAAACAACATGAAAAAGTGTACTTAACCCCTTTAATATAGAATGCGTATATTGACTTTGAAAGTGGCTTCACCAAACAGTCAAAACTAATTTTGTATAATATTATTTTATTGTTTTAAGTCTTTCATTTTCAGTTCACAGGAATAATTAAAAATATAAAATTAAGTTAAAATTAAATATTTATTAAATTTAATTATTTCAAATTTAAATGTGTTTTTGTTTATTTGTTTGCTTTCTATTTATCAAGGTGCAGCAAAGAAAAACAACAACAACAACAAAAGTTATATACCATATTATAACTGCATATTGTGATACTGTTTGTTTAATGCTTTTTGTTTTAAGAGGACATTAGTCATTATAACATATTGAAAATAGTATTTGGAGCCGTGGCATCATTATTTTGTGTTCTTCCATCAGTAGATTTATTTTATTCTGCATCGTATGACATACACAATTTCTGATAGTTCCCGATCTCAGATATTTTCTAGAGTGATGTTAAATGTCCTGGCATGTGGCGCCCAGAGAAAACAAAAATACAAAATCAGGTCATATTTCAATTATGACATTAATTTCCTCTCTCAAGGAACTTGAAACCATGAATATTTTATCAATAACCTACTTTTGTGATAATTCCCCCTTCATGTGTGTTGGGGAAAAATAGAACATTTTTAAATCAACATTTATTAAGTCTCTGAGATATTTGTATTGCATTGTGAATAGTCACAATAATAATCTTAAACATTAGCATCTTGATTTGTTTTTAATTCCATTACTAATTCAAAGGCAATATTTTTTCATAATTGTTGTAACATGCTGTTTTCTTTTCAATTTTAATGAATGTTTTGTTTGTCGGTAATTTATCATAGGGCTTCAGAAGAGGTATATAGTGTATGAGTCATATTAACGCATGTGATAAAGCTCAATGTTTTTGTCCATTATGGCAGTCATATCACATTGATAGAGATAGTGGAGAGAGAGAACAGGAAATGAAGGGAAATGAACCAGATTTGAACTCCCATCACTCACATGAATGCTATGATACAACAGGTCACAGCACTTACATGAACTACAAGGCCACGGCAAAGTGATGCAGCCCTGTGTGCTAGTTTCATTTCCTACACTCTCTCAACTAAAAAGTTCTTCACCCACATCAATGCAGGATCAAATTGCATGATCAGTGAAGCATGACAGCTATTCCCATATTCCCAAACTAAGCCTCCAGTGTGGGATAGTTTTTATTTTCCTAAAATTTATCATGAAATGCCTTGGCAGCAAAATTGCCCTGGCAGCATTAAACCTGAAATAAATTATCAATGCACTGAGGGGGAAAAAAATGTAAAAACTATTTTCATTTTATTTGCTAGTAAATTTCATAAACAACAAGTAATACATTGAATCAAACATTGAAAGCAAAAAAAAAAAAACTGAAACAGTATTTACTTTTAAAAAAATCTTTTCTACAGTGTAAATAGACAAATTAATGCAGAAATAAATAAAGAAAGAACTGCATTTTGATTAAACTATGGCTGTAACGACTCCTCGATTCAAGTTGAGTACAAAAAAAAACAAAAAATTCCTCGATTGCATTTTGTCCTTGTCGAGTAACCGGCAAAATACCGGAAGTGGCGCATTCCATGAAGGAGAACGTGTTATTAGAGCGTTTTTCAAGGCTGCATGATATATTAAATCAATTTTTAAAAATCATAATAAAGATGCTATTGTGAATTCACAAACGCTACGATTAAAATAAATAAATACATGCGGTGCAGATTTAATATATGACCTTTAATTAGTTACAAGCGTGTAGGTTACGTACGTGCGTCTCAGAAGGGCTCCATGCTGGGTCACACGAATTATCATTTTGTGGAGCGTCTCAAACTCCATGTCTGCATATTGCTGTGAGTTTGGATTTATTATAATGTTATATATATATATATATATATATATATATAAAATTAACATATTTCTTAAAATGCTAACTGTTCGACGCGATTTCAAAATAAAAGTTTGAACCCTCGCGTTTACACGTTTTCATGTCCACATATTCAAGAAATTGCAGTGGCTGTAGTATTTCTGTTGGGGAAAAAAAAGGCCAAATATTAAAGATTAAGTGGACATTTGAATTATATGTTGTTTGGTCAATATTAAAGAAGGATTAGATCATGCAGTAAAGTGTAAAAACAATCGTCATGACAGTGGCGCCCTCAGCAGCCACTTGTTATAATGCCTAATGTACGTTAGTTCTATTGATTATAATACATTTTGTATTTTAGCAAGCTGTTCAAGCTTTCGATTCTTTATTTGACCTAATTATTGCTGCCGAACTCGAATAATTGTCAAAAATCGATAGATTACTTGATTACCCTAGATTAAACAATCAATCAGTCAGTCAATAAATCCAATAGACCAATTATCGGTTTGCAAACATTCTGGATGCATGTGCATCATGGTTGCAGAAAGCCCAAGAGAGATAGCTTTTACAGCTAGAGAATTACAGGGATATGGTACAAAATAGTTAGATTTAAAAATATTATAGATTATATTGATTGGGTTTCATTTTCAGAATGTTCGCTGCATATTACAAGAGCTTGTCACCCAGTGATAAGCACTGTTATTCAACAAAATTGATGTTAGATGGTGAGATAGTCTTATAGATCCGAAATAGGCATGCCGATTTTGTCGGCGGTTGAAGTAGCAATCTATGGAGCCATGGAATAAAAGAATAAAAAAAAGTAAACTTTAGACTTTATTCTTGCAATTCCGAGATTATATCTCACAAAAAGGAAAAACAACTTGTCATTCTTTCTTTTCCCCTCGGCTTAGAGTTTATATCCCACACTTCTGGCTTTTTTTCCCCTCAGAATTAACTCACTAGTTTTGAGTTAAATCGAGTTATAAAGTCAGAATAAGGAGATATAAACTTGCATTTGCGAGAAAAAAAGCCAGAATTGTGAGATAAAATAAATAAATGTTATGTAAAATGTTAATAGTAGTAGGTTTAAATAATATTTCATGCTGTAGGGCTAATACAAAACGTCCCCTAACAGCATATGTGAATATTATATAGACCTACTGTTTAAATCAAATTCATGCTTTAAAAGTAGAGTAATCATAGAAGTTTTCATGTCCATTTAAACGTCTGCATTTAGCTTCAAATGGTGTCTTTAACAACATTATTCTGTAATAATTATTTGCATTCTGATTTTGACATGAAAAATATTTTTTTTCCTCTTATTCCATGGATTTTACCTCTTTACGTCCACTTGTTACCAGAGTTTTTCTGCAACCACTATGCGCGTGCAGCTGCAAGTGATGTAACTGTGACGTCTACTCCAAATTGGTCAATAATGTGCACTGTTCAGAAATTCATGTTGACTTTAATATCAAGTATAGTTACTTTTAGTCTTCTGATGGGATCCTGCAATTGTTGGCTTAGCTTTTTGGACCTGGTTGACATCTGAGGGCATGAGAAGCCCTTCTCTAATTGGGTGTCAAGGGATTTCTGGTATTGCTACGGCGGCAGTAAACCCATCTTCTTAATTGGTTTGTTTGAGTGTTCACCGAACAATGTAGAATCTTATCTAATCACACTCTCAAACATCAACCCTTGGACTGGAGATTGTTGTTTGAAAAAACTTTATTGGGCCAATCATGCATGCCAGTTTTTTTGTGTTAAATGCATTTTTATTTTAATAAACCTCTTCGTACTGTACATAACTTGTACGTATGCTCTGACAGAAACTTGGGAGTTTTTAAGTTTCTATCCAAACTTTTAGAAAAGATTGTTCCCCAACTCAAATCCTATTTTAAGTGTGTAGGTTATCTTGACAGGTGTCAGTTGTCCGTCGCTGCTTCTGAGTAGTTCTAGTAGGTTACAGATGAACGCAACCGAGTTTGCTGGTGAAGTTTAGTATTGCACAGACATTAATAGTTAATATATTAAGGATGTGTTTTGCCCCTAAAGTTTTAATCCAGATGACATTTTTCTTTCTGGTAGAGTAGATATTCAGGCACCATAAAGCATTTTAATATCTACTCTACTGGCTTTGCATAATAGTGTTAACAAGCAATTTGTAAGTACTTTCGAGCTCTACCTAATTGGTTTGCTTTGGAAACTCTTCAATTTTTAATCAGAACTCAAAGCTCCGCAGTGAATTACTTGATTCCCCGAAACTTGCAGTTTTCTTCCTCTGTGAAATGTTCTGCTTTATGAATTTGTTTGGAGATTTTACTTGTCAATTAGCGGACGCTTTCTGTCCGACATGTGCTAGTTGAAGAGACGCTGGGGACTGGAATAGCCCATCACGCAAGAGAATTATTAGGAAACGAATGTGTGAATGTGTAACCAGTGCAGAATCATTCAACATCACCAATCTTGTCCTGCATAGCTGAACTTTTGACTATTAGCATAAATGTGAGCTTATTTTAACCAAGAAGCACCTGCTTTTTCTGAATAAGAATTATTTCCATTTTACACTAGGAACAAATTAATATTGCATTAATATAACATTATGTTTTTACCCTAGTTAACTAACAAATGGTCATTTGCACGTGCAACAAAGCGGTATGTGGGCATGCTGTAGTTCTTGACATATATTTCCTGGAACTCATTAATGCAAAGTGTAGTTATAAAATGTATTTGAATTATGACAACCTGCCATTTCAACAAAAGCTGAGGAAAAGCACCAGAGCAACACGTTCGTGGTGTCAGTCACGCTGTCTGCTAGTGCAATTTGTAATTCAAGATGCTGTTTTTAATAGCTACATGTTAATTAGTTTATTGTTTGTCATTTTTCATCAGTGACCTCTTTCATCCCGCAGTGATTGAATTTTTACAATTCGCACAGCAGATATCGCCTGTGGGTGATTGCTTCTGAAATGAATTTTAAAATAACCCTGATATCTGAAAAAGAGGGTGACACGCATGTTCCCGTTTTCATGTGGTGCATGTGATGCTTTGTGCTAGATTCGATGCTGGTGCGGAGTGAACACATTTCTACATGCTGTTATAATTTTTAATGATAACTAGTGGTCGTGGGTTGGTGATCAGGGTTGTTATCATCAACTAAAACCAAAACCAAAATTAAAAAAGATAAAAAAAAAAATAAAGAATAAATACATAATAAACATGAAACTGAAAATATTAGTAGTAGTAGTAGTAGTAGTAGTATTTCTCATTTCTAATTTCTAATTTTCTTTTAGTTTAGCTTGGAGTACTAAAATAAAACCATAAAATCAGCTTTTTGAATAAATATAAATAAATAAATAAAACTATTATTATTATTATTATTATTAAAATATAATAATTAAAGAATAATTAAATATTTATTAGAACAATTAAATAATTAAGTTATTAAACTTTCCTTTATTTCAGCAAGTTGTCAAGACATCATTTCTCATTTTCTTTTAGTTTATAATTACTCAAATAATTAAAACTAAAACCAAAATAAAATGAATAAAAACTATATAAATATTAAAAATAATAATAAATGACAAAAACACACAAAAAATGACTAAAACTTGAAATGAATTTAAAATGAAAATAGAAGAATAAAAACTAATTCATAAATAAATAGAGAAAAGAAAGTATATTGTTGTTGTTGTTGTTGTTGTTGTTGTTGTTGTCAAGGCATCATTTTTCATTTTCTTTTAACTTAGCTTGAAGTACCACAATAAAACCATAAAAACAGTTCCTAGAATAAAGTGAAATGAATGAATGAATGAAAAAATTAATGAATAAACTATTATTACTATTATTATTATTAATTTCTCACTTTTTTGTTAATAATTACTAAAATAACTAAATCTAAAGCTGAAATAAAACTATATATAAACGTTAAAAATGGCAAAAAAAACAAAAAAAATAAATAAATAAAAACTGATTCAAAACCAAGTAAATAAATTGAAATAAAATAAATGAATGAATAACTATTTATTATTAGTAGTAGTAGTAGTAATAGTATTAAAAAAGATTAATATCATAATTGAATTAAAATAATTAAATAATGAAACTTTCTTTTGTTGAGTTGTCAAGGCATCATTTCATAATTACTAAAATAACTCAAACTAAAACTGAAACAAAATTACTAAAAACTATATAAATGTTAAAAAAAAAACTTGAATTGAATTTAAAATGAAATAAAAATGAATTCAAAATATTAATAAAAACTATTAAACTGTATATCACTGTATCAGAACGCATATTTTCAACCTGAAGTTATAGTCGGTCCTTGTGAAGAAACACTGCTGTTTTTCCAGCCTGTTTTTCCCCTAAACAGGGTCCTTAAGACAGATTTGTGTGTTACTATTTATAGCCCCCCAAATGTTACTTTCTAGCCCTTTTGCTATTTTGAATATTTCATAAGCAGGCAGTATGTCGTGATAATAGCCCTGTCAAACATTGTGAGGACAGTAAGCTGGCATGCAAATCTCTGGGATGTAAACCGAGGAGACAGATTTGATGAAGCCCGCAATAGCATGCAAATACAACACAAGAACAACAGCACCCTCGAGAGACCCTGCCACTGACTCACGCCTGATTTGATTCGATTAGATACGCACGCGATAAGAGACCTGAACTCTGTATATTTGCAACGTGAGAACGCACAACCGTTTCCGCCATTGAGGTTCGTGTCATTCAGACGCTCGTTTCGTCAATGACAGCGAGCACTGCGTTTGTTGAGCCATAAAAAGACCATCGGCAGAATTAGTCCATGCCCTTATGGATTCGCCTCCCTGCTAAGGCGGCTTAACAAAACACATTTAAAAATCCAATCTACAGCTTCCAGAACCACAGTCTTCGATCCAAAAGCATTGATGTTTTAATTCAATCACATTTGCCTTTTGAACACACTCTGGGAGATTAATGTACGTATCATAACGAAACAGCAGCATTTTAATGTAAAACGGTGTAGACAATGTTTTTGAAGTTTTTTTTGTTTTTGTTTTTTTTTTAATCAAGTATATGTTTAACTTATTGTAGCATCAGAAGTTTAACCTTAATGCACAATCTACTATAACACTGCACTGCATCATATTTGCTGAATGAAGTCCAGTATTGTTTATTTATGCAGCTGATTCCAAAAATAGTGAAAAATATGATGCATTTTGTAGCACTGTTGTGTTTGAAAACTATTTGTAAGGTGAAGAAGTCCTGTATTAACCCTTAATCCAGAAAAGTTGTCACAAAGACATGATTCCTGTCTAAATCTTAGCCAGATTACAACTATTTGTTGAATTTTCAGCCCATTTTCACATGTGTGATGTGATATCCACATTTTCACATTTTTTACACACTTTGCAGATTGTAAATTAAATTTATATTCTGCCACTGGATGGATGGATGGATGGATGGGTAAATAAAAAAAAAACATAGAAACGACATTGCAACTTTTTAGCTCACACTTTGGATTTTCTCAGACCTGAGAAAAAAACAGAATTATGAGATATAAACTCAGATTTATTTATTTATTTATTGAAAATCAAGAGTATTATATTATTAAATTATTTATTTTAATATAATAATATTAAAATAAAATAATTTAATAATAAAATAATAAATACACACACAAACAAACTTGTTTGCAATTTGGAGTTTATATCTCAAAATGTAAAAAGGGGGGTCCAAATTGTGAGATATAAACTCAAAATTGTGAGGGAAAAAAAAACTTAATTTTGAGATAAAAAAGTAATTAATATGTATTTATTTATTTTTTTATTTATTTAATTTAACTTATTTTTATTTACTTTATTTAAAATAAGTATGAGCTTTTTGTTATATGTGCCAGAAAGATTTTATTTTATTTTATTTTAATAATCAGACCCCACAAAATAGGTAAAATTAAAGAGATGAAAGAAATATCACCCAAAAATGAAAATTCTGATATTAATTTCTCACCCTCATGTTGTTCCAAACCTGAAGAGTTGAATTTGTGATCTAAATATGAACAAAGGTCTTATGGGTTTGGATAACAGTGAGTAATTAATAACAGAATTTACATTTTTGGGTGAACAATCCTTTTAAGGACTGTTTCACCTGGCTTTTCTCAATCAAATATATCTTTCAGAATGAAACAGTGCTGTATGTCTAGACAGGCACAAAATATATACAAAACTGCAGTACATGACTTCAAATAATGTTCCTCCGCACACGCTCAAATCCGCGAGTCGCGCCATCAATAAACGTCAATAAATTTCTTCTTTTTCTTCAGGCAGAGTTTTAAAATCTGAAGGCACTGAACTCCACAGTGTAATCGATTGGAGTTGTTGCCAATGTACTTGTTGTTTAACTGGCTAGGGATGTGTAGGATTTTTTGGACAGAAAAGCGAGCAAAAACAGAACCAGTCCGCTTGAGTCTTAATTGTTAATTGTTAATGTTTTAGATGCCTGTAGGCTCAGAACCGTTTTGCTCCCTTATCATGATGTTCATGATGATATGTAATGAAATACTGTTTATATTGTGTGGAATCAAATACATCTGTAAGCTATCCATTAGCATTTCCATTCATGTCAGTGGTAGTCGCTAATAATTTATAATGAGAAACAAAGGCATTAAATAAGAGAGCATTAAAATACAAACAGTCTTTGCTTATGGACACTTTTCACTGAATTGATGCATTAGTTGTGTTAATTTTTCTGTAATAGTTGTGTTTTTGCTGTGTTTGGCTCTCGAAAAATACAGCACTCGGCACTCAGTGACTGTAAATTTCATGCTGCTTGCAGTGCTTTATTAATTGAAAGTGTAGTGATGTAGTTTTGTTGCATCATTCTGCCTAGCTTGCAGTGTAAACATGCACCGCATGTGCTTGTGTGCTTAATACTTATTTGAAAATAGTAACATGGGTGTAATCATGTAAATAATAATAAAAAAAAAAATAGGTAATGTTTCATAACATGCATGACTTGGAGCATGTTTAACCTCAACACAGAAATGAGCATAAAGTGAGACTACAACAAACACTACATCAGCCGTCTGTGAGAGTGAAACATGAAGCAAGCCACGAGCAAAATCTCCCTGCTGCACTGAAAAAAGCTGACCCAGAAAACTCAACCTGAACTACAGAAATCATTGCAGCAATTAGGAGGTTTTTAATATAGATAAAGTTGATGGAAAAAGCTGAACTCTGAAAAATACTCTGAATGGAACAGCATACAGTCTTTTAGATATATATATATTAGGGCTGTCAGTTTAAAGCATTAACTTAATTAATTAGTTATGAAAAACAATGCGATTTAAAATATTTTAATGCAGTTAACACACTGGCCCCCAGACCTGTACATCATCTTATATTTCATACAGTTGACTTTTGACAAATATGATGCAGGGCGACAATTCCATAAGATGTTGGGGCAAAATGCTCCTGTATGAGTTGTCATATTTATATAATATATATCACATATCACACAATATCACACGGGTAACAAGAGCAAAATGACACGAGTGCTGATTTTGTCCCAATGAATCACAAGCTAAAATGTGATTTTATACAGTTCATAAGAAGTCTGATATTGTGTTATATTTTAAACACAATATTATGTGTTTTTGCTCAGTTTTTGCAGAGAACATATTACCTTTGAAGCCACAGCAGAACTGTTGCACATCTCCAAGCAACACAGTGGTGTTTAGTTTCTGAATGATTCCGCATTTTGAACAAATTGTGTGAATCAATGATTCAAAGGCCCGTCTATAAAGAGACCATTTACTTCATTCCTGAATAAATCAGCCGTTTGAACAAATCATATAGACATTTACTGCCGGCAGATTTAGTTTCTTATTTAGAGTATCATTTTATTAATAATAATAATAATAATAATAATAATAATAATACAATTAAAGGGATAGTTCATTAAAAAATGTTACATTTTGTCATCATTTACTCACCCTCATCATTTTTCTGTTTAGCTTTAAGGCATGACGCTTAAATAAATGTAGTATTATTTGTATATTATTATACTATTTAATAATGTTTTAAATGAGCTTTTTTTTTTATTTTATGTGGTTTTATTTTTTATTTATTTAGCTTTATTCTATGATGTGTGAGGCTTAAATAAATGTCTCTATTTGTTTTCCATTAGTGGTATTTCAGTATTATTTCCTTATATAGTATTGTGTTTATTAATAGTTATTAAAATAGCTTTTTTTATCATGTAAATTTTAGTAAGTTTACATTTTTGTTTTATTTTCAATATAGCTTTAATTTTATATTAAATTTAATTGACTTTTAGTAAACTATTACTTGTGCTTAATTTCAGTTATCTAGCAAGGCAACATTTCTAATTTCCATATTTATTTATGTAATATTTTCATGTTTATTTGATTTCAGCTAATAAAAACACTAAAACAATTATTAACAGCTTTAATAATTAACAATAGCACTACACAAGGCAGCAATAGAAAAAGAAAATGTTGTATAATATTTAAAAGTCATATTTAAAAATTCTAAAGATTAGTTCGATATGCTACATTTACACTTATTTATACATATGTATATAGGAATAGGAAGTCTCCTGAAATTAAATAGCTTTATATATATATACTCTATATATACTCTATATAAATAGCTTTATATATATATATATATATATATATATACATATATGTCTCCTTTTGTCTTTGTCTTTTTTTTGTATTTTAATTTAGTTTTAGTAATGTGGTTTTATTTATTTAAGATATTCTATTTTGCTTTAATTTAAGAGATATGAGGCTTAAAGAAATAGTATTATTTGTATATTATTATAGTATTTATAAATGTTTTGAATGAGCTTTTATGTATTTTAATTTTATGTTCTAGTAATTTTATGTTGTTTTATTATTTATTTATTTACTTATTAATTACTTATTTAAAATATTCTATTTAGCTTTAGTTTAAAGTGGTCATCGGACGCCCATTTTCCACAAGTTGATATGATTCTTTAGGGTCTTAATGAAAAGTCTCTAATATACTTTGATTAAAAATTCTCAATGGTTTTGTAAAACAACACCCTTTCTACCTTGCCAAAATCAGCTCTGCAAAAATCATCTCATTCTAAGGGGTTGTTCCTTTAAATGCAAATGAGCTTTGTTCACCCCGCCCCTCTCTTCTCTCTGTGGAAAGACGATCTTGTTTACATTAGCCGCGCTTAGCCACTACACTTACTAACTACCACCTTATAAGGAAAGGCGATCGCAAAGATTAATAAAAAAAATGCTTATACTCACTTCTGCTGTAAGTGAAGCTGGATCATGAATGATTCACACGAACACAGACGGATATATGTAGATCGGGAGGTGCATTCCCTTCACAAACAAACGTAATCTGCTGCATCTTCAGCGGCTCAGATGTCGGGAGTAAATGACGACCACTATGTTCATTGTTACCTTCAGCAACACAACACCTCAATTGCTCAATTGGAGATATTCTTGTCTAACTCAACATCCCTGCTCTGGCATCAAAACATGGAAAGTTACTGGACTGTGACAGCTGGTCTAAGGTAAGAGCTCATGTCAATCAACTATTGTGGGAGCGGCCTCTGTGGGTGTGACGGCACACCGTCAGGCATCTGAGACTGGCTCGATTTGAAAAATGGGATATTATTTTTACAGATTAATTAAAAACCACTGCATGGATTTTTATCATTATAGGGTAGATTTGTACATACACTGCCAACACACATTAATGTTCAAACAACATGAAAAAGTGAACTTAGCATCCAATGACCCCTTTAAGAGGTATGAGGCTTAAATAAATGTCTCTATTTGTTTTCCATTTTAATTAGCTTTTTTATCATTTAAATTTTAGTTTGCTTTAACTTTACACAGCTTTAATTTTATATCTGTTTTAGTAAATTATTACTTGAGCTTAATTTCTAGCAAGGCGACATTTCTAATTTTCATATTAGTTTATGTAATATTTGTTTATTTTAGCTACTAAAAGAACTAAAAACAATAATTAATAGCTTTATTTTTAATTACCAGAAATAGAAACATAGTTAAAAACTTAAAAGATTAGTTCAATATGCTACAAGTCTCCTGAAATTATATAGCTTTTTTTTTCTCAGTTTTGTGTTTTTTATGAGCTTTGTTGTCTGTAAAGGAGCTGCTTGAAGATTTTCTAAAATGTCTCCTTTTGTCATCCACAGTAAAAAAAACAACAAGCAAGTTTTGAAACAACACAGAGGTGAGTTAATAAAGACAGAAATGTATTCATTTAGTATGTGAGGTCCTGAAGCAAAGAAAGGCACGATCTAATGCACTCCTTTTGTTGCTTCAAAAAGATCACGATGTTCCCTTTTCTCCTTTCTTTGATACTTCGCTTCAATTTCCAACAAATCCATGCAAGTTTCTCCATCTATTTATAATATCAGGCGAATCTTTCATCTCTCGCCCACTTCATTTGACACGACGCGATGCATCCTTATGCTTAAATCCAGGTTTCAAAAGAAAGCGAAATTCCGCCTGAGAAACAAAAGAGGGGAAAGTTTTCGGATCATTTGCGATTTTCACTGGGAACGGGCCGTCGGGGTGGCGTTCTCACTTTCTTTACTGTAGTCTCTCAAGGTTAACTCCTGTTATTCGTCTATGCCTCCCTTGTCACTGATTGAAGATGTGATGCAGCCAGGGAAACCAGCTTGCCGTTGCCTAGCAACTGGACCAGAAGCGGCAGCGAGCGAAAGGATGCATAGAGGCCTCCCCCCCCCCTTCTTAACTACTGGCTCCAAGGTAAGAGGACTGCAATGAAAGGGAGAGAAACTGAATATTTCAAAGTCCATGATCCAATTAGGGATGTCTGTGCTGTGTATATAATTAATGTGAAAGTAGCAAGGCAACAGAGAGTGAAATATTTGGCGGCTTAGATTGGTTCTCTCAGGTATAGCGCATCATGCTTTAGGACTCCTAATCCCAGCGAGAGCGACGAAGAAACAGCAGCATTTTCAAAAATAGATGATAAAACATCTAGGTCAGAACACAAACTTCTGCATTGATATGAAAGCGCTGCGGGAGCGATTCGCTCGAGTTCGCCTTTTCAAGGTTACCCTTATGTGGCTAGTATAAATTATGGACCTGACGCAAAGGACAAACGATCAGGCCATATTACAACTTGTTCAAAATTATTATTTAAGAGATGAAAAGAAAATGTTCTTTCTTAGTTTCTCAGCCAAAAAAGAAAAGCATTCGAGTCTTTGAATTCTGATCCCTTTCCTTCAAGACTGGCATTACGCTGACCGGCCTTGAAGGCTCCAGGCAACAACATAAGCACTTTTTCCAGCTGAAGTAGCTTTTAGCAGTGCTGTCAACAGTTGTTGAACTGTTCTCAAAACAGAGCACAAACAAGGTTGAAAAATGACGTCCCAAACATCATAAGATGTTTCAAAACATGATTATTTTATAGTGCATTTAGGAGAAAATGACCTATATTTTTCTATCAAAAGCACCAGAATAATAGACTGGGATTTTTGGACACTACTGATAGATGGTAATACTATAGTATTACATTGTGTGCCTTACAGTATCGTTAAAGTTCGAGAACATATCAGGAATTCAAAATCTTTTTCGAACCTGGAAGGTTATAAAACTTTCTGATGTAAAATGAAGAATGAATTAAAATTCTGCATTTCTAGGTCAATAAAACAGGGGCATATCAAATACAAAGATAGTCTGTTAAAATGATAATTATGCTGTTGGACCTTACTATAGCTGTTACATGGTTATATAAGTAATTATAAATAAAATATATGAAGATATAAAATATAAAAAATCTATATATTAAAAAAAAGGAAAAATAAAATTGTGTGTGTGTGTGTGTGTATATAATTTTTTAATAATTTATTTTTTGTAATTTATTAATGAATTTAGCTCATTTATATTTATTTTTTATATGAAATAGCAAAATTCATGAAAAATATGCAAATATGTGCATGTGCATTTATTTTGCATATATAGAATATATTATAAAAACAATATGAAAATTCAATACTGAAATGCATTTTTAATTTTTTTATTTTTTTGTAAAATAAACTTTAATAATCTTTGTTTTGTTTACAGCGTTGAAAAGAAAATGCAACATAGACACATTTTTAATACTTTTGGACCTGTAACTGTTACATGGCCATATAAATAATTATAAAAAAATATGTGAATATATGATAGAAAAATATAAAATATATTAAATAGAATAGCAAAATTCATTTAAAACTGAATAAAAAAATGAAAATTGTATATATATATATATATATATATATATATATATAAAATTTTCTTTTTTTTTTACTTTTTACATTTTTGCTAATATATATATATATATATATATATATATATAACTTTAAAAAATATATAATGAACATTGCCATTAAAATGTATAAAGACGGTGATATATTATTTCATGCATACCAGCATTTCTTTTAATTTATGCGTATTTAAATAAAATACTATTTTATTAGAGTGCTTAAAATCTATTGAGAATCACTAGAGAATGAAAAAATAAAACGCTAATGTAAAATGTTCATGTTAATGAGAAGTTGGTGTGGTTTGCTGAATGTGCTTAATTGTCATGAAAATAATGCAAATAATCTTACTGATCCTAAAAATAGGTTCCATTTTTTTTATGCAAAACAGTCCCTTTTTTATTTAGTTTGCTTTTGGGTAGAAGTACAACCTGGACACAATTTTGTTGAAAGTCACCCTTTTATCAGTGATTTTGCTACTGTATGTATAATATAGAGCAGTGAAAGAGAGTAATTGTACCTCAGGTTTAAATAAATCCCAAAGCCATCTGTCTGGTCAGGTCTTTCCGTTCACTGCATAAAGTTACTCGGAGGGCTTTTCTCCAAAGCTGTCTAAAACCTTGCTAGCTTCTCGTCCAATACATACTGAGACCCTTATGGGGCTCCACGTAACAGACAGGTGTGAAACCTCTGCTGACTGGAGAGGCGCTTCGCAGAGCCAAGTCTGAATGTTCTTATTAACTTGCTCAGTCAATCGTAACCTCCTCACACAAAGGATACTGCTGTCGGGAGGTGGAGAGATGGGAAACAACTAATGATACACAGAGCGAAGAGACTCTACTGTGATAGATGTAATTGTGCATGTGGTAAACTACGGTGCGTATAGAGAACATCAAACTCTGACCTTAGTGCAGATGATGAGGAGGAAACTAGCGTTTAGCAAATTAACATGAACTTACGAGTCAAACATTGTTCCCCTAAAAAGCTAATGGTAGCATTATTATTATTATTATTATTATTATTATTTAATTTGGTATTTTGGAGTGTGTCATGAAGTGTGGAAATGGGGTAAAATAGGCATATATAAATTATTTTTGAAACAAGTCTCTTATGCTTATTCAAGCTACACTGTAAAAAACAATTTAAGTCAACTAAAAATAATTTGTTACCCCGCTGCCTTAAAATTTTAAGTTCAGTCAACTCAAAAAGTTTAGTCAACTTGAAATGTTACGTTATACTAAGTGACAACTTAAAAAGGAAAAAGGAGGATATGATATTTGAGGATATTAGATATTTGAGTTGATTCAACTTAAAATTTTAAGACGGCTGGGTAACAAACCCAGCTTTTAAGTTTAACAAACCAAATTTTTAGTTTAGTCAACTCAAATATCTAAGTTGTCACTTTGTACAACTTAACATTTCAAGTTGACTGAACTTATTTGATTTGACTGCACTTAAAATTTCAAGGCAGCAGGGTAACATTATTTTAAGTTGACTCAACAAATTGTTTTGTATTGTTTTTTACAATGTGCCTTTAAGTGCTCAAAATGCAGTAAAATCTGAAATATTGTGAATATTATTACAATTTGAAATTTTCTATTATAATATATTTTAAAATGTAATTTATTCTTTTGATGCTGATTTGCTGCTCAAGAAATATTTATGATTATTATCAGTCTGAAATCAGTTGTGATGCTTCATATTTTGTAAAAACCATGATACATTTTTTTGATAAATGGAGATTTCAAAAGAACAGCTTTTATTTAAAATGTAGATATATTTTCTGAAAATAATTTACTTTTTCATTTGACTAATTTAATGTCTTCTTGCTGAATTCAAGTATTACTTTTCTTTAAAAAAAGTACTTTCTATACTCTTTTTTTAAATGCAAATATTTTTTCACTTTCATAATCTTGGGGACATTAAATCAAATTAAATTGCTTTGCTTGATTCTAATGCAGCTCATCGACTCAATTAGAAATGCTCTCAGAGTTATATAACTTGGTAGTGAATATCTTCATATTCTTAAAGAATCACTTAACTCGTATTCTTAAAGACTTTCTTACCCACCATATTTTATTCCATCTTCAAAGATGCCAACATAGAATTAGTCACAAACAGATATTTTCTTTATTATTTTTTGCAAATGTGAGTGAAACTTGAAAGGACCCCCTTAAAGTAAAACAAACCATTTTGAATAATAAAATAAAGATGTTTATGCAGTTTTCTCCTAGCAGTGTTTTTCAGTCTGCGAAATTAGAACCCCCAGGAATTTGCAGAGCAATTGTGTGTGTGTGTGTGTGTGTGTGTGTGTGTGTGTGTGTGAACATTTTAATCCAACAAATACACTTTTTATTCCACATTCATTTGTAATTCAGCAACAGTGAGACAAATTCTCGCAGCTCAATCAGTGTCCCTGTGAGTTTCACACTTCACTGGCGACCTCCTATGTGCTTTGCAAACATAATTTCTCAAAATGAGACCAAATTATTTAAATTCGGTAACAAGGAACAAAAGTATATTAACATTATGCGTTCATCACCATGGAACATTTGTGACAAGTCGAAGATTGTTAAACATTCCTCTCTAAAGCGTACACAGAATTATTTGTCTGGTAGTGTCTCATTTGTGTAAACTACGAGAATGGCTCATTGATCAGTTTCCAGACGTCTACAGTCGGCTTAAAACGTTGCAAACAACTAAAGAATAAAAGACACACACAGTGGAACTCTTTGAATTTCCAGCTGCAAGTCTTAATTAAATGGACTGTCGTTTTCTGTTGTCGGTGTAATTTTCTTTTGCCGTCTGGGTTAGAATAAGCAGTTAAACAGACGCATTTTCAGCTTCTTTGAGCAGGAAAAATAAAAGGAGCATTAAAATCTTGTTTTACTTCTTTAACTTGTCATGCTTTTGTATAAAACAGAACAGGACCTATAATTTTATTAATCAGGAATTGATTGGACTGTTAAAAAGTGGGTATTCATGTTGTTAGAGGCAGGGGATGGCGACATCAGCTGAAAAGAAAGAGTATTTTTAGAATTATAATTAGTTTAAAAAAGATTAAAGAGCATGTCATATAGTTTTTTTTAAAGTGTCATAATTGTGTTGGAGTCCCCTACAACAGGTTTAAATGCATCTAGGGTCAGAAAACATTGTAATTTTCTCAGAATATACATTTACACATACAGTCATTTGTCAATGATTTCGAAACAGTTCTTCGAAGCATCTTTGAGCATAATGTCTGTAAACCCCTCCCTTCCATAAGCCTACTCTGCTCTGATTGGTCAGCTGGCCACGCCTGTTGTGATTGGCACAGAGAGGAGTACTTGAGCAAGTTAGCGAGCTCTACCATCTGTGTTGCCAAGTCTGCGGGTTGAAGCGACCCCAAATAACGTCATATTTAGCCCCTGGAATGCTAATGCGAACCCTGACAAAAAGTGTGTATTTAACACCCCAGATTGCGATTTTTAATGGGGCCCCCCCTTGAAATGCGATTGGAATAGTTTTGAGTAGCAGTTCGGCCGGTTTTGTTGTGGAAACCTGGCAACCCTGACATGCACCTTTACATTTACTTTACACTTTTTAAGCATCTTTGAATGTAATGTCTGTAAACCCCTCCATTTCATAAGCCTACTCTGTTCTGATTGGTCAACTGGCCACGCCTGTTGTGATTGGTACAGAGAGGAGTACTTGAGCAAGTTAGTGAGCACTACCATCTATGTTGCCAAGTCTGTGGTTGTTTTTGATGTCCGTGGGTTGAAGCAACCACAATAATGTCATATTTAACCTCTAGAATGTGAATTTACCATGGGAACCCCAACAAAAAGCATGTATTATACACCTCGTAACGTGATTTTTAATGGGGGAGCCCCCACAAAATGCGATCGGGCTTGTTTTGAGTGGCAATTGGGCGGGTTTTGTTTTGGAAACCTGGCAACCGTGACATGCACCTTTACATTTACTTACTTTCATATATATATATATATATATATATATATACACACACACACATATACATACATATCTATATATATATATATATATATATATATGTGTGTGTATGTGTGTGTGTGTGTGTGTGTGTGTGTATGTTTCCAACATTAATAATAAATAAGCGTAGTAGAATGATTTCTGAAGAATCATGTGACACTAAATACTGGTGTAATGATGCTGAAAATTCAGCTTTGATCACAGGAATAAGTTCGATTGTAATGTATATTAAAATAGAAATTAGTTATTAGTTAAATAGTTATTAGGTTTTTTTAAGCTACGCTAAAAAAAACATATGGTGTAGAAACAAGTTTCACTTAAAAAATTGAACACTGAATGAAATGTGAAATTTAGTAGAAAGTAGAAAAATAATATTTCGTAAAACCACTCCTCAAATCTTTATTTACTACTTAAAAGCCACGATCCAATTGTGATGCCCTTAGGTCTTTAAGACAGTAAATGTGGTGAATTTTTGATTTTGAGTCATCTTTGAGAACTCTTGCCTAACATGGAGAGAAAATCAGCCAGTCCTTTCACACACGAGTAACACACAAACACCTCTATCTCTGGCAGTCTCGCTTGTGCAATTAAGACCTAGCCAGTGCTCTGCTGCGTCCCCCTCACCTCTCGCTCTTGCATGATAGCGCGTTTTGGCATTCAGTCGAGCTTCCCCGCGTGTCTTGTCAGAATGAGGCAGTGCGGGTGCTCACGGGGGCCACGTCTTTCAAAGCGACACCGGCTACAATGAAGGCCACAGTGGCCTCCTTAATGCTGCGCTGTGTGCATTTCCTGTTGGCACGCGTGGGAGGCAGCGCTCGTAAAGGACATGGGACGCTGATGAAACGAACTGTGATTTGTTAGCTGGGCTGTAGGAACCCCTACGGTGGCTTCGTGTTGCCACAAGCAAAGAAACAGCACCCTAACTGCTTTTTATTTATGTACCAACCAGAGGGTCTATAGTCATCCATACATGTAGCTTTGCATCTGTTACGCGCCTCCCACAGAGAGACAGATGTTTTTCTTTTTCACTTTCATTCCAGCTTGCCTTCCCTCCCACTGTCTCTGTCTTTTATTCCCAGTCTTTCATGCCTTTCCATGTCTCTGCGTTCCTCCCATCTTGCGTTGTGTTGGTTTCCTGTCATTTTTAAGATGGATATCTTCATTGCTTTTGCTGTTACCGCTCTTTCAGCTCAGAAATTGATGTTTGTCTCTTGTAAGTTGACTTCTGACAAACGGCAAATTCGGTCCATTCTGCGGTTTGTTCTGGCCAACAGCCACCCACTTAGACAGAAGGAAACGGTCTAAATGACATGCAAAGTGACCGACCACAAATTGGTTTGTTTTTACATATCATTTAGATGTGGGATTATAAATACAAATAAAGAATAAGGTAGAATAATAAACTAACATACACCAGTTATCGGCCTGGCCGATTATCAGTTCCAATATTAAGAATTTGTATGGTTATCGGTATTTGTCATTTTCAAAACCAATTTAAAATTTAAAAGCATTTAAAGAACATTTTTTTTGTCAGAGACCTTGTTATTTGTAATTTTAGCATTAATTTTCATTTCTACACTAGACATATATATTGGTTTAAAAAAAAACAAAAAAACAGTCTACTTGATCTGTAATAATCAGTATCGGCTTTGGCCAACCCCTGCCATACACTGCTTATTAAAAAGAAAGAAAGAAAGACAGAAAGAAAAGATTATTGGAGGGTTTTTGCAAGAAATTTCAGTCTTTTTACTTAAAAATGACTTAAAAATGTAATTCAATGTGTTACTTTGTGTTTGTGATTACTTTGTAATTATTTGTTGTATTTTGTATCAGTTCATAAAATGACTGTGTGTGTAAAATACTAGTAACAAAATACTGTAAATGTGAATGAGCATGTGATTGAAAAAAATAAACCTTTTAGCAATGTATGTATTGAACAAAAGTGAAAGTAAGGACATTTATTACATTACAAAACATTTTCTTTAAAATAAATGCTGTTGTTTTGAACTTTGTATTGATCAGGGAATAAATGAATGAATGAATGAATGAACTAAAGTATCAGGGTTTTTTACAAAAATAATAAAAAAAAAATAATAATAAAATACGAAAAAATATGAATTTTATTTTTATTATTATTTTTTTTTTTATTCCTTATTTTATCAACCTGATAATTAAAAAATTAATAAATAAATAAATAAATAAACAGTTTTCTTTGTCTTTTATATCAGTCCACCATGAAATAATGTGTCCATACTCCCAGATGTTGTTTAAAGTCAGCCAGTCAGGTCAGTGCTTGCTAGGCAGAGAAAGTGGTAGGCAGTTTTGTGTGAACAGACTGTGGGCGGTTTGTGGACGTGTCGTCTCTGGATAGAAAATCTGAGGAAAGAAAGTGAACACACAGTAATATTATGTACAGAACATGTTAAGCACAATTAGTTTCCCATTGTTGCTATTTACGCTTGATTTTTTTGCACTTTGAATCATTATAGCACTCATAACTCTTGTATGTGTTGTATTTTTACTGTTGACGCAATTAGTGTTTGTTTCTTTTTCTTTGAGGTTAAGTGCTGCCATGGTAAAGCAACCGTTTGAAGGTAATCTTGCAGAGCAAGTTACAGTAATTGTTGATGTGTTTATAGCTTGATAGTTGATTAGTATCCTATTTAATGAAACAAGCATGTGAAGATAATTCTAGCACTTCCTCGAATGCTGAGATTTGTTATGCAAGTGCAGCAAACAAGGTTGCATATAACGGCTCTGTCAAAGAATCTACAAAGATCACTCTTGCATCTACAACAGAGGAGGATCTAAAGATTTCAAGGGATGAATTCAAAGGCCTCAGATCCCTCTGAAACGCTGGTATAGGTTGTCAGAACAAAAAATACCCAAGGCTACATGCAACAAAAGAAGAAAAACCACAAGCCATTACTGCTAGTATGCATTAAAAACAAGTTTTGCACATTTAAAAGAAAGCTGCCTTTGACAACCTGAAGACAACTGCCTAATAATAGCAAGGTTGACTGCGTGTGAGATTTATCATTCATCAAAATAGAATTCAAAATTCATAGAATATTGTCTTTACAGGATGTGAATGTTTCATTTGTGAAAGACAGTTGTTGAGCTTCATAGATGGAGGCAGAGTTTTCTTCGTTAATGCGTTTTAAAGGATTTCAACTTTAAACTTTTAAACCTAAACACATGGCAATAGGATTAAACGACAGAAAATAATGAAATAAACTGGGATTAAACAGCTCAGTGAACACAGGCGAGTATTAGTAGATCTCTGATATCAAACAACTATGTTTCATTTAAGTATCAGCCTTGATGTTTCTCTTTAAGAGAAATAAAATAACAAAGCTGAGAAACCTGTAGCATTAATGTAGAGCAGCTCCGATCATTTGGTCTTTGGAGAATTGAATGAGAAAGGGTTGAGTTCATATTGAGTTCACTGGCTTTTTATTGCAGTTTTTAGTGTCAGAGTTTGATACATTTATCGAGATACTTCTGAAACTCTAGAGGGGACACATTTGAATTTAATAAGAATTTAAGACCTGATTTAAGACTAGAAGAAATGTCTCTGTTTGAGTTACATCCAGGAATATTTATAACCTAAATATATATTTTTATGTATTTATTTATTTGTTTGTTTGTTTATTATATAGTATTAGTTTTGTAATTTTATCATTTTAAATATATTATTAAATTATTATTTTCAGTTTTGTTTTTTTTCAGTAATTCAACTTGTTTAATTTCAGTTAGTTTTCAAGGCAACATTTGTAATTTTCTTTTAGGTTTTTCATTTTAAATATTTAATAATGTTTATTTTTGTATTTAATTGTTTTTATTTTATTTAATTTTAATTCATTTTATTTCAGGTTTATTTCAGTTATCAATAACAACACAATTTAATCTGGTTGCTTCCTTGGTGAAACAATTGAGAAATTAAATCACTTTGTTTTTATACACCATATTCATATTTCAGTGGCACTTCTTTGTCCAGCTCTGCATGTATCTTCTTGCTGTAGCTTGTGTGTTTGCTAATGCTAAATATGGATATTTCAGAATTGTTCTCCATGTCAATACTAACAATGTCTGGTTGAGGCTATTGGTGATTACTAAAAATTATTTTCAGTTGCTGTGTGTACTCCAGTAATATGATTTGGACCTATGTCCATTCTCAATAAATCCAATCTATGGCAGATTTTAAGATCTATAGCTCAATCAGTGGCTGTCTGAGTGCTGCCATGTAATAACACAGGCTATTTAGACAATTGGCAAACATTCTCTGATACATCTTGTTGAGATCAGACACTCAAAGAAACTCATTCAGAGTTTTAGACATTGAAACATCCCAAAAACTTACATTTAAAGCTCTTTGAAGTGATTACTTGGAATTTTGTTTGTTATATTTAAATGACTTCTGACTATTTCATCAAATGCAACTTCTAATCAGTTAAGATCATAATTGCTTAAAATTGCAGGCCAGTTGTGTCATTGTTTGGGTTCAGTGGAAATGCAGGCAAGTTTAGAGAGGGCAAAATATGTGCAGTTTAATGTTTAATTAAACAGTGACTGAATTATGCAATTAATCATAGACCCCTAAAATGAATCTATCCTCTTGACTGGTGTCAATAGTCAAGTACTTCACCTCTTAGAGGAGCTATAGCAGTTATTTATGACCCTATGTTCCACCTTGAGTACTAGCTATGAATGTTAATTCATTGAAGATCATTCTCAGCTTTGCACATAGGAAGAAACAGCACAAGTTTCTTCTGTTGGCAATAACAGATTAAAGACCGTGCCAGTGACAAGTTTGGACAAACCTGCTCATTTTTATATTAGAACTATTAATAATCCATCCATCCACCCATCTACCCATCCATAAATTGTGCCCAAGTATGGATTAATATATTAATATATAGATAGATTAATATTAGACCTGTCTGTGAAATCCAGGCTAAAGTCTCAAAACTTAATTATGAGATAACAAACATCAAAGCTTGATGTCAACCATTAATTTCACTATGATTTAAATCTTGGACTTGGCCTTACTCAGTCAGTATTACATATATCAAGGTTACATTTTCACAGAATGTTCTTTATCTCATGAAGGATGGTTTATGTAGAAAACAGTAAATCACAAAAAAGGAGAAAAACATTATATCTTTTTTATGTGTTCAGCATTTCTAATTACTATGTAATTCTTCAATTTCTGTTATTTTATAGTTTTGATTATGATACATATCATTATTGTTGTTGTTGTCATCCATCCATTCACCCATCCATGCATCCATTTATCCATCCGTTAATCCATCTATCCATCCATCCATCCTCCCGTCCACCCATCCAACCATAATCCATTCATCCATCAATGCATCCATCAACCTATCCATCTACCAATCCATGCATCCACCCATCCATCATTGCATCCATCCATGTTTAATATTTCTAATTACTGTATAATTCTTCAATTTCTGTTATTTCATAGTTTTGATGATGATCCATCCATCCACCTGTCCACCCATCCATCCATGCATCCATCCATCCTTGCATTCATCCATCCACCAATCCATCCAATATTCCATAAGGAATATTATCGAGGAATAGCCTTCCTCTCTCTAGAACATGAAAGAACCAGCCAGCCTCAAAAGCAATTCCCTTGTTCTAGTCTATACCGATCCTGTTCTGGCTCCATTTCTGTAGGTTTACAGTGAACTAGATGCTGATTTGCCTCTTATTTTATTCCTTTCAAACAGTTTTCATACTGTTTACTTCTCTCAGAGTTCTGAGGCCTCTCCACTGACAGTCTCTCATGTTCTCACTGCTGACTTCATCAAAGAAACCTGGCTGCTCACCACAGTGCCCACCTTCAAATAAACACTGCCATTGCCAGCCCCAGTTCTGGACTATTGATGTTCCTGGAGCATAATAATTTAAATTAATCATTAGTAATATCTAGTGCATTTCTAATTCCAGGAAGATGCAAACACACTATTTCTATATAATACATATGTGCCTACCTCTTTTGCTATCACATTTTATGTTAAAAAGGAGCATAGAAATTGAACTGAATAAAGTTCTTGTTTTAGGCAAAAAATCACATGCATGCAGAAAGATGTAACAAAAAGAAATGACACATTGAAGAACACCAAATCAAATATTATACCAAATACTGACATCTGAATTCATGACCTTCAATGCACTTTTGCGATTATTTGTCTGACCTGCTTTCAAAACACCATTTGCATCAATCAATCAAGCTTAAAGCCCAAGATAAAATAGCAGCTGTTCTGTTGTGCATTAGTAAGGTGATTCATACCAGACAAAAAATATAATTTATTCATGTGATCAAACCTGAATTTTCAGCATCATTACTCCAGTCTTCATTGTCATGTGATCCTTCAGAAATCATTCTAATATGGTGATTTGCTGCTCAAGAAACATTTATTATTAATATCAATGTTGAAAACAGTCGTGCTGTTTAATACTACTGTGAAAACCATGATGCCTTTTTTATTTCAGGATTCTTTAATGAATAGGAAGTTTTTAAAAAAAAACAGCATTGTTTAACCTCATCTGTCAATCTTGTGTTCTGTTTGCGATGTTTCAGTTGTCAACACGAGGCAATATCCAGAAATGTTGCATAATATAGATTATCTAAATAGAGAGAATAGAGTATCTATATATAACATTTCTGTTATCGACCTTATGTTGTGCACATAGTCATGGCAGCTGAGAGCATGTCAGAGCATGCAAGGTAACACGTCTGACCTCAGTAATTTACGATCCCCATTCAGACAAGTTTTATGACAGGAGGTCAGCAAAGAGGCAAATGTATTGCCAGTAAAAATAAGATGTCATTCTATTTTGACAAGAAATCAGTTTTCTTGCTGCTAAAACTGAACATTCTGGAGGAGAAAAAGTGTTCGTGTATAAATTGCAGCAGTGCATTATACATCATATCATGAACAAGATGAATGGTATTCACAATTTTTTCATGTATTACTTTTTTTATTATATCCCTGTATGTGGGCAGAGACAAATCATAGCGAACAGGGAAATTGCTCATAGTCTTGCTCCAGCACTTCACTACAGTTTCTCAAAGGGGGCGAATCACATGAGCGCTGATTTCCCTCACTCCCATTGGTAGTTGCCGCATTGCGTCGCTGCATGTTTGCATAAAATGGAACTTTTCTTAACTTGATCACAGTGCTGCCCATGTGCTCATTATTCAGTTTCTCAATGCATGTACATTTAATGGTATGCTGATTACAGTAATAATACATTATTTAACGTGTGCATGTGTTATGTGCAAGGAATAGTTCATAGCATAACATCCATTACATAGCATTACACCATTTGCTCGCCGATGGATCCTCTGTAGTAAGTGGGTGCCGTCAGAATGAGAGTCCAAACAGTTGATAAAAACTTCACAATAATCCAGAAATAATCCACACCACTCCAGTCCATCAGTTAATGTCTTGTGCAGTTAAAAGCTGCATTTTTGTAAGAAAAAAATCTCTCATTAAGGCATTTTTAACTTTAAGATGTTGCTTTCAGCTAAAATGTTCACAATAATATTAATAATCCATAATACTGTTTTCTCCAGTTAAAACGACTATCACTTTTTGTCCAGAAATGTTGCTTTTCACTTCACAAGGTGTTAATTCATGGACTGGGGTGGTGTGGGTTATTTGTAGATTATTGTGATGTTTTTATCAGCTATTTGGACTTTCATTCTGACGGCACCCATTCACTCCATTGGTGAGCATGTGATGTAATGCTATTGAATGCTATGAACTACGCCTTTAACACTTTCACAGTTTTGCACATCACAGTGGCCGATGGTCACCGCTGCTCAGACGGCTACCTCGTATTGAAAATGAATAGCTTTTGGCATTACTATTTTTAATCTACTACTACTTCCACTTTTCGCCCGTTTTATCCTCCTGTTTTTCTCTCTTGTTCTTTGTGTAATTCTCCCACTCTCTTTCCTTCTGTCTAGGGATGTAGGATTGCTGCGTGAAGCTCCCAGGTGTATGGCAGCAGAGGGAAGTCGAGGCAAAGAACAGCTTTTAGATTAGCAGTTGTTGTGGCCTCACCACTGGTGATTAATGATCTGAGATGCGCTTTGTTCTGAGATAACACACAAAGATTTATTTTAATAGGGTGTGCTGGAGGTGGAGGTGGGGATTCAGGCCGATATGACGAGAGAATTAATGAACAACTTCACGAGAACACGTGTGCGAACGCTCTAGCTGTGTTGCGGCAGAAAGACAATTGATGTCATTATATTCACGCTTGACTACTCGACTGTGTAAGTGCGTTGTGAAGTAAAGCGTATTGTGGAAAAGGCCAAATGGCAGACTGATACTGCTCTTAAAATGATTAATGCTATGGCTAGCCATTATATAAGAACTGTGTACACGGCATTAATGAGCTTTATGGGAGGACTTTAATTAAGATCGTAAGTCTTGGTTAAGCACTTGTGGTTCGTTCACCTTAAATGAAACTTAACTGAAAGTCGTTTATGTGTGCATGTTTGTGAGTCAGTGTGAACATGCATGTCTACATACTGAGTCACTTGAAACACATTCTGTATTCATAAAATGCTTTTTTTTTTTTTTATTTAAACTGGTTATTGCTAGCACTTGTGTTCTATTATATAAATATAATATTTGCTCTGAAATGTCTTTTTTATTGTAAAAGCATTCTGTTTTTAGTATGTATAGACAATCTCAATAGTAATATTTGCTCTGACATTGCTTAAAATGGCTATTTTTTATTGTGCAAGCTTTAATTTAATTGGTATTTATTAGCACTGTTAAATTATAGAAATATAAAATATAGAATTATTATATTTGTTTTGTTTTTAGTATGTATAGACAATCTCAGTTGTAATATTTGCTCTGAAATGGCTTTTTTTATTATAAAAGCTTTAATTTAACTGGCATTTAAATTATATAAATATAAAATGTAGATTTTTTCCTGTGTGTATAGACAATCTCAGTAGTAATATTTGCTCTAAAAATGGCTGAAAAATTGTTGTGTTTTGTTTTGTTTTATTATAAAAGCTTTAATTTAATTCGTAATTACTAACACTGTATTAAAATACATACATTTAAAATATAGTTTTTCTGTTTTTAGACTGTATAGACAATCTTATTAGTAATATTTGCTCTGATTTTTTTTTGTTTGTTTGTTTTTGTTTTGTTTTGAGGCAAAACATAATTTCACCTAAACAGCCACTGAGTGTGTTTACACACTCAGTCATACACAGATTATTCTTAATAACCCGACAACATGTGAGGACAAATTAAGTGGCTTAATGGTGTTGTTTTACTGTGTAAAGGTCAAATACTGCAAAAAGCATGAAGCAAAATCCATTCAGCACTTTTTTTTCCCTTGCTAATTGCTTGATTTTTCAATGCATATACATTTAATAGCGTTCTGTCAGTTTATTTAGTGTGTATATGTTTAGCAAATATTAAATATATTATCTTGCCTTACTTAATTTACTCTGAGGTTTTATTTGAGTTGCATGTTGGCCAAGAAAAATGTCAAATAATTCAAAGCGTATTCCCAAACCTATTATTGATGTATGTTCTGTTTTCTCAGTGAAACTACAAATTAGTGCACAAGGGAATTTTTGCAAATGGGAGGATTTGTGCATTAAAGATGCGTTTTAAGTGAGGACACAGCCTGGATATGGTGCGAGAGATGTGTTTTGCCTTGCCGCCATCCCATCACATAAAATATAGAAGAGTGAACTTGTGCTCAGACAGCGATTGGAAATGAACGGTGTCTGGGTTATGTGTGGATATGTATGTCAAATAGCATCACTTATCGCCGTCTGTCTGACAGGTTGAGAAATCTTCATTTTTTTTTTTTTGCCATCATATGTACACTCACGAAGCAAACGCTCTTTGAAAATTAAACTTAAGATAGCTACATATGCATAAGGCAATCCCTAAATGCACTGCGACAAACTTAAGATGACAGATGGAGTTGAGGGAAATGGAGATTATAAATATAATTTATTAACTTAGCATCATGGTAAGAGTCAGTGTTATTTGTGTGGTCCATATGAGTGACCGTTAACAGAGTTGCTGCCATTAATCAGTCACTGACAAGGTTTTTTTTTTTTCTTTCCAGTCAGGATGCTGCCTTAAGCGTCGTTCACACTGACAGCGATTTGCAGTGGGTGTTGTTGATTTGAGTCGATGTGAGCGACAGGGACTGTCACCGATGTGACAGAGTTGAGTTCCACTTTATGCAAATATGCAGCGATGTAGCACAGACAGTGAACCTCGTTTGATCTGTCACCTGATAGGTTACAACCGGTTAACAAGGAGGTAAAAGGTCCTATTTCATTTTATCTTGTCTCAAAGGAATTAACAGCAACAGATTTAGCACATTTAAGTAGCTAATGAGCATCCCTGAATCGATCACCTGTATGCCAGATTAATGAGAAGTCATTCATTCATTCGATTCGTTCAAACAGCTGATTCATTCTGGTATGATGTAAATTGCTCTCTTTCTGAATGGTTCACTGAATCATTCAAGATTCGTTCAAATCACAGAATCATTTAGAAACAAATCACCGCTGTTTTGCTAAGAGGTGCACAACACTTCTGCTGTGGTTTTAAAAGGTAATAATTTTTTGTCAAAATTGGGCAAAAACAGACAATATTGTATTTACAGTCTAGCACAATATTAACTTATTATTTACTGAACTGTTATATTAAATCAATATCACATTATCACTCGTGCTATTCTGGTTCAAAAAACAGAACTTGTGTGTTATTGCACTAGTTGCTGGTGTGATATTGTTTAACTGTGTCATATGTGACCCTGGACCACAAAACCTCATAAGGGTCTTTTTTTTTTAAATTGAGATTTCTACATCATCTGAAAGTTGAATAAATAAGCTTTCCATCGATGTAGAGTTTGTTAGGATAGGGCAATATTTGGAAATCTGGAATCTGAGGGGGCAAAAAATTAAAATATTGAGATAATCACATTTAAAGTTGTCCAAATGAAGTTCTTAGCGATTCATATTATTAATTCAGTTTTTATATATTTACAAATTTTAGAAAATTTACAAAGAAAATTTGTAAATTTGAAAATTTACAAAGTATCAGAGTCAAGGTCCGAAACCTTCACTTTGATGACAAGTGAGAGTGAAATGGACATATATCCGCATCCCGTCAAACAGATCAGACTGATTTCATTAAGCGCACCATTTGAAATAGCTGGAATTAATCTTCAGTGTCGTCTTTGAGTCATCCAGGTTCAATGTAGGCCTCTGCAAGACACTAATTGCAATATAGAGGTAATGACAAAATTACTTTAATGAGCATCTGATTATCTTTCAATTTAAGACATTCATTTGAATAATTGCGGTGCAAACTTCATTGTTTGAGTCGCATCCAGGGAATTCCTTTGGTATTTGAAGACACCCTGGGTGATTTGTTCAAGGTGGCACTGCGAGGAAAAAAAATCTTATTGTAATTAGCATCCTGTTGTGAAATAAAACATCTGAGCATCCTCAAAACTAGATACATTTGATACTGATGTTTGATAATATATTTAATATTAAATCTTAATAATGCAAAAAATATAAAGGCATGTATTTTGTGTGACTTGTTCCACTGACAGTTTTGTTTATAATTATTATTATATATGTTTTTTTTTTTTTTTACACTAATTTATAACGTTAATACATTCAGTGGCAAAAAAACAATACAGTTTTTAAAAAAGTCAATGTTTTTTTTTTAGTTATATTTGTATAGTTTTAAGTGTGTTGTGTGTTACCAAGACAAAAGCTAAAAACTAAAATCTATCTCTATAATTTCATTCTTATTATAGTTTTAATTATTTATTATTTTGATTTATATATTATTTTAATATGTTATATTATTGTTTTAATTATTGTTGTTATTTAAGGACAAATATTCATTATTATTATTGTTATTATTATTATTATTTAAGGACAAATAATGAATATATAAAAAGTCTATTTAATTATTATAACAAAATAAGAAATACAATAATAAGAAAAGTAAGATCCACAACATATATAAAAAAATATTTATATAACAATTATAATTTACAATAGTACATTATTATTTTTATTATTATTAATTGTTTTAAGCAAAAAACTAATGTCTGTATTTATAACGTTATTAAATACAGTATTACAGTAATGAGAATTATAATAATTATAATTTAAAATAAAACATTTTATAGATGCATTACAGCAATGAAAATATGAAAATACTGCCACAAACCATTTTTAATAATGGTCAAAAAAAAAAAAAAAAAATGCTGTGTGCAGTGCTTTCCTATTGTTTTTATCATACTGACTAATCTCCAGGAGTAATCAGAAGATCACAGCATCACTAGAAAGATTCTCATCAGGATGAGCTTTCCCCCCAAAAAAAACCTATACCTTTATAAGATATGACTTACTAAAAGACTTAGCAGAGTTTGTTCACATGAAAGAATATTGCCTTCAGACTCTGGTCTACCCATGGGGCCAACTAGCAGGCAGGGAACAGTGTGTGTAGTGGACCAAAACAACTAAATGACTTGTTGTTCTGCCAGTGCACATCAAAAAGTGGGTGCATTAACTCCAAATTGGACAGTTCAGACAGGTTATACACTTCTATTTCTCCTTTGTCTCTATTCGATTTTTCAGCGGCAAAAGTAATGTGCTACGCCGAAGCGCAGAAACAGCTGTTCTATCAAAGATATGGATGGCCAAAGCGAGGTCCCATAATGGTGATGTGCTTTATGGCCGCAATGAGAGCAGAGTGCAAAACAAATGTGGACAGAGAGATCACAGTGTTGTCTAAATTGGCTCGGTGGGCACTGTTTATACGAAACTTCCAGCCAGCGCTAAAGACAGCAATGCTAAGACATTCATAACCCGCTCTTAACAAGAACTGCTGGCACATAATGGATCACGGATAACGCAAAAATGCTAATGAACCAATTAGGCTGCATATTTCTCTGGTAATTATGCATTCCGCAGATGAGATCCACTCTTATTAATTAATTAAGTGCCCTTCGTTTAAGAATATATCGACATTTTTGGTCATTTGTAACCAGAATAAAGATGTTTCTATTTATTAATGTTTGTAATATGTTCCATTATATTGCATACAATATAAGGTGGCACAACAAATCCATAATGCCTATATTCATAAATACAAAATCCATTTGCATTCACCTGGTTGTCTTTACTCCTGATGTAACCGGGAATGTGGTGTAAATGGGTATCGAACAGCAAATCTGCATATCGACTCTATGTGTGGGTATAAGTATACATAAGAGCAGAAACTATATTAGAGAGGAGAAATATGATTTGAAAATCCAATAAAGATCCCAGGACACTGAGCACATATCAGTGGTCTGTTATAAAGATTAAAGTGTGTTGTAGTGGAGTGGAATTATGGGTGGGTGCATGTGGGTCAGTCAGGTTTATTGGTTCACCATGATTCATTCTTTAGGGCAGCAGCTGTTGTTGATGATACTGCCAGGCCGTGGGGAAAGAACAATTTGTGGCCCGGGTACAAAAAGGACACCAGTCGTCTGATCAATGGATGATTGGCCAGACTCTTCAATTCTCATAGCAGATGTCAAGATGTTTCTGTGCTTTCGGTCTGGCCTGTGTGACACCAAAGTGCCACACTGTGAGATTCAGCACTTTATGTACGGCTTCATCACTCGTTTTAATTAGTTTAATGGTTTTGTAGATAAAACTGCATATGGATGGAAAATGGATCACTTTTACGAACTATCCATCCATCCATCATCTGTCTATTATCTTACGATGTTCCTCAGGTTGTTATTTTTATTTGTTTATTGCAGAAGATTTGAATCTGCACTCACTAGTTTGGTTTAATTATGTTAACTAGTTAGTTTTATTTTTGCTACTTTTTACTACTCAAATTTTTGTCTAATTTTCACTCATTTTCAAGTTGGCTTTAGATAATCGAGATGACACATATCATTGCAAGGGTTTTGACTATTAGGGTTATTTACTTACTTGGTTGTATCAAATGTAAGGCCATAAAAGTCTTAAATGGTACAAAAAATTGTCTTAAAGGGAACCCTGGGTATTAAGACTTGTGTAGCTTAATGTAGCGTAAATGGTGTCCACCAGTGTCTCTTACTGAAATGTGTAGTAGAAAACCCATGAACGATGTACATCGTTATATACATGTTTTGGACTTTTGTGCATTAAAGGAGAAGTGCACTTCCAGAAGAGCAATTTACAGATAATTTACTCACCCCCTTGTCATCCACGATGTTCATGTCTTTCTTTCTTCAGTTGTAAAGAAATTATGTTTTTTGAGGAAAACATTTCAGCATTTTCCCCCATATAATGGACTGCTATGGTGCCCCGATTTTGAACTTCCAAAATGCAGTTTAAATGCGGCTTCAAACAATCACAAATGCGGTTGTAAACAATCCCAGCCGAGGAAGAAGGGTCTTAAATATTTTTTATTCTCAAACGCTCATCTTGCCTCGCAGTGCTTGAACTCTACGTATTCTGTCTCAAGACAGTTAGTTTAAAAAAACTCGAATTTTCTCCCTCAACTTCAAAAATCATTTCAAAATCATCCTACATCATTGCAGAAGTTCCGACCCAGTCTTTGCAAAGTGAACATACAAAGAAGATCAAACACCCTTAACAAAAAAGGTCAAACAGCGATATAGGACGAGGGAGTCTAAGTTGAGGGAGAACATGAGATGGGAGTTTTTTGACATACCCTAACTGACATGAACCGGAACAAAAACAGTCCAGGCAGAGTAAGACAAGACAAGCGTTGGACAAGTTTTGGAAGTTCAAAATCAGGGCACCATATCAGTCCATTATATGGGGAAAAATGCTGAAATGTTTTCCTCAAAAAACATAATTTCTTTACGACTCAAGAAAGAAAGACATGAACATTGTGGATGACAAGGGGATGAGTAAATTATTTGTAAATTGTTGTTCTGGAAGTGGACTTCTCCGAGGTTACGTTAGTAACCGGAGTGATACAATTCAACGCAGGATTTTCAAAAAGATTAAAACAATGCTGTGCCACCTGTATTAGAACAAAAATCGGAACAAAAGTGTGAGTAACTGTTTTCATTACATGGTCACTGTTGTTTTGTCTCTTCTTACAGATCATTTGATATGTACTGAGTTATTTATGTTTTAAATCTAAATCACAGCAGCGTCCATCTATGAGGAATGAATGTACGCTGTTAGACAATCATAGCAGTGGCCGTTTACTTCCGAATCAACAATCTGTCATGCCTATTCAAACAGTGCATTCTGCTGAGGGGGGTTGAAGACAGCACAGAAAACGGCCTATTACTTCTAAATCATGATGTTTTTATGTAAAAATCTTGATAACATTATAAGTGGACCTTAGAAAACAGTACAAAATAAAAAAAAAAAAACAGGCAGTTCTTTTTCTCACAATTCTGACTTTTTTTCTCACAATTCTGATACAAACTCTCAATTCAATTTTTTTTCTCAGAATTGAGATATAAACTCCTAGTTAAAAAAAAAATCTGAATTGCAAGCTTGTAATTGCAAGAAAAAAAAATATGAATTGTGAGTTTGTATTACGCAAATCTGAGAAAAAAAATCTGAATTTGCAAGAAAAAAAATCTGAATGATGAGATAAAAAGTTGCAATTACTTTTTATAGAATGTAGATTATAGAATGTAAGAATGCATTATATTAATTAATTTAATAATTGATACTTTTGACTTTATATACATTTTTTGTTTTTGTAAAAACCTGTATCTGAACTGTAAATCATGCTTTTTACAGTTATTTTACAGTTACTGTTTGCCCTACTCCGTTCATGTGGTATTAATTTTGTTTGTTCAGGTCTTTAGAAAGTCTTAAATTTGAGCCTTAAAATCCTGCAGATACCCTGTTATAACTGATTAAATATTCTACAGTTAGTAATGGAGAGACTCTTTTTAGGTTAGAAATATATTTATACAGTTGTATTAATGATTCAGAAAGGCCTAGAAAATACTATTAAAAAATTCCCTCCAAGTTTTACATTGCCATGGAAACCCTGTGCTGGTCAAGAAATCCCCAAACTTGCTGTTTATATAATTAAATTTGGAATAATTTATCAAGGCTTGGGTCAAATCAATAGACTCATAAGTAATGAGATTAAATTTTATTTTACTTCCGTTGCCTTCTAATTTTCTTGTAGTACTGACTAGCAATAGTACACAATTTATTAAGCTATTTAAAACAGAATTTAAACTCATGTATTCAAGTGAAATATTTTTCATAGTAACAGCAGTGTTTCATAACTTTAAAATTGCTTTTTTTTTTTTTCTTTCTTTCTTTTTGTTGGCCAAATTTGATTAAAATGTATTTCTTTGTATTAAAGCTATAAAGTGAACTCTTGATCTTGAACAGTTTTCTGTGAAAATGCCCGGTCTGAGTAACAGGTCACATCAACCTGAGGTTCAGTGCAGTTCTCAGAATTTCCTCCATTCACTGGGAATTAAGTTTCCATTCATAATACCATTCTCCACAAGGTCAAACCTCCATATGCTGCTGCATCATTCCAGGCAGGTACAAAGACGGCTCTGAAACATGCTTTTTTGCTGTATATATGAGAGATAAACAGTCTGATCCTTTTGAAAGCCAAACAAGCGTCCGTCCAAGAACAACTGATCTTAGCAAAAAATAAAGAAACGACTAAGAGTAAGCAAGTTTTTCTGCAGCTTTTTCTTCCTCCAGTGAAGTAAAGAGAGAGAAAATGATGTCCCGTTTTGCTGCGTGTACTTGCGCTAGATTTATTTTGTGAGCTCTGTAGTACAGTCCCATTCTGCTTTTCTTTTCAGTACAAAGGCCTTTAAAATCGCCGGCATGCGTATGAAAAAGAGAAAAAAGGAAATTTAAAGAGAGAACGAACTCTTTATGTAGGTGTATGATGTTTCCTTCTTTTTGGTCAGCATGCTCTCACTCGTAATGTGTCACAAATTGAAGTACGGTTTGAATACAAGTAATTTTTCATAAGAACCTCTTGGCGGTATTTGTCAGCGTAATGTCTGTAGAAGAACATTTGCATGGGTTGTCCCAATTGCATTCATTAGCAGGGATGAGAGTGTTGTGATGTGATTTTATTCATATAGGCTACGTCACTCACACGTGGCAGCTAAATACAGTCATCACTCTTCTTTTAAGTGATTAACGTCATTTTACACATACGTAGGAGTTCAGCTGTTCAGTCAGGATTTACTCTTGAAAATTAGGATGATTTTACTCCCAAAATGTTGCGATATAAATAGGTGTAGATCATTTCAGTTCTCTATTCATAGATATTTATATGGAATATTTTGATATATTTCAAAGCATTTTATGAAATACAATTAAATTAATTTTTTACACTTTTGTCATAATTTGACAAAATTACAGCATTTTTATATTGTAAATATTGTAAAATATTGTAAATATTTTAAAATTGTAATAGATTTTATACTATGATTTTTTTTATTATTATTCAAAAGTTTCTCCATGATGCAAAGATGATTTTTCTTGTTACTATTAATGTTGAAAACAGTTGTGTTGCTTATTATTTTTGTGAAAACCATCATACTTTTTAAAGGATTTTTGAAAAGTAGAAAAAAAATAAATGTTTTGTGGTAGCATTAAATGTCTTTACTGTCAGTTTTAATCAACTGTCATTTTATGCATACATGCTATAAATAAATAAATAAATAAATAGCATCAACGACTTCAAACTTCAAACAAAAGTCTGTCTCATTTTTTTAAGTTGCAACCTAAGTTTGTGTAGTTAATTTCATTTTTTTGTTCACAGATATTTATATATAAAAATATTTATTATATATGTAGACTTATTTCATAGTATTTTATGAAATACAATTAAATTATATTTTCTCCTTTTTGCGTAATTTGACATTTCAGCATTTATATTTAAAAATAATTTAAAATATTGTATATATTTAAAAAGATATTTTATGCTAAGTTTTATGTTTTTATTTTATTTATTTTTTTGTCTTGTGCTTACCAATGCTTCATTTTTTGATCAGAAATACAATAAAAACTGTAATATTGTGAAATAATTGTACAGTGTAAAATAACACTTTTCTGTTTGAATATATTTGAAAATGTAATTTATTCCTGTGATGCAAAGCTGATTTTTCATATTATTATTAATGTTGCAAACAGTTGTGTTTATACATTTTTAAGGATTTTTGATAAATAGATACAGAACTGTGTTTTGTGATGGCCTTATAAATGTCTTTACTGTCAGTTTTAATCAAATGAATGCATACTTGCGGAATTTAATTAATTAATACATTTTTAATATTTTCTAAATATTATAATTTTTTAAAAAAGTCTCACTGACTTCAAGCTTTTGAACAATATGTATGTATTGTATGTATATCAGTAAATAAATAAATAAATAAATAAAGACCTACAAACACACACAGATGCACACCATTTTATTTATTTACTTATTTATTTATTTTTAATATATTTAGTTAAAATCTATACATGAAAGTCATCAAGGAGTTTTTAAGACAATTTTAAAGGGTCTTTAATATAACAAAAAGGAAAAGATAACCATAAAAGCATCTGTAGTTGTAATTCTCCATACAGTAGCTCCATCTCCTCTTTTGCGTCACTGGATTGACTCCAAAGGTTTCTCATTGACAGCAGTGAGGCTATTGGCTGCTTCAACCTAAAAACGCCAAGGGGTTCCTTTGGCTTCCGCAGCGAGATGCTTCAGTATCTGATGCCTTGGGAGTGAAAACACTGATGTGATCTCATCCATGCGGTCTGCTCACTTAGTGCTTCCCTTCGTGTTGTTTCCAGCATCCTCTTGGCCGCGCCGCATGACACAAATCACCAATCATTTCTAGCGATCCGGCTCGGACACCTCCAGGCCGCCGCGTTCGCATGCTTACAAGCGTCACACATGCCTCCCTTTTAGTCTCCGTGCAGAATCAATTGTTCTCGATTAGCGGCCGCTGGAGTGGATAATGAATTAAATCAAATTGGATTCTGCATATCTTGTTGATTCTAGAGGAGCGTTTGGTCTCAGCTTGAGACAATTAAGAATGCCACTTAGCAACAGAAGAAACTATCTCTTCGCCCCAAATCCTGGGTAGAGTTATCACGGAAAAAGCTTCTCAATAAGTTCTGTGCCTAAGATGAATATCGTCTTGAAGATTGTGGTGAATTAAAAGAGCTGACGGCTTGCACACTGTAGTGCCATATGGCAAAGCGTCGCTTGAGTGAACTCACCCCGTCTAGTCTCGAGAGAACAGTCGAGTGCAGTCTGTCTAGCCGTGGGCCTTTGAATATGGGAGAGGGAATATGTGGGTGATCTGGCAAATTGATTCATTAGCAAAGAAAATGAACCAATAAAACAAATTGTACAAATGTGTACATTTCCCGGACAGCGCGACCGAAATCTTGGATCATGGTACGAACCGTTTTTAGGGCATTTAACTGCTTAAAAATAACTAATTGCGGAAAATCTCTTTATGTAGTCCGCTCATTCGGTTCGTTTTGTATAGAAAAGTTAGTAATAATAATAAGTTAATGAAGTAATTAACAAGTACATAATGTGTACATTAGGCAATGTAATATGTAGCAGAATATTTTTGATATTATAAGTCTTATTTATTTATTTATTTAAAGCAACATTAGCATCCAAAAACACTGACACCATTTAATTATATAGAGAAAAAAGGGAAAAATCTGAAACCTATTTTGTGTAGTTCATTTCTTTGTTTTGTTTGTTTGTTTGTTTGTTTGTTTTACATTAAAATGTATATAGAAAGACAAAAAATAAATAAAAGTGAATATTTATTTATTTGTTTATTTTTATTTTTTATTTATTTATTATTTTATTTTATTTATTATATATATATATATATATATATATTTTTTTTTGAGGGACACTTTAGTCCAAACAGCACATAAACCCATAGAATTTAATTGTAAAGAGAAAGACAAAAATAAAATAAAATAAAAAAGGGTGAATGTTTTATTTTGTTTTATTTTATTTTATTTTATTTTACAATGCAGTCCAAACAGCACATAAACCCACTGAATTAATTGTATAGAGAAAGACTTAAAATAAAAAGGGTGAATATTTATTTATTTGTTTATTTACTTACTTACTTAATCACATACTTATTTACTGTCCGTCCCTCAAAATATTAAAATAAGTAAGTATAGTAAGGAAATCAATAAACAGATTAATAAATAAGAATGAGTGAATAAAACTGTATATATGTACGCATGTTTTGAGGAACATTGGAGTCTAAACAACACTGAACCCCACTGACTTTTATTTTAAGGAAACAGCAAGAGAATTTTTTTTTTTATATGAAATGCTTTACAGATGAAAGAGCCTCCACTGCATTCATTGCAATATTTTATTTATTTGTTTGTTTGTTTGTTTGTTTGTTTATTTATTTCCTTGCATGCAGCCATACTACTTGGCTTTTGTATAAATTTTAGATGGTGCATTTTTCCCATATTTCTTTTGAGGATAAAAAAACATGTTTACCTCTCAATGAATACATACTCACCAAAAATGTTTCTTTTTTCCAGAGTAGAGCTCTTTGTAATCATGTGTAAGCGAGTTTATGGGCTGCCGGACCAAACCGGCAAGAATGTGACTGAGAAGGATTTGTGATGCCTTTTTGGCTCTGAAAACCCAAGCTTAGGAAGGATTTTCAAGGTCTTCATGGACAAGCAACAGAGCGGAAGGTCCACTCAGTCCTGAAGATGATAAACAGAATAAACAGCCACAGCACTTTTAGCTGTACTGAATGTCAAGTTCCGTAATGTCCTGCTCCTGTTGTGCAATATTTATTGGTGCACTTTACATTATTATGAAATATTATTACAATTTAAAATAACTCCTTTCTATTTGAACATATTTCAAAATGTAATTTATTTCTGTGATGCAAAGCTGAATTTCCAGCATCATTACTTCAGTCTTCAGTGTCACATAATCCTGGCTTCAGAAATCAGAAAACATCTGTGCATCTAAGGAAGTAGAACGACACACGTAATGGAGAGCCAAGTGTCGCAATTGTCCGGTGATTATAACAAGACTGATATAACCACATATCTGTCTGTATTATTATGGAGAAAGAATTGTTGGGGAATTGAAGGTAGAAGACTTTGTTGATAAATGAAGAAAAATAACACCCTGTGCAACATCAAAATAAGTGTTTTGTTCTTCATAATCTGCGTCTGGACCACCACCACACTTTCCATTGATTGTCATCAGTGTAGAGGGGGATTCGGTGACAGGCTATCATTTTTGTTCTTACTAATTAGTTTTTCTTGGCTTTGGTGTTGTCAAAAGAAAGTTGTCTGGCATCATTCAGCTTAATCAGTGTTGTACAGTTTAATCTCTGGGTACCTGAGAAAGTTTGTTTGGAAAACCAAAAAATGTAATGGATTTTGTACAACTCTCGTTACAAGTTTTTGGCCTTTTTTTTTTTTTTTTTGAAGGAAAAAAAGAGGCAAATAATCAAATTAAATTATCTTGATTTTTACATATTTTATATGTATTTGTAATACTTAACCATTATGTTACCAAAGTACTTTTAAGATAAAATGATCAAGCAAATATTTCTTACTGAACAATTTTTTATTATTTAGAAATAACTTTTATATTTTTAGTTTTCATTTTAATTTTGTTAATTTTTGTCACACACATATACAATTATTGTTATTATTATTATTATTATTATTATTATTATTCTGTTTTAGTCATTTTAGTCTTTATATTTTTAATATATTTTATTTCAGTAAGTTGCCATGGTATAATTTCTAATTTTAATTTTTCACAATGTGTTATTATTATTATTATTATTAATTATTATTATTATTATTATTATTATAGTAAGTTCCCAATGAATTATTTATAATTCTCTTTTTTATTATGTTTTCTTATTTTATTTTTTTTAAGATTTCCATCCCAATATTTATTTATTTACTTACTTACTTATTAAATCATTAATTCATTCAGTTTTAGTCATTTAAGTTCTTATTTGTTTGTTTTTTTTTTGTTTTTACATATTTTATTTCAGAATGTTGCCATGGTGTCATTTCATTTTCACAGTTATTATTATTATTATTATTATCATTATTTTTATTATTATTATTATCATTATCATTATCATTATCATTGTTATTATTATTAATTTATTTATTTATTTAGTTTCAGTTTATTTCAATTAAATAAATCTATTATTGTTTATTTTATTTTTTTCTGCCAATATATAGCTTTATTTTTTATTTCAGTTTTAAGTCATTTTAGTGTTTATATTTTTAAGGAAATTTATTTCAGTAAGTTGCCAATGAATTATTATTATTATCCGTATTATTATTATTATCATTGTTATTACTGTTGTTGTTAACAATAGTTTAGTTCTAGTTACCAATAGCAATATTGCTCTTTACTGTCTGAGAAATGTATCTGTAACTACAAACCACAACTCCTTTTCCAATTCTGTCTTACTGATTTACTTACTTATTCATTCATTTGCTCAACTTCTGAAATGTATAATTTAATTTCATCATTATTTACTCCCCCTCATGGTGTTCAAAATCTGTATGACTTTTTCTTCTGCAGAACACAAATCATGATATTTTGGGGAACATTGGGGTCCAAACAAAACTGAACTGCATTGACTTTCATTGTACAGAGACTAAAACATCAGAAAATTGATTTTTGGAGACATTTTTCAAAATGTCGTCTTTTTATGTTCCACAGAAGCCATGAAGGTGAGCAGACGATGACCAAATGTTCATCTTTAGGTGAACTATCCCTTTAGCATTTAGTTTGACCTCTTTAGGTTGACCATTAACATTATCTAAAGGTTAAATGTCTTCTGTCACTAAAAGAAAACCAATGCAATGAGTAGAAAAGCTAACGGTCTAGATTTGGTTGCATCACTTTTATCACTGTATGGTGAACTAGATTATCAGGATGAGAGCCTTTACCCGCACAGCCATTAAATATCTACTGGCAATAAATCTTAACTTAGCATCTGTGTTTACGTTGCATGGGTGGAGGAGGCATTTAGACGGGCTGAAGGCGACAACAAAGGAAGACTTCCCATTGAAAATGGAGGATGGGCGGGCTAATTCGAGAATGGGGATTGGAAATGTAATGGTCTTGTCTTTCGACTTTGCCTCCAGGCCAATACAGAGCCATCTATCCATCGTTCCTCCGAGGACGAATGGTCTACGGGTGAGAGCAGCCACTGCACTTTCATCAGTGCGACACAATCAACAGCACTGTAGTGCTGCTAGATCAAGTGGAATGCCGCCATTGAGCAAGACTTATGAGTGTTGGGTAATTTAGAATCAATGGAAGAAACTGTTGTCTTGTGTCACATAAGCATCATCTCGCCTCGAGCCCTCGCAGCAGTGCTCTTATTTTAGACACGGGCCTTCACTGATTCCTCCCGTGAAGCATTCAGATGTTTCAGTATTAGATTTATCCGCCGCTGCCATTCTGGCCTGTGACCAAACTCATCTATATCATTCCATGCCACTTTGTCAGGTCAGAGCAAGGACAGAAAGGAATAGTTCACCAGAAAAAAAATGTTTTGGGGAAAACAAAAGGTGAGTTTTTGAAGAACCTTCACGGTAGTTCATAGTAGAGGTCTTCATTGGTCCAAAAATTCGTACCCGAACCCGAAGAGACCCGTAAATTTGTTGCACGGAACCGACCCGGACCCGTATTTAATTTGAAAGCGGGACCCGAACCTGTGCAGACCCGAGAAATGCCTTAAATTTACTACCCGGGCCCGACGCGGACCCAACCTTTATTCGTAAATTGGACCCGAACCCGGCTGGGAAGACAGAGACCCGACTGCACCCGGTCGGCACATATTGCACAGCAAACTGCTAACAAGTCAATAAACAAGTTGCGAAAAAAACTTTTTGGCTTACCTACTGTTAGTAGCCCTGACTGTGATCAATCCTCCTTGACACTAACATTTTCGTCCATGTTAGGCTGTTCCTCTTTCTTGCCAAGTGAAAGAACCTTCTTAATTTTTTCATTATTCCAGCTTGGAGCATTTTTTTTTTTTTTCAAAAAACGCACAGAACATAAGTGCGTTACACTTTACTGCGTGCGCAGTGGTGTAGTGGTGTCTGGAGAAGTAAGAACTCTTAATTCATTTAAGGTATTGTTTTCGTTATAATGTACTGATTCAAATTAGTAATCAACAATTAATTATCATGTTACCACTCTGAGTTACATGATAATTGACGAAGCGGGCGCGGGCGCAATCATATTTTCAAGGAGGCCGGCGCCACGGTCTTGCTGTTATGGAGTATTTGCATTTATTCACGTGCAATTGGATAAGATATTATGTGGTCGACTGTCATGATTTTGGCTAATGCAAGACACTACTGAATGATGCGCATCATAGTGGATTTAGAAGTGGGTATACACAAAGCCAACTGCACTGCACCATCGTGCATGTTCAATAGGTGCGTCTCTTCTTCAGTAAAAGAAAACAATACAAAACATATGCTTAAAGCTCCACCTAGTTAATCTTATGAAGCTTAAAGGAGGAATTCACATGAGACAGCTTGATACCGTCTGCTTGCAGTACTAACTTCGCGTCACGCATGTTTTTTTCCCCCACCTTATTTCCCGCTCACACTTTTCTCATCCTAATTTTACAAGTTGCAAGTTACAAAACACATGCAAAGTGCTGACCGACACTGATCACTGGCGGGTGCGGTGTTCTCCGATCGATTTGGGTATTACACACAAATGTTAAACAGACCCGGGACCCGAGGTAATAGATTGGGACCCGACCCGGACCCGGCTGACCATTTCAAATATAGACCCGAACCCGTACGGGTCCCGGGTCGGGTCCCGGGTCCTTGGGTCTCGGGTCCTCCGTGAAGACCTCTAGTTCATAGTAACCACATCTCTCAAGCTTAAAATAGATGATATTTTGGAGTCTTTATAAGCATTCAATGTTTGTGTCACTGTTATTTTAGTATTTTTATATACTATTTCATTTATATACTATTGTAATAATAGCTGGAGTTAGGTTTTTGTAAATTTATATGTACTTTTATATTATTAAATGTTTATATTTACAGTTTTTATTATAATTTTACTTTTAGTAACCTTCTTGTTTTTCCCCTTTTTCATTTTTTTAGTGTTTTAGTTTTTGTCATTTTAGTATGTATAAATAAATGAAATAATGAATAAATTATGAATAAATAATTATTCATTATTCATTCAAATATATATATATATATATATATAGATATATGTCGTTGTAACTAACAACTTAGTTAAGTCTAAAAATGTTAATTAAAATTAAAAAGTAAAAGAAAAAAAATATATTACTGTTTATATTACAAATTTATAAACAAATATATATATATATATATATATATACTAAAAAAAACACACACACACAAACACAGCAAAATCACCAAAACTTTAACTACATTTAAAATAAAAAGGAAAATGTAAAAACTCATTTAAAATATTAATAAGATCCATAATTTTATCTAAATAATACTAGAATAATGCTTGTGTGAGAAACAGACCACAAAGTAATTCAAACTAAACAGAAATATTAATCAAATTAAATAAATAAATTCTAAAAAAAAAATAAAAAAAGATAATAAAAATGTCAAAAGCACATAACAAAATTACTAAAACCTAAACTGAATTTAAAATGATAAAAGGCAAAAAATAATAATAAAAACTTTAAATATTTCATTTAATATAAATATTTCATTTTTTATGTTACCTAAACAAAACTGGAATAAAAGTGACAAAAACACAGCAAAAATTACTAAATTTATAGTAATAATACTAAACTGAATTTATAATGATAAAAGGCATAAGAATAAATGAAAACGCTAAATAAAATTAAAAAAAATTACTAAATTACTAAAACTTTAACTAAATTTAAAATAAAAATGAAAAAACTATTTAAAAAATAAAAATAACAAAAACTATCATTTTATCTCAGTAATACTGGAATAATGTCATTTAAAGTCATTCAAACTAAAAATACTAATAAAAATAAACAGATTCTATAATATAGAACAATCACAAAATCACATATCAATACAATCCACTGTTTTTTTTTTAGTGAAATAATTAATATAGTATGCATGTACGATTGGGAAATAATTGGAATTAGATGTCCTTATTAGTTTAGTTTAGGGCGTATAACCATCCATAATTGCAGGATTGGCATTTGGAGCTATTCCTTTAGCAAAGCAATCCACAGAGTTCAAGTCAATTCCTTTTAGTACGGTTTCCACTTTGCATGCCAAATAAGAGCATCATTGACAGTTCAAATGAATAATTCATCCTTTATTTGACGCCACAGCAAAATGCTAAACGCTTGCTGTTTTTTTTTATAATCTTTTGCTACTTTTTTGTCAACTCCTACACGATTCAGTCATGATTCAGAAACAGGAAATAAAAAGGCAGGAAAGCGACGTGCCAGTTACTCGCCAATGGAACATCTGGGTGTCTGTGAATGCCGTTATACGCTTTCTCTTGTCCCTCGAGCCGGAAAATGAAAGGCGACACGCCGAGGGGTTGACAGGTAAAGTGATTGCCCCCTGTTGAGAGGTTGGCAGCATCACTCTCTATACTTCTCTCCTTTGTGCTTCTTTTCCTTGAGCCGCTCTCGACTCAAAGGTGGCCCCTCGCGGGGCCCCGAAAACTCGGGGAGAGAGAAACAAACAAACACAAAGCATAACCGTTGAGAGGGGCTTATTTGCTATTGGCTTTAGATGAACGTTCATGAGGTCACGCCGTAACAAAAACCATCTCGGACATCACCGCTGATGTTGTTTATGATGTGTCTGACAGATGCAGCACTGGCATTTAATATTTCTCCCTTTCTTGTTCTTCTTCTCCAGCTGGCGGGCATTGGAGGCAGAGAAAGGAAAAGCACTTAAACGTTGGATTCAAACCAGCATGTTTGACACCTTTTATAAATGCACTGACACAGTCAGACCTCTCTTTATGTGACACCTCTATCATTTTGAATGGCAAATCTAAATATGGAGGGTTGCAGTATTCAATGGCTGACAGAGAACATTCTCTTTGGCTTGCTAAAAGCTGTCTCAATGCAGCTGACAGCTGGAGAGGAAAGTGAAAAAGCTTCAGTGGTACTTCAAACATAGGTAAAAATGACAAATGGCAAATAATGGCCTCCAAAATATTTTGGATCATCCGCTCTGTCTGAATCCAAAATAGGGCCTGAAGCTGCTATCGCTGGTAAAAGGTGCATAAGAAAAGTAAAAGCCTTACTTAAAGATATATGAACCATGTTATATGGAAAATTAAAAGGCTTTTTTCTAATGTATTAAAGACATCAATCTTATTCCAGTTTCATTTGTTCATTTGTCTGCCTGAGTGGATCCTATGCCACAAAGACATTATTTTTTTCAGGGTGTTCTGCATCCAGAGGTGTTGGAACAAATCTGAAAAATTAAAACCGAGGAGGACACATTATAAATCTCATCATCTTATGTCGTGAACATTGAGTAGTTAACATAACATTTGCACAGTCATCCTAACTGAAATCCTAGGAAAGGCAAATGATCACTATAGCTATATAGTTTCAAATTCTTTCTTGGTCAATACGTAAGAGGACTTTTACAGAACAGAATTTTTGAAAAAAAAAAAAACTTGTGTTTTGCCTGTTCACTTACACAACAAAAGTGTTTTGGAGGCCTGAAAATACAAACTTTTGTAATCAGCACCATTAATCGTTTCAGTGTGCAGAACACGATTTTGTAAAAATGTTGATTCCGTGCGCATTCGTTATACGTGTTCAGTCTATAAATATGTGACCCCCAGGACCACAAAACCAGTCATATGGGTAAATTTTTCGAAATTGAGATTTATACATCATCTGAAACCTGAATAAATAAGCTGAGATACAACTATTTGAACATGGAACATTTTTTTTTTTTTTAAATCGATAATTTTGACCCATACAATGTATTTTTGGCTATTGCTACAAATATACCCATGGTACTTAAGACTGGTTTTGTGGTCCAGGGTCACATATGTGTTCTGGCGTATTTCTTTACAAAGTGATATTGCTACAACTACTGGCCTGGCATGCATAATACAGCGTTTTTAGCTGTTTTTGTCTGTACACAAAACTTTTCAAAAACATAAACATTAAACTTCTTTTGTTTTTAGCACATTGTTGTGATGAAACATACACTAAGTTGTTGATACTAGTCAGCTAGTTCTACATTACTATAATATTGAAGGTTAAATTGATACAAACGTTTAACCTTCTGGGGTCGACAAATGCGCTGGTGTGTTTTGTGGCATTTTTTCCTGATAATGCAGACAAGGAACTCACATTCCATTTTTTATCATACAGATAAGAACATTACATCATTCAAAAGGGTCTACTTTTATTTGTATACACTCATAATAACAACAAAACTCTGTGCTTTTGTAAAATAAAGAAAACAAACAGGGTGCGATTTCTGCCTTCTCAGTCTCAGAGAACTTCTGTTTAAAACACAAAAAAAGAACCAAATCTCAACAAATACTTGACACACAGACATGAGAGATATATCTGGAGAAAGCTTGAAGTGTCTACTTTCAAAATGAAGTCATGTTGAAAACAAATATCTGATAAAGTAATCTGTATGAAACCAACGCGATGTACAGTCTTTCCCATCTTTGCTCATTATATCTAATGTGATCACGTCCACAAGTGCTGCAGGTATTGATATGACAGTTGTTCACATGAGACGCATGAACATGCAAACGCCCACATGGGATTTTCCATAGCTACTGAATCTATATATATTGTTATAAGAGTATATATATATTGAATATATATATATTGTTAGAAGAGTGTACATAAATGATGTACACTCTTATAAGAGTATATATATATATATAAGAGTATATATATATAAGAATATATATATATTGTTATAAGAGTGTACATAAATGATAAAAAAAGGAGGCTTAATGAAAGCCCTACACAGGTAGTGCTTTCATTAAGCTCATTTTCATTTACTCATCACATTAGCTGAATGTCAGTTCAAAGCTAAAAGCCAAATCACCCAATGGCTTAATAGCGCTCAAATAATAGCATCATGGTTTGCTGGAGATGCCTAAAAGTGCTCATTAATTTGAATTGGTTAGAATAGTGATCATTCCCTGAAAGTGAATTTTCTGTTTGTAGAACATTAATTCCATGAAATGTAGCGTATAAGCTGACATATAAAACATACCCGTCTTAAACCCAAGAGAAGATCTTGGCTAATGATTTGGGAGACATTATAGCAAGCATCACTTTTACTATCGCTTCAGGTTAGTTACTTGAATCACTTGCATTGTGTTCTTTTTCCAGATTTTTAGGACAAGTATCTCTTGAAATTCATTAAAAACAGATTGAAAGGAGCCTTTGGGGGATTTCCATTGCTTACTAAATCCACCTACAGGCAGAAGGTGATTCAAACAGGTGGAAGATGAGTCACCGCTAATGTCTAATAAAGTATACCAGCTGACAATGGAAGGTTACTCTTTAAACCACAAACAATAAACCAATATAAACTCTTTAAGATCCGCAAAGAGATCGCCCGCCACAAATGGGGCCACATTGCCGCAATTACGACTGTACATCAAGACAGCTTATGAACCCTAGGTAATGACTCAGGCACTTATCTGCTGTCTCTTAGTCTCCTAATACATTGTTTATTGGCGTACCACACAGCCCTAATTAAACACAAGAGCTCCTCTGGTGAGTTGAGGGGGGAAAAAAATCAGAGAAGCATCAGAGCTTCGAACGGTAATTAACCTAAAAACCGAGGCTTTATAAGAGACTGGCTTAATGAAGTGTCGTTCCTTTAAAGAAGCAAAACTCTGTTTGCTAACATTGAGGGTTCACGTTACACTGTGACATTTTTAATTGTAACTCTGCTGACATGCGAGAAAAGATGTTAGAAAAAGAAGTGACCCAAGAATGGCATGAAAGCCGAAAGAATAAGAGCAATTATTTGATTCATGTTTCTTTGTGTTTCTTTGAGGCGACAGCGAGCCAAACTGAGCTGTCAGATGTTGGCATTTGCTTTGCTTGTATGAAAATTGTTAGTAATGATAATAGTGAAATAACAAGGCTTGAAGGCTTTTTTTTTGCAGAAACTGGATTTTTTTTGCAGAAATTATATATATATATATATATATATATATATATTAGGGGTGTAATGGTACACAGATGTCACGGTTTTGTACGTACCTCGGTTCGAGGGTCATGGTTCGATACGTTTTCTGTACAACAGACAAAAAAAAATCTACTATGCTAGGTTCTTTTAATTTATTTTAAACAGACAGTAGTACAAATTACAATTTACTAAAATTACAATTTAGAAAATACTAAATATTATATATAATATATCAAATTAATGTCATATATAGGCTATAAAATCTGCAGTACATATATACATACAAGAAATAAATACTTGCAATACATTTATATAGTTAACTGATAGATAAAGGAAAAAAAACTGACACGTAATGTAGCCTATATTTGCTGAGTTTCAGTTCAGTTTTGTGACAGAAAGGAAACTCAAATGGCAGAAAGCGACATTCTATTTGTTTTTTGTTTAAGTTGATTTTGCTGGTATGAGGAAAGTTGAAGTAATCGTGCCGGCGCACATAAACACAAAACATATCAGTTCCAGGCTTCTAGCATTGCTAACTTGACGCAGTTGGTACTTTATCCAAATAAAACACAGTGAACCAAACATCAGCGCGCCCCCATCACTGTGTCACTGTTAGAACACGACTGAAGTACAAAGTCTATAATTTACATAATAAATAACAGTTTAGCATTTGGATGCATCGCAAATATGGAAATATTATGGAATATTTGGATTTGTCCTGAATGAGAGGTAGGATACAAAAGCACAAAGCTCCATTTCGCAGACAGTTGAGTGCGCAAGCCTTTAAAGTAACGTTATACTCCTTTGTCAGTGAGAGACACGTTCAGAATCAGCACATGGTCACTGTCTAGTGGGCTTTGTTTGCAAGTTCTGCCGGCGGTTATCAAACAGAGTTGCATTACTACAGGCGCCCCCTTCTGGATTGAGGGTGAATTGCCTGTATTTGTAGTAAGGCCTTATGCATTGAACCGAGATGCCCGCACCGTGACGGTTCAATACAAATACATGTGTCGTTACACCCTAATATATATACATACATAAATACATACACATATATTTAATCACGATAAGTATCGTGATTAAAATAATGGCTGAAAATTCAACTTTGCATCACAAGAATAGTTATTTTAAAAATATTTTAAATACAAAACATGTTAAATGCTAAAAATATTGCACAGTATTACTTTTACTATACTATTATTATTATTTTTTTTTTTTTATCAAATAGACATTGCCTTGGTGAGACTTAAATATACCTAGTATTACCTAGTAAGCTGCCTTGCTGCATAATTTCTACATAAAAATTTATTTTAAGGTAAGAAAGGATTTGGAATGCTTAACATAAACTTTGCATCACACAAACAGCATTCTTCACATTAGCAGTACAACATAAAAATAGTGATTAAAGTAGTGTGTTGAATTTATAGTCGTCACTACTAAAAAGTATTAAAAGAAATATAAGTCTATTCATAGTTGACATTTATCTTGCTTCGGCCCATGATGACTTTCAGAACACATAGCCATCACGCAGCAGCCACTGTCAGTGTGAAATGGATGTCGAGCATTTTGTTACACAAGGAAAAGCAGCCATTTTTGAAATCCCCCTTGAGCAACAGGACAATATGAGAGGCATGTTAACACGGAGGTCTCTTTAGATGTATTCTCAAACATGCTGGACATCCATCATAAAAAAGAGCAGGAAGGACAGACAGTTCACTCTTGGTAAATAAAGATTTGGCCATTGATTCATACGTCTTTCTTTTTTCATACAGAGAGCAATGTTGGTCCCCTGGGTGCCAGAAGTTTGATGGTTGTTGTAAAGCCGTAATTGGTCAGCATGTGGCATTTGTCCTATTATCCTTTCAACATGGGTTCAATAATTTTTAAACAAGCTGTTGTGGCACAAACGTGTATCATTCCAGTTGAGTGTTGATCGATACGTCAGTGTTGTCTAAAAAAGCACCATTACTGTGTGTGTGTGTATGTATGCCTTTGGGGTGTGTAACAATGATTGGAAACTCTGGATGGATGGTGGTCATCTCAGTGTGTAGATGAGGTTCGCAATGTTAGGGGAAGTAAAATTTATGAATGACATCTATAATATCTCCATTATTTTCCCTAGACAGAAATGGAATGGAGCCGTTTGCTTTTGGATTTTTCTTCTATACGAAAAGGCCAATGTGTTATCAGTGAAAAAAATAAACAAATGCCTCTGTTCATTTTTGCAAAACTTCCAAAATGTGCCTGTACATACAATTCACTGCAGTTTTCTAAAGTGAACATTAGTTGCAGTAACACACCAACAACTTTTATTCTTTTTCATACAAATTTTGATCACAGTGGTAGATTTATTGACTCACACGTTTCTTGCACAATTCTATGTTATGATCTCAAAACACTTTTGCATTTTTTCATAGTACATTATTTATAAACAAATACATTTTTTAGTTTGCATCACACACACACACACAAAATGGATAAAAGCTCTCATTGGGGCAGTACCCTCTTAAAAGGTACTAATATGTACATTTAGGCACTAATATGCACTTTTAGGCACTTATATGCACCCATTATGGGTAAGTAAGGTACAAAAGTGTACCTTTTGAAAAGATACCCACCCCAGTGATAGCTTTCGAACCTTTTTTTTTTTCTGAGAGTGCATAACCAGCTCCATTATTTCTCCTAGACAGAAATAAAATGGAGCTGTTTGCTTTTGGATTTTTTTCTTCTATACGAAAAGGCCAACATGTTCTTAGTTGAAAAAATAAGTAAGCAAGTAAGTAAGTAAGTAATTAAATAAATAAATAAATAAATAAAACATGCCTTTGTTATTTTTTGTAAAACTTCAAAAACATGCCTGTACATACAATTCACTGCAGATTCCTGAAGTGATCATTAGTTGCAGTAACAACTTTTATTCCTTTTAACACAAATTTTGATTACAGTGGCAGATTTATTTACTTACTTACATATTCACGTTTTCTTGCACAATTTTTTTGTTCATAGTACATTATTTGTAAACAAATACAGTTTTTTAATTTGCATCACACACACACACACACTAACAAAGGATAAAAGATCTCACTGGAGCAGTACCTTCTCAAAAGGTACTAATATGTACCATTTGGGTACTAATATTCACTTTTAGGCACTTATATGCACACTTTATAGGTTAATAAGGCATAAAAGTGTACCTTTTGAAAAAATAGCACCCCAGTAATAGCTTTTGTACCTTTTGTTTCTGAGAGTGCATAACCAGCTCCATATGTATGGCTTTTTTGAAATAGTAAAATTGCTTGGTAACACACCTGGTACAGTAATGATCTTTCAGGTACGAGTCCCGTGAAACACGAGTCCCAATAAAAAAGCATAAAGACTTGTCAAAGCAAGCTAAAATGGCAGTGTTGCTTCAATAAATATGTTTTGTGTCATGTTTGCTTATGTCAACATTGACGGTTAGGTTAAGTGTAGGTCAGACAATAAGTTATTAAGTTGGCTGGAGAAAGCCAACCTACTGAAATGCTCTTTAAACGTCTTATTATTCAGCTAAATTTTCTGACATTTTAACTCTGGCTGTTAACTCTACAACCACCAAACTCAGCCCAAATCTTCAGACTGTTCTGACTGATCGGACTTTCGGTTTTCATAAAAAGCTTAAAAATCATAAAAATCCCATAGACTTACATTGACGGAATGTTCAGATAAGCCAAGGCTATTCAAACTTCAACTGTCAGAATTCAAATTTAAACTCCCAGAAGACGATTAAACATCATAAAAGCCCCACAGATTTACACTGACAGAATGTTCAGATGAGCCAAGACTTTTCAAACTTTTTCAAACAGTCAAGTTTAAACTCTCATCCAAACTCCCAAAACTTTTTGTAGCTTTTGAAACTTTTTCAATTTTTGTAAAACTTTTTCAAACTGTCTTGTCTGGCTTTCTCAAGCCAACTCCAAGGTTTGTCTTGACAAACTTTTTTCAAATGCAATACAGCATTAGCCTTTTAGCACCACTCACCAGACATTTCTTTTTCCTAACTGCCACAATATGCACAACAACCAGTTTAAAACATTGCCAGATTCACATTCATGTGCTTCAGATAAAACCAAGCAAGCTTTTAATGCCACTCACTGGACATTTTACTTTAAAGTAATAAGAGTTTCAGAAGAGATCACAACAGTGACACAAATTGGTCTCAATATAAACTTAAACATTTCTCATTGAATTCTTCCAAGCGCCAATGATCAGAATTGTTAAGCACATTAATTTTAAAGCTTTGTATTTTCACCCGTACGTCCATAATGGTGTAATTTGCATCTATTTTAATTTCTTCCACGGAAATTAGAAGAAACATCTGAAATTACATTTTTAAATGACACATTTAAGTGATAGTTCACCCAAAAATGAAAATTCTGTCATTAATGACTCACCCTCATGTCATTCCAAACCTGTAAGACGTTCATTCATCTTCATAACACAAATTAAGTTATTTTTAATGGAATCCGAGAGCGTTCTGTTAATGTTAATTTGTGTTCCAAAGATGAACAAAGATGTTTCAGGTTTAAAACGACATGAGGGTGAGTAATTAATGACAGAATTTTCATTTTTGTGTAAACTATCTCTTTAAGTATCCTCAACTATGAAACAGCAACTTCTGAGTTATGAAAATTTCTTCTAGTATTACTTGATCAAGGTAGTTCATCATAATCGTGGCTGTGTGACAAAAAAGACAACGGCATAGCCATCTCCACTCTGACATCCACTTCATCATCAGGTCACAAATGAACAGTTCACTTCTTACTAATCATTATGCAAAGTGAGAAACCTTAAAGGTCTGCTGGACAAGTGTGAGCCCCATTGGGCAGCATTTCGATTGAACACTCTTTAAGGTCGAGCGCTCTTCTCGAGAGTGAAGTAATGCACACAAACAAGAAGATGAAAGCTTGGTACATTTGTCCAATAGGTGTTAGTTTATTACTAAAGCACAAGCCGGAATCATTTTTGGTCATGCTGTGAGCCTCTTCCATATGAATTGAGCCTGTGAGCCATTTCTTTTGCCATTAATGTGACGCAGCTAAAGAGAGTTTGTTTCGAAAATAAAAATGAAAAGCATCTGTTAAATGACTGCTAACTTACTAGAGGACATCTGGCATATGTTTTGGGTACCCAGTCTCTGAAGTAGGGTTCTCAAACTAGAAATACCAGAATCTCTTAAAGAAATTGATTTAGCGTTGCAAACCATAAGTACTATGTTAAGTATAAGATTACTCACAATCTCAAAAAATGTGGAAAATTTGATGGGAACTGCAGGAAGCAAGGCTATAAGATAAGACCGACATTCAACACACCTCTCATCCCAAACTTGAAAAGTTTGCTATACCAGGTTATTGAATTTTGTTTGTCAGCTTTTAATCTTTGATAGTCTGTTTGTTGTTTCCTAAATGAACTTTAACATCCCTTTTGGCTTTTTTAAATGGGTTCTATATGAACTCTCTCATCATGAAGTTACTTGTCTGTTGCACCGTAGAATGACTCATTCTGTCACAAGTTCCCCTCGAGAAAAGATTGGTTAGTCTAATAATGTTGTTTGGTCGGTTTATATGTCTTACACGGTTATACTGAGGATAAGTTATTGTTGGAAATGTTGACTGTGGGCATGTTTTGTGTTCTTTGAGTGTGTGTTTTTTCCCCAGTTCATTTTAGAAGTCAAACATAGCTGGATATACTGAAATTTGCAAGTGAAGTTGCTTTGAGACCCTAAAACCTGCAATTCTGCGTGTTGCTTTACAATTCAGATTTGCTGTTTTCCTTTTCTCCCTGCTGTGTTGATCTTGTGGGTGTCTTTCTGTGTGTTTGACCTTTCTTTTGCTTGGACTGCTCCTCATAAAAATCACAGACATTTGGCTGTGTGAAGCAGTATTGCTTCAAAAGTGGACTTTTTTGAAAGTCTCCAAAGTAAGAGATAATTTAGTCAGATGAAATTGGTCATTCTGAATCTGCCATTTCTCTCAAGGCATACTAAACAACTAGCTAAGGAATGTGCCTGTCGTAAAGTAAATTTCCTGTCTCATTGCAGAGTTATGTTTGATGAATGAATCATTCTTTTGAAGTGATTTGCATCACAAAACTTCAACCAAAGGCTTACAGCTATGAATATTGTCCATATATTTGTAGTCATATGATTATTAACATTTGTCGATGATTAATAACTGTTTATTGTTATTAAATATATTGTTTCAATTACAATTAATAATCATAATCTTACCATAATCGTGAATAAATTATTACATTTTAAATGGTTTATTTTAAATTATTATTGTTTATTTAATTAGCAATAATTTCCTTTTTGCATATTATTTATTCAGAGCAAAATTTTTAATTATTTTAAAATAATGGTTTTTTTTTTATTTAATTTCTAATTAAACACATTTTGAAACAACGATTTTACTATAAAAATTTGGTGCAAAATTAATTTGCACAGGGACAAATCAGCATATATGACCCTGGACCACAAAACCAGCACAGGTATATTTGTAGCAGTTGCCAAAAATACATTGTATGGGTCAAAATTATTGATTTTTCTTTTATGCAAAAAATAATTAGGAAATTAAGTAAAGGTCATGTTCTATGAAGATATTTTGTAAATTTCCTACCGTAAATATATCAAAATTTAATTTTTGATTAGTAATATGCATTGCTAAGAACTTTGCTGTACAACTTTAACATTTGTACAACTTTTAAAGGCAAATTTTGATTTTTTGGCACCCTCAGATTTTCAAATAGTTGTATCTCAGCCAAATATTGTCCTATCCTAACAAACAATACATCAATGGAAAGCTTATTTATTCATTATGACTTTCATTATTCGATGTTTTGTGGTCCAGGGTCACATATTAAAATAATTTCAGAAGGATTATCTGCCAGGGAAGACTGGAAATTCAACTTTGCATCACAGTAATAAATTACATTTTAAAATAAATTCAATTAGAAAACAGTTTCAAATTGTAATAACATTTCACAGTGTTGCTGTATTTTTCTGAAATAAATGCAGAAGAGCATAAGAGACTTCTTCTGCTGTTCATGGTGATATTTTAGATTTTAAGCAAGCTACATTTTAGTTTAGTCTTGTACCCTAAAAACATTTTAACACTGCATTGGGTCGCTATGTGATACCAGTGTAAAACTGGGATATTAAAGCAAAACCAGCTGAGACCCAGTGATCTAAAACACACAGGTCAATTCACTCGTCTGACGGCATGTTTTCCAAATGGTCGCCCACCTAGTTTTCGGGAAACTCCGAGTCGTAGCAGAGGAAATCGTGTGGCTTGTGTTGAGAAATAGGATTTGCACCAAAAACTAGACGAGATGGAGGAAGATCACGGAGGTGATGCTGAAAGAGAGAGTGATGTGTTGGCAAAGCTCTCTGCAAACCCCCCCCGTCTGGACGAGCGTGCGTGTGCGCATGCGTCGACGACCTTCCTACACACTCTTGAAAGTCTCTCGCTATCTTTTTTATCTCTCTCTCTCTCTTTTTGTCTGAGGCAGGGATGCGCTCTACCAATCTCTCTCGCGTTCACATTTCCTCCCTCTCCATCACAGACTCTTCCCTTCTATCATCGGTGTCTGTCTGTCTCCGCATCATGCGGCAATGACAATCCCGTACTAATTAGCCTACTGCCAGCGTCTGTCAGCCCCGACGGCGTCGCGTTTACGTGAGCGAGCACGAGTGACGGCAAAGTCAGCAAAGTTCCTCATCGTCGAGCCGAGGAGGAGGAAGCGAACTGCCCTCCGCCCCCGGCCGCTAGACTTTTCGTTCCCCCTGTCGCCGAGAATGTAAAAGGAATCACAAACCCGTGGAATTTTTCTTCTTCCCGTTATTAACGGGTGGCTTGCGTGATGAATGGTGCCGAGGAGACACTGACAGCTCACCTGTAGCCCGCACTCGGCCGGCATTAGGTTGCATTTAAAGCACAGGACGGCACAAATAAAACACACAGGCACGCTCTTCTGATGAATAATGATTGACTGCCTCTGAAAGATCTGCGTCAGTTGTAGCTGCAGCTTTCTGAACTGTGCCGCAGGCAATTACTTTGTTTTATATTAAAAAAAAAAAAAAAAAAAAAAAAAGGAGGGAGCAAGCGCGGGAGCTCGGAAAAGATCACAGTGCCATCTAGTGGACGCTGTCGGTGGAGGAAGTTGTTGTTTACAGGAAAGGTAATTAAATTACCCCATTAACTCAGCTTGAGTTTTTCGGGGGAAAAAACAGTGTGTGGGAGGTAACTGAAGCAAGGTTAGCTATAAAACACGTCTATATTCGTATACTGCCAGCAGTCGGGTAACTACTTTATTTCACAATTTATCAGAGCGAAGTACTTCCACTGAGACGCACAATCTTTCAGAGGTTAATGAGGGAGACTCTCTGCTATATTTTCTTATAACAGGCCTGAGGCAAAACACACCTTATCTATAACCGCTTTGCCTTCAAAGGAATGCGTTTTAAAACATATTCAGCTAAAAAAAGAGTTTTGTAATAATATTTCACAATATTACTGATTTTACTGTGTTTTTTTAGCAAATAAAGCAGCCTTGGTGAGAATAAGAGACTTAAAACCTTTTAATGGTAGTGTATGTCACATTAATAAGTGTTTATAAGGTACATTTTTTTTGTTTAGTTTTGTATGCACTCTCAAAGCTAGCTGCCTCTACACCTTTTCAAGAGGTATTAATATGTACCTTTGACATATTAATATGCAACCTTTAGGGGTAAATACTGTACAAATACACTGTTTTGAAAGGGTACCACGTCAGTGACAGCTTTTTATTCCGTGAGTATTATATTCTGACACTGTATTGGGTCACCACAAGATGTCCTGTGTAAAATTGGGATCTTAAAGCAAAATCGGCAGAGATGCAGTGATCTAAAACACACAGATGTGTCCGTCTTAATGTCATTTTCTGGTTTGCACTGCATAAAACGCCTTGGATTTGCAGATTTTATGCAGAAATCAATCAGGGATCCCTTTATGGATTCCCCTACGCCTGCATTCATCTCCGTGTTGGCTGGGACAGCGAGGGCTAAAAATACCCCGCTTTAGGTTTAGCGGCCAACAATGCAGCGTAGGAAATCTACTTTGCGCCCCGATCAATAGGTACGGGTTTCCTGTCAAGTGCACCGGCAACCTCTTTAGTCATTCAAGCCCTTTCAAAAGGCTCCCGAGTTCACACTGGAATCTTTGTGTCCCGCCAATTTTTAATTTCACAATGTTTTGGTGGGAGGATTAGCCATGCCGCCATGGAGCACTATTTCTTTGGAGTCGGAAGAAGGGGGCTCAGGGAGAAAGAAAAAGAGTAAATCTGTTTCCATAAGGGAAAGGTTTTAAAAAATGCAATTTATTCCTCTTGCTTTGAGGCCTGATTTTTTTCATATCACGGTCTAAGCCGCAAACCAGAGAACTTACCTGGCCGGTTGAGAGAAGGTGAATTGGAAAAGCTTATCTCCGAGGTGCACTTACTCCCAAGTTGGGGTGTTTTTAAGGCAGATTACGGCATTTGCCGAATGTGAATATGAGATGAGTCGTTGTGCATGAGTCAGCACATTTAAGTCAGTCGTTTCAATGCTACTATTAACAAATGTGGCGCTGGGAGCTGCAGAGAACAGGTATTATGCTCATAGACTCCCACCGTGTTCACCAGTCAGGAGCAATGAACATCGCTATACAAAAGCACTATTGAGGTGCCATGGTACAACGATAGTATCGAATGTTAATCCTGTGGTGCTTTGATATAGCATGCCACTCAATGATTATTGTATTCATATGGGTGAATCTCACAAAACCTGTCACATTTCACCACAAACTTTAAGGAAAAGTATAAGGATATACATTTTTGTGACAAATACAACGCACAAAACTGAAATTAAATATAAGTATACTTCATGAGCTTTTCCTCCGAGGAGGCAAAAAATATTGGATGACATAAAACAATGTCAGTATTACAAAATATGACATTGGAAAGTGTATAAATCATTTTATTTTTCTAAAGAAACACTGCCCAACAGCGACACCAGCAGGTAAAGTCACAGTGAGAGTCTGCGTCTCTCGCCACATGACCCCATTGAGTTTTAACAGACCCACTAAAGCATGCGGTGGGTTTGGTGGGGGGTAAATGGGGGAAAATTACATGAGAGGAGGCAATGCCTCCTTCGTGATATGATTGGAAATTACTAGTCATGTTCGGCTGTGATTGGTTCGATAAATCCCACCTTTTGCAATAAATCCCGTCTTTTGTGTTGTGCGCATTCCATGTGCGCATATCAGTCTGAATGAACAATATAATGCCATTAATGAGAAGACAAGTTTAAAAAAATCAAGTAAACACCTCACTTAGACATAACCACTTTGTTTTGTCAAAATGTGGGTGTTTATAGTAAGTAATGAGCTTGGTGAAATTTAAAGTGTCTGTGACAAATATTTAAAAATTCAAAATAAAGTTAAAAGTTAACTAGTAACATCTGAACATGGGTTCACAAATAAAATGTATTAAATTATATATTAATATATATTCAATTGTTAGTGTAAAAATATAAAATAGATTGATTTATTGATTTATTTTATTTATTTATTTTTTTTTTTTTTTTCCTGATAGTATAAGTAATATTTATTAAACCAAGAAAATGTGAATGGGACATGAATTAACATTTGATTAAAAAAAAAAAAAGTGGACTGTCTCCTCATTTCAGAAATCACCGCACCACTGGTATGCTTATATTTTTTTATTTTTTTCAAAAACAAATATTTATTTATTTCATAAATGTTATGATCTGTCTATCTATCTGTGTGTGTATTTTCATACATTATGTCCATACACGACTTACTGCATTCTAACTTTCAAAGTGTGCTGTTTCTATTTTGCCATTTTAAATACATTTTTGAAATGCTGTTATTTAACAAGGACACAAATAATTAAAAAAATTATTTTACAAATCCTGAATAAATATTGCAGTTTCTATAAAAAATAAATAAAAATTAAAAAAAATTAGTTGATAAGAAATGTTTCTTGAGCACCAAATCAGCATAATAAAAAGATTTCTAAAGATTCAAGGACCCCACACTTTTAAATGGTTTGGGGTTAAAATGTGGCATTGACATGTTTTGCAGTACCAAGATGCTTTTCTGTAAGTGAATGCAAACAAGGGAAGCCAGCTTCATTCCCAAATGCACAGGTTTTCCCGTCTTCGGGTTTAGCTGTTATTTCCGACCTGTGAGCAGCCTTCTGGCAACTAGTGAATTCCACTCCAGACTTAGATCAGCTCTCATTCTGATGCTGTATTCATACTGTGTTCATACAAAAGAGCTGCTACGTTGATACAGATAAGCAAACGATTTGAATTTAAGGTTTGCCTAATTATTTAACATGAGTGAGTTAATGTGTCGCACGAAGAAGGTGTTAGCTACTTAGATGAATGGACATGACATTAGCATTGACACCAGACAGTTGCTATCAGTGTTCATCTATTTCCTTCACAGTCACTTCCTGAGGGTGTGAGAATGATTTGTCATCTTCATAAGGCATCAGATATGAAAATCTAGGGAGACATAATCTCTAATAAAAGTCGCGGCACTTTGCAAACACATTTTTCATATACATCTCAGCGCCCCTTGATTCCATGGCTTTGGAAGTACTTTTCATTCAGTTTGTGTTGTGCTGGTGTTTTCTCAATAGATTTGGTCTGAGGAGCTGAACCCAAGCAGAAGTCAAAAGAAATGAATGGACCTCTAGCTTGAAATATTCATGTACTGTATGCCCCAAAACTCCTCTAGTATTTTCAGAGGACTAAACAATGTTTCTCGCTCTCTACTTCATGTCATATGCCTTAAAGCAATAGTGCATCAAAAATGACAGATCTTATCTGAGATGTAGATGAGTTGCTTCATCAAAACAGGTTTTGAGCATCGCTTGCACATCCAGTATATCAATTAATGTCTTGTAAAGTTAAAATCTGTGTTTGTGAGAAACAAATTTATCATTAACACATTTTTAACTTTAAACTGTTGCTTTCAGCTAAAATACTCTAAAAGTCCTCTATCTGTAATATTTCTTTCTCCGATAAAAATGGTCCAGTCTGAATAAGGAGATAAATATAAACAGATTAAGCACCGTTTACAAGTCGAAACATTTCAAAACAAAAATGTTGTTGGATTTTAATGTGACAGGGCCACAAGAGATGGATTTTTTTTTTTTTTTTTGCTGGAGCATGCATTATTTTTTTCTAATAAAATTTTGGCCAGAAGCAGTGGTTTAAAGTTAAAATGCCACAATAATGGATTTGTTTCTTACAAATACTCAGCTTTACTCTTTACAAGATGGTAATTGATGGACTGAAGTCGTGTGGATTACTCGTGGATTGTTGTTATGTTTGTATCAGCTGTTTGGACTCTTTTGGATTCTGACGGCACCCATTCACTGCAGAGGATCCATTGGTGAACAAGTGATATAATGTTAAATTTCTCCAAATCTGTTCTGATGAAGAAACAAATTCTGGCATTTTTAGCAAATTTTCATTTTTGGGGTGAATTATTATGGGGTGAAACAAATAATCTCTGAAATTATTATTTTTTTTTCATCATGTACCCATCCTTCATGTGTTCTAATTATGTTTTTTTTTTTACTTTGTCGTTGTCACACAACTCAGACTAATATTTATACTGCATTTTTGACCTTTATGGAGAAATAAACCAAAGCTTGTATGATTTTGTCTTTCATGGAAGAGAGAAAACAATAGTTTGGCATGCCAAATGATGACTGCATCATTTTTGGGTGAACTGTTATTTTAATAGCCTTTTCAGGGCCAAAAATGAAGGGTATTTACACACAAACACACTATTTTTGCTCGTACAATGTCTTAGCACACAAATTGTGAATATAAGGTCCACAGAGAGCCAAAACATCCTTTGAGGAGGCTGTGAAGAAGTCCGACTCATTTTTTTCTCCCGTCTGCAGGGAGTTGAAAGGGATGAGCAAGTAAAAATCACCAGCCGTTCTTTGCATAATTCAAGCACCCTGCAAAAAAATAAATTAATGATCTCATCAGAGTGCTATTGTGTACACTAACTGTGTAAAATATGCCCAAGCAATTCGTCTGCAACTGCAATGTGAGTGCTTATTGTAACATGACACTGGTAATTAAAGGTTTGTGTGACAGTACATTGTAGAACAATGCGCGCTTCCACAGCTAGTGAGTACGAACAACAGCACAATCCTAATAGCCAGCTTACGTTGCCTAGATACAGTTGCTGTAATTGTCACAGATGCATGGTTTTACTGTGAAAGCTAATTATGTTTTGTTTTTGTTTGGCTTTTTTTTTAAAACTGCAATGCATTTGCCACCCCCAAACTTCACGTTGTCTCTGACACCTTTGCCACCCACATCCACAAACGCGTTGGATTCATTTTGCACAAACGGGACTGATTAAAATGAGAGATGTTATTTCAAAGTTATGGGTCGTGATCTAAAAATGGGTCACAGGTCCTTTAAGGCCACGGCCGGCTTGGAGAAAGCAAGGCCAAATACAATACAATAATCTGAAACTAACCACAGTGAGGACAGCAAAGTAAATGTTTCTCTGCTTCTAAAAGGGAGAAAAAGCTTTTCATCTACTTAATCCATGGGAAAAAAAAATCTCCTTTGGTTACTAAAGGTTTATTTTAAGCAACAAAATTTGCTTTGACATGCATTTTCTACTTTTAAGCAAATTATGTGAATAAATTAGCATTTTAATTGTTTTAAGCTCATGATAAGCTTATTATATTATTTTTTGTATAAATAATGTAAATAACAATAAAAGTAAAAATAATTGTATTATACTATATACAAGATTTAGAAATAATTTATTCAGATTCTGCATTTAATTGATATCAAAAGTCACAAAAAAATCAATCATTTGTTACATTTTTTTTTTCTATCATAGACTCTTGGGGGGAAAAAAAATAATAAAATAAAATGAGAAGGTCTTGTTTTATTATAAGCTATGTTAATATTTATTTATTTGTTTGTTTGTTTGTTTATATATAAAATATAAACAAACAATAATATATAAAAATTATTTTATTATAATACTGTATATACACTGCCATTTAAAAACTTGGGGTTACAACATTTTTTTTTTATTATTATTTATTCAGATTATACATTACATTAATATTAAAAAGTGACAAAAAAAAATCAATCGTTTGTTAAATTTTTTTTCCATCAAAGACTCTTGGGGGAAAGAATAATAAAATAAAATAAAATAAAATAAAATAAAATAATTAAAAAATACAATAAAATAATTAAAAAATACAATAAATAAATTTAAATAAAATAAAATAATCTCATGTATTGCAGTTTCCACAAATATATAAAGTAGCACAACTGTTTTCAACACTGGTAATCATAAGAAATGTTTCTTGAGCAGCAAATCAACATATTAGAATGATTTCTGAAGGATCATGTGAAACTGAAGACTGGAGTAATGATGCTGAAAATTCAGCTTTGAATCACAGGAATAAATTATATTTTAAAAAGTATTCAAATAGAAAACCAACATTTTAAATTGCAATAATATTTCACAATTTTACTGTTTTTACTGTATTTTTAATCAAATAAATGCAGCCTTGGTGATCATAAGAGACATCTTTCAAAAACATTAAAACACCTTTTGGACAAAGGATTATAAATACATATATATATAGTATAGTAAATACAGTATATTTTTAAATGTAAGGACATTTTTATTTAGTTTGCCTTGCTAAATGACTTTGGGACTATGTTGGGTTGCCACTTGAAACTAGTAAATCCAGCTGAGAATTGCTTGGTTAGACAAGCGTTTTATTGTAAAGCTTTTTTTATCACATGCTTTTTGAATATTGAGAGTGTGAGTGATACAATTAAAGACTGATGATCGTCTAAAAGCTGTTGTTATTTGCACATCGGCGCCACTTAAAGTATTTAAAATTCAAATTTGTCATAATTCATTAGCCATCTAATTGATTATGCCGTGGATGTCTGCATAAACAATTACACAGCAAAGCTGAGTTCTATAGATCATTAATCTACTCGAGCGCAGTTCTGTCACGTTAGTTCAAAGCATTTATATGTGCAAGCGTCTTCCCTTTCTTGATGCGATGCAGACAGCCCTGAATCTGCACACATCTGAACACCAGAAAAGAGTTCTCCATGCAGCAGGCAAACTTACGAGATTCCTATGTCTGAAATTCCAAAGCTTCAGTGCACGTCGTCCTCTTCTAGCCCTCTTATCTCCGGGGAACTTGGCAGCGGAGCCGACTTCTCTTCCTTTGTAAGGGATTTGTGGCAAGTGGATAATTGACTGATCGAGCAACCACTCGAAGGAAACCAATTAATGGCATTCTCCGCCGTGCATTGCCACTGCCTTGATTTGCAGTGGAGTTTATTATCCCAGCCAATGCATTAAATATTAATGTATACCCCAGCACGACTTTGAGGGGTTTAGTGAGAGGTGTTTAGTTTTGTTCTGTATTGAGTTGTTGAAAACACCTGCTTTGGGGGTTTCAGATAGGTGCATTTGCAATTATTATTTAAATGTATGGAATTTTTGTTGTATGCCCAATTTTATATGGCCAATTTTATTTTAGGTGTAGTAAATAATAAACAAATAAAAATCAGGGTCAAATCACGGGTCTTCTTATTTACCTTAAAATGTCTCAAACAAAAAAATAAAACTATATATATATTTACAAACACTTTTTTTATTTATATAGTTTTTTAGTAATTATTAATAGTTTTATATTTTTATGTTTTTGTTACTAATTTTAGTCACATTGTAAAATAAAAAACATAAATAAATAAATAGAAATATTATAGAGATAAGAAATAGAGATTAAAAATAAATATTATAAATATTTTTAGCATGCATTAAGTGTAAAAAAATTTTGTACATTACAATGTTTTCCCATTTTTTTAATCTGTAGAACTTTATCTTTATATGTCTTTGGTTGTGCCATTTTATGTGATTATAAAATTAAATTAAATTAAATAAAAAATAATATGCACAATGATTTGCATTTTGTCATTTTTAAGGAGAAAGAAAATGGAAAATTAATTATTCAGATTTTTATTATTTTATTTATATATTTATTTTTATTTATATTTTGTTTATTTTTATTTATAATGTTTAGATATTTAAGTTTTAGCTTTTTTATTTTTTTAGTAATTATTTGTTTATATTTTTGTGTTTTTGTTACTAGTTTTGTCACATTATATGATGTATGTCATCTAGTATGGTAAAACCGTGTTAAACAAATATAGTTCATACAGTACAGTAAAAAAAAAAAAGAAAAAGAAAAAAAAACTAAAATGAAAATTAATATATTAGAAATATTTTTGGCATGCTTTCAGTATCTAAAAATATCAATATAAATAGTGTTATTTATTTTAATGTTTATTATTATTTATTATTAGATTATCATGCTAAACGCAAACAAAATTGAAATGTCACTTCATATGAAGACTTTTTTATATGGCGAATGGTGTTGTATAAGCTTGTCACTTTTGATGTTCCCTTAGTAGGTAGCTGCCTGTGTAGTAGGTAGACAGCTCATTATTTTTATTTAGTTTTTTTTTTTATTTAAAGAGTCGCCGAGTAGTGCTATTCTGACAAATAATTAGCCTGACAACATTAAAGACGCTATCACTATATAAAGTGCTTGAAAATGTCCCAGTAACGTCTCCATCAGTAATTAGGCCATATTATAAAAAGAAAATACCTCAGCGACAGCCGTGTTCAATATCCAGCAAGAATCCACTGCTGCATTGATTCAGTACAACAGCGACAACACAGACAAAGTGTTTTGGCCCAGCGGAGGAGAGCGTCAGGAGAACGGAGGAGAGCCTGACACAAAAGGACTTGATTAAAGAATAAACATTGAGGGTAATAATTAAGAAGCGTTAATGAGGCGTGCAGGTCTCATCGCCTCTGCTCTTCCAGCCCTTCAGGGCCGGGACAGGCACTAGACAAGCGATTCCTAATTACGCTACGCAACTGCTGTCCTGACAATAGCCGTGATGACAATAACTCCAATGAGACTGCAAACAGAGGAGCAGATTCGCCGTACAGCGTGTCATGAATGGGTTAGTTGTCAGCCACTGGGAACAATTACTTCTTTTAAAAGCCTCTGTATTAAAATTGTATTTTTTTTGTAAATGGTGTTTGCCTGTTTCAAACTCACCGGCAGGATTTTTGGTTATTGTGGCTGGCTGCTTTGGTTGTTTTGAATGGCTTTTAGTGTATATGCAGTTGCTAGGTTGTTCTCTGGGCCAGTAAGTCAAAAAAAGCCCATGCTCAGTTTTTTGTGATATTCTGGTCCTTAGATATGGCACAGGGCCCTACTTTCAATTATGCTAATGGGATTTCTCCATAAGTAACAATAAGTAACAGTAATAGCACACACATCTTAAAATAATAAAATAAAATAAAATTTAAATAAATAAATAAAACAATCATTTGAGTGTTTTTAAAACAGTTTTTTTAAAAATAGATCTAACATTGATGAAATCTTTTTGTGCATTATTTGAACCTAATATTGGGTTAGGTTAATTAACTATGAGGTTAATTAATGTGTTGGAGGGATATTATTATTATTATTATTATTATTATTATTATTATTATTATTAATATTATTATTATTATTTTAATTATTATTATTATTATTATTATTAATAATAATAATAATAATTTTATAATCTATAAAAAGGGTAGGCAAAAAAATATGGCTTCAGCCTATACCTTTTTTTTAGCTGATTTGTAAATTATGTATAATTCTTATGGAATTTTGTATTTAAAAATATATTAATAATAATGACATATAATTCATTTAAATATTATAATTTATAATAAATTAATTATAGTTTATTATAAATTATATTAAACATTAGTCTTAAATGGCTATTATAAACATCAGTTTTCTCTACATTTATTTACTTATTGCTAAGTTAATAAAAATATTATTATTATTAATTATTATTATAATAAAGTGTAGACAATATTGATATCTTGTATTATTACTTGTAATATTACATGTCATCACCAGATTTTTTTTTATTTATTTTTATTTATTTTTTTTAATCTATTATTTAGATCATAAAATTATTACAATTAAATAAGGGGCAGAAATTTTACAGTAAACGTTCCAAAAATTCTGTAAAGATTCCAAAAATTCTGGAAAGTTTCAAAAATTTATGGAATATTTCTGAAATTTGCTGGAAATTTTCCACCTCTTTGCAACCCCGATAACAAAATTAGATTAAGGAACACTATTCAGTATTAACTTACTGTCATGCATATTACTAGCGTATTGGCTGTTTAGTATTAGTATTAGCACATATTAATGTTTTATTCTGCATGACCATATTCTAGATACCTTAACCCTACCCATACCTAAACTCAACTACTACAAACAACTACCTTACTTACTACCAATAAGCAGCAAATTATGAGTTTATTGTGCAAAAACCCATTATTTCATAGTGAATATGTCTTCCTTAATCTAAAGTATTATTACTTCTGTCCCCTTTTTATTAAACCAATAAGACACTGTTTTACTTCAAGTAATGTATTTCTGGTTAAAACAATATATTTAACAAGAAAATATTTATCCATCATGATTTTATCCATTATGAATTTATTAGATCATGAAAAGTGGCCATTTTATACTGGAATGGAGAACTGAGTTTGTCTATGGTTATTGGTTAAACACGACCCATAAGTCCCATCAGTATGAAAGCCGTTTCAGAGCCAGAACAGGTTATTACATTTTCATAAAAAATTACAAAGACTTTGTTTTCTTGGAAATAACACACAGTGATGAATCACACACAATGTGTTGAACATGCGTTAAAGAACATGTTTTCTTAGAACTCAATTCAGTAACTCGAAATACACATAAATCCCCCTGTATGACTGATCCTACTTTAGACAAGTGTAACTGAACATGTTGTCATAACAGCCCCCAACATCTCTCGTCCTATGTAATCAAAGATCCGTCTGTCTGCTAACATACTACCATATGTGAGCAACCAGCATTATTGCCTAGAAATGCAAAATCTCATCACTTCGGCAGAGCGCGAGGAGGAGAACGCATGGACAGAAAATACAGAGAAACACAAAGGAGCAGGGAAATAAATAGAAGGAAAAAGTAAAAGTGTTGAGTATTTCAGAATAGATTCAGAAAGCAAGACACACAAAGAGGCTGAATATTTATTATACGGCTGAAAGATGTCTGGAAAGCGCGTTTTGGGAAAGTTTACAAGGTTGTGACAAGGAAATGACGCCGACTTTGTGAGACTCGTTAAATCTGTTTGGAAAAGTTTAGCAAAGTCATGTCAAAATCCCAAAATATTTCGCTCATTTTTAAACTCTTAGTGCCTCTGGGCTCAATCAAATGGCATTTTGTGTCATTCTGTGGTTATGGAAGAAAAACAGCTTGAAAACATGATGTTACACAAAACATGAATATGGATGAAAACATCCTCTGCGCTGAAGTTCAGTATTTTTGTATGCATTCAGTGCATGAGCATTGTAACTAAAAAAGGTGAAGCTGTAATGTTTGCCTCTCTCATGAAACAGAATTGCAAAACGTATAACATACTAATATATTGCAAAACTTCATGTATTTACATCAATGCGAGATCATATCAGGTAGAAATGGCTTGTTAAGGTAACAACTGCGCAGAGTGTATTTGTGCTTAAACCATAACGATGGGTCTCCAAAACACACCAATTAATGAAGCAGAATTTGAATCAAAGCCACTTGCCATTGCACTGGATGTAAAAAGCCAGTCTAGTGAGACTGAGAAAATGCAATCCCCAGACAGACAGAGAGAGACTTTTGTAACACTTCGTGTCTGGCGATAGAATCAAGGGCTGTGAAACAGTCGCTTGGGTACCTTTTGATGTCCTGTACTCGCTGGAGACAGATACAAGGCGCAGTTTCCACATTATCTCCTATCCGACACGGAAATCAAGCCTGCTCGGCTTCACACGCTGCATTTGAATGGGAACTAGGTCAGTGTTCTGTGATAGCAGAAGGAGAAGCGGTCCACTAATGGCCATCTGCAATCTTCATGTTTCTCTTGAACTTAAGGTACAACGTAAGACTAAGTGCTGATGTGTTCAGATCAGAAATTTGAGGTTACATATAGGCAGGTTATTAGTGGCATTATAGTGACTTTTGCTCATGCCTAATTTTCCAAAAATAGCACAGTTTTATTTTATTTTATCTATTTTTTTGCCTTTTTATGTGTGTGTGTTTTTTTTTTTTTTTTTTTTTGCATTTTGATGATAGGACAGTTGAAATATGACAGGAAGTGAGTGGAAGAGAGAGAGGGGACAGGATCAGAAAAGATCTACAAGGCAGGACTCTAACATAGGATACCCGAAGCACATCTGCACCATATGTTGGCGAACTGCCCACAAGGCTATCAGTGGCAACTATTTTTATTTTATTTTATTTATTTATTTATTTAATTTTATTTAATTTCTTTTTTCTTTTTTTTTCTTTGCATTTTTGATAAGACAGTTGAGATATGACTTGAAGTGAGTGGAAAGAGAAAGGGGAACAGGATCGGGAAAGGTCTGAGGCAGGACTTGAACTTGGGACACCAAAGCACAATGCCATATTTTGGCGCACATTTTATTTTATTATTTTTTTTTTTTATCTATTTTTGCCCTTTTTTACTTTTTTCGTGATAGGACAGTTGAAATATGACAGGAAGTGAGTGGAGAGAGAGAGAGGGGAACAAGATCAGGAAAGATCTATGAGGCAGGACTCGAACTTGGGACACCCAAAGCACAACTGCGCCATATGTTGGCGTACTGCCCACAAGGCTATCAGTGCCAACTATTTTATTTTATTTTATATTATTTATTGTTATTTTTATTTATTTCATTTTGTTTAATTTCATTTTATTTTATTTTACTTTATTTTTTTATTTATTTTTATTAATTTTTTTATTTACTTTTTTTTTTTTTTGCATTTTTCGTGATAAGACAGTTGAGATATGACTTAAAGTGAGTGGAGAGAAAGAGAGGGGAACAGGATTGGGAACGATCTACGAGGCAGGACTCGAACTTGGGACACCCAAAGCTCAACTGCACTATATGTTGGCACACTGCCCACAAGGCTATCAGTGCCAACTATTTTACTTTATTTTATTTTATTTATTCTTTTTTTATATATATATAGCAACTGCATAGCAACACCCTGACATTTTGGCGGCATATTCTGCATCACTCACTTTTAATGCACAAAACAAAAAAATCTAATATTGATATTTTTCTGATTTTTTGTTTATTTGTTTGTTTGTTTGTTTTTGTTTAGTTTTGTTTGGTTTTTTGGACTTGATTCTGATTTCAAAGCTAGGTCACAGTCGATAATATGAAACTTATCTCCACGTTACATCATGTTCTGATTTCTCACTTATACAAACTAAGTGTTTTTAGAAGTAAAGATTGGCTTTATCGAATCCTAATATCTCTGTTGTTCTCCTCGCACTCGCTCCATCTCACTTTGTAATCTGTGGATGGGCAGCAGTTTTATGTGTTTGTCTGCAGCTCACAAACACCTCTTTCTCCGCCCTCTGATTAGATATTGATCAGTCTTTCCCCCTTGTCTGGGACCATTCCGTCTTTTTCAGCCACTGTAAGAATTCTTTCCTCAGAAAATAAACAACATGTAATTTTCACAGTCATTTTCTCTCCCCTCTTGAAAACACACGCCCCACACACACATTTGCAAGTAAAACACGTTCCTCAAGACTAGAGAGACTCAGTGGGCGAGAGTGTGATGGCGCCCCCTGATGGTCACGAGGTGGAGGCGCGGCATTGAAAAGGCCCTTCACTTGTGCTGAATCATGTAAGGACTTTTTTCACTCTGGGGATGTGTAAATATTCTTGAGTATTTGTGGATAAGTGCATATAAAATGTCCATCCATTACGTGATATGTCATATTTGTGAATGCATAAATGAAACAGAAAGTTAAATATCCACAAAAGTTTGTTTCTGCTTCATTTATGTATTAACGAGAAATATGCATTACGTTAAAGGAAAAGTTCACCCAAAAATAAAAATAAAAAATGCCTAAAATGTACTAACCTCTACAAGATGTAGATGAGTTTGTTGAGCAGATTTGGAGGAATGTAGCATTACATAATTTACTCACCAATGCTCTGCAGTGAATGGGTGCCATCACAATGAGTCCAAAAAGCTGATAAAAACATCACAATAATCCACAAGTAATCCACACAAATCCAGTCCATCAATTAACATCTTTTGAAGAGAAAAGTTGTGTTTTAAAAAAAAAAAAAAAAACATCATTAAGGCATTTTAATTTTTAAACCATCACTTCTTCAAAATATTGCTCTCACCAGTGAAAACTTCATCTCCTGTTATCCTCTCTCATCAAAATCCATCAGCATTTTTGTTTAGGACTGTTTTTGCTTGTAAACACTGTTTATCTGCATGTGCATATTTCTCTCCAGATTCAGACAACTTTTTCACTGGAGAAAGCATAATTATAATTAGAGGACTCTTTTTTCTTATTTTTATTTCATGAGATGTTAGTTGGATTACATCAAGCATTACACTGCTTGCTCACCAATTCATCCTTCGCAGTGAATGGGTGCCGTCAGAATGAGAGTCCAAACAGCTGATAAAAAACAGCTTTTGCAGCTTTTCACTTTTACAAGATGTTAATTGATGGACTGGAGTGGTGTGATTACTTGTGGATTATTGTGATGTTTTTATCAGCTGTCTGGACTCTCATTATGATGGCACCCATTCACTGCAGAGGATAAATTTTTAATTGCACACTCGCATCAGGAAATATCAATAAATAAGAAAGATGTAAGACGTGATCATGGTGTAGACTATGGATTTTCATTTTGTTCTAGCTTCCTGTGTGACAGCTCCTCTGTTACCACAATAGCATTTTTACTTAGGAGGAACTCTCTTGATAACGCAAACACCCTTTATTATCAGATACTAGCTTTTTTTGTCTATGTGCGAGGTTCATAATTCATCATTCAACAGCAAATTCAACTCCATTCTAATTGTACGGTTCAGGGTTGCATTCTAGTGGCAAGATGAAATGAAAAAATAAAAACACAAAGCTACGGTATGAGATTTCACAATGTGTTCCTAGGGCTATGAAAAAATGAAGACAAAAATATAAAGAAAGAAGTTTCGCCGGGGAAATGATAGAGCTGGATGGTGTCGATTAAGTTCACTGGCTCATTGTGAGCTCCAGGCTAAGTCTGTCTGCTTTTTTATCTTCCCTTCATAATCACTGTATTGTGCTGGTACGCTTGCAGCGGAGACTTTTGGTCATTTGCATGTGAACCGCAGGGCTCTGTGCCCTATCTTTGTGTTGAGGTGCCCATTTGTGCAGTGTTGTTCCCTTTTTAGGGTTATTTAACCATTTGTTTGCACAAAGCCAGGGTCAGGACTAAGCCTGGGCTTTGCTTTAACCACAGGATAACACACTACAGAGAATTCTGCTTTATTAGCCATATGGTGACCATTACGGGAAAGGATTGGGTCTAACCCTGTCTCATTCACTCTCTATCTCTGTTGGGAACACCGCGGATGGATGAAACACGGGGTTAGTGCTAGTTCACGCGCTCAGGGACAAGCTAGAACTACATTGCCGCTAGCTTACAAACTCATTCATTTGTTTTGATCAGCACTGATATTTTTTATGTTTAAATGACTATGTTAGACATGCACACTACCATTCAAACGTTTATGGTTGGTATGATTTTTTGAAAGAAGTCTATTATACAAACATACAGTAAAAATAGTATCATTGTGAAATGTTATTACAATTCAAAATAACTGTTTTATTTGCTAATATAATTTAACACTTAATTTACTCCTGTGATGCAAAGCTGAATTTTCAGCATCATTACTCAGTCTTCGGTGTCATATCATCCTTCAGAAATCATTCATATATGCTGATTTGCTGCTCAAAAACATTTCTGATTATTTTCAGTGTTGAAAACATTTGCTGCTTCATATTTTTGTGAAAACTTTTTTTTTTTCCAGGAGTCTTTGATGAATAAAAAGTTCAAACATTTATTTGAAAAAAAAAATCTTTTGTAACATTGTAAATGTCTTTGCTGTCACTTTTGATCAATTTAATGCATTAACGCTGATAAAAGTACTAAGAACTGTAAACAATAAAAACAAATAAAACCCTCTAGTACCCTCTAGTCTGAAGCATCACCAGTACATTAATTTGCATTCAAACTTATAATTTTAAGATATTTTTGTGGAAGCTTTGACACATTTTTGATGAATAGAAAGCAGAAATGTGCCTGAATAGTGAATCTGCATTTTGAAACTCACGGAAAACAAATATTGCGTTCTATGGAGCCTTTAAAGGGACACGGTTAACTACTTGTTAGCGTTAGCCTATTACATTACAGTACATAAAATTTCACTTACCACAAAGAGATGACTGATAAGACTCTGGCAAATGATTTACAGATCCTGAGCACCACTGACAAATATCTAATGTTGTAAAATGTGTGTTAAGTACGGCCGCACTGTAGTAAACACACAGTATGTGTGATCGCAAATCTCGAAAGTGAAAGTAAAAAGCTAGTGCGATTTCAATGTTCCGCATGTTAACAGCAGCTCCCTGATGCCCACTATTTATATACAGTATAATTACCCAACAAAACAACTGGGAGAGAAAGCACTGAAATATAATTTTTCCTCCCATCTCGTATTTATTCCCTTTAAGAGGGTTTGCACTTACGTCACGATTTGGTCACCCAGATGCGCGACCATATTGGCGATAATCAGATGTAAACAACAGCATGGATTGCACGGTTAATGTACTATTGAATACGCTGTTTAAACCATGGAAAAAATGTGTGGAAGCTGCTAAATCATATAGATATTTTGACAAACTAGAAAAAATACAGATGAACAGTATTAATTAAGATATTAACCTAATATTGCACCTGTCTGAGAGGAAGTGATAAGAACAAACATGAGTGTTGTCAAGAATCTTGCCCTGGAAATCCTCGTTCAGTTTGGCCAAACACAAACGCCTTTTGTTCCTTGTTTGATTTAGTAAAACTTTTGTCAGTCTACAGTACTCCAAAAGTTTTTTTCTGGTCCGACCACTTAGTACAGCCCCAAACATGACAATAATTGACCATTTTCAGCAGCGATAATCTGCAAAATATGCGAGATTCATTCAGTTCAGTGGCATTGTTTACGTTATGACTGATGATGCGTCATGAAAACACTCTATACGTAATTTCCTTTCTAAACATGATATTTGGATTCAGTCACATCCCTAATAGAACATTCAAAAGAACAGCATTTATTTGAAATAAACATCTTTTGTAAAATTATGAACGCCTCTTACTTTTGATAAATTTACTGCATCCTAGATGAATAAAAGTACTGATTTCTTTCTAAATAAAGGGAAACATCTTGACATTGAAAACCCATTTAACCTTCTTTCTTCCATGAAACACAGAACAAATTATGCACTGAAAGGACACAACAGCAGTGAAGACAAAATTAAGAGTGCGTAAATGACAGTGGAATTCAAATTTATGGATTGAATGTTTCTTTGAAATGATTAGATTTGTAAAATATATTTTAACACAGAGAAGATTTATTGGTGTATGTTTAAAAACGAATTTGCACTCTTCACCATTTACCCTTTTTTCATATAACTACGATTTTTACACCTTCCCGTTGAAATTCAAGGTCTTCAAAAGATTGCCCTCATCTCCTCTTCATGCAAAGACCTTCAGTCCTTCACTTTTCATTTTCCACAGGCCTTTATTTCAGCTCTGAATTATGAACACACTGTGAGGTGCTTCACTGGTCAGGGCCACTTTTGTAACCTCGCTCAACAAGGAAGGACAAAGGCCAAAGAGTTTCAGGAGGGAAATTGGGGGCGACCTAGGGTTTCTTCAAAAGCTAAGGGTCCTGGTGGTCTTTCATGGAGAGGCGAGGTCATGTGAGCTAGTTTTTCAGCCTAAGCTTTTGATTCTGTCACGGGACTTAGGCTGAGATGAAATCAATGTGACTTGCAATGCATCCCACACATGTGCTCTGAGAGATGTAAAACAGATAAACCTTTGACAGATAAGAGGTTTTAACGTGTCATTCATTCCAGAATGTAAGGAGGAAATGAGTGAAGATAAAGAGCTATGACCTACGTTTTATCATATAATGGAAAGAATGTCTGTTTTCTAGATGCCTCTAGAAGCTGTCAAGAAAACAAACCTGGGGCATTTAGTTACGAATTTTGGCTCACAGACTATATCTATCCACATATTCTATGCTTCTTTATGGACAATTACATGGCAAGAGCTTTTTAAAACACTTCAGGAAAATAAGAGGTGTATTTGAGGTATAGACATTACGAGTACTGCTGATCAGGGAGCATGATTCAGTGCTTTTACCGAACGTTTCCTGCCATTCTCTGATTGCTCAGGAAAACAACCATTCAAGGTCTTAACAGGACTGGATAGTGTCCAAATGGAAGTGAAGAGCTGATGTCTGCTGAAAAATGTACACATTTGGTCTATTTCAGGTACATCATTTTGCAGATTACATGTTCATTTCCAATATCAAATACATTGTTCTGATGGACCAGACATGTTTAGAAAAAAAAAATGTTTTCGTCTTATGAACCAAAATAATTTATGAAAAAATGGTCACATTTTATTCTAAGGTCCAATTCTCACTATTAACTAACTATTAGCTATGACAATTTAATGCATCCTTGCTAAAAGCATTTTATTTATTTAATTTAGTCAGTGCAATTGATTTTGTCCACCTGGAAACCAACATAAATGGCTATTAATAGGGAACTGTGCTGAAGAACTTCATTGTTCCTTTAGAATGGCTTAATTTAGGACATATGTGAGCTGAAAAAATGATTTTGAAAAGGATTTTGTCTTTATTTTCAGCCCCTTGTGTGAGTCAGTTAGTCAGTGCAATGTAAGTTTACTTGTGCACCAATTATTAGTATGTATTAGTTAAGTATTAGTTTTTATTTTGTTATTATATTGTCAAATTATTAACTGCATGTATTTAGGATATGATTCTAGCCATGAATGTCATTCCCACAACAAATTTGTTTAAAACTTTGTAGTAAAATTATTCATTGCATGCATTAAGAATATGATTCTAGCCATAGATGTCATTCCCACAATAAATTTGTGCAAAAAAAAGTTTGTAATAAAATTAGTAATTGCATGCATTAAGAATATGATTCTAGCCATGAATGTCATTCCCACAACAAATTTGTGCAAAAAGACTGAAATAAAATGATTATCTGCATGTATTTAGGATACAATTCTAGCCATGAATGTTATTCTTTCAACAAATTTGTGCAAAAAGATCGAAATAAAATTATTAACTGCATGCATTAAGAATATGATTCTAGCCATAGATGTCATTCCCAAAACAAATTTGTGCAAAAAGTTTGAAATTGAATGTTTAGAGCATGATTCGAGCAATAAATTTGTGTAAAAAGATTGAAATAAAATGATTACCTGCATGTATTTAGGATACAATTGTAGCCATGAATGTTATTACCTCAACAAATTTGTGCAAAAGTTTGTAATAAAATTATTAACTGCATGCATTAAGAATATGATTCTAGCCATGAATGTCATTCCCACAACAAATTTGTGCAAAAAGTGTGTAATAACATTATCATTTGCATGTATTAAGAATATGGTTTTAATTTTAAATCAAATTTTAATTTTAAACAAATTTGTGCAAAAAAAATTGAAATAAAATGATTAATTGCATGCATTTATAATACAATTCTAGCCATGAATGCCATTCCCACAACAAAATGTCATCAAACACAATATATAATGACATTTGTTGGATAAATAAACTGTGAAAAATATTTCAAGATAGCAGAAAGTGCTCACAGTTAAAGAAACGAGGATAATGTGAAACATAGGTTTACACCCTCGAGAACAGCAGAAGGGCTCTCTTGTCAGCAGCTGAGTAGAATATATGTATTCATGCACACTATTCTGTCTTGAGAGTGAAAGACTTCATTACCAGCTCCCCGTCCTTTCATTTCCACAATGCTTTTCCAGCCAGGAAGGGCCAGGAAGCCACTGCAGGATACCTCCACTTTCATACAGCACATTATTAGTAGGAACACCGCAGGGTCAACAGTTTTATAATGGCTGCCGACTTCTTGTGTGTCAAATGAGACCGCTATCCCATGACCTCTGACCCCACTAGGCTCTTGCACCTGTGAGGCTGATTGGGAAACCCTGCTATACTCTCTATTGAAAGACGTATTCAACAGGAAAGAGCTTTATTTTCTCAGGACACCCGTACTTCAAAACTGAATTGATTTTGTCCACCTGGAAACCAACATAAATGGCTATTAATAGGGAACTGTGCTGAAGACCTTCCTTGTTCCTTTAGAATGGCTTAATTTAGGACATATGTGAGCTTTAAAGGAAGGCTTACTGCAAAAAAATGAAGGTTTTGTCTTTATTTTCAGCCCCTTGTGTGATTTTGAAAATTGTCTTTCTTCAATGAAACATAATCAAGTGAAAATAACTGTGTTTTTACTAGAAAAAGTTTAAGGTGAACATTTTTATGTAGACAAAACGTGTTTAGAAAAGGAGTGAAATCTCGAGGATCAGCTTCTGCTGACAAGACACAGTAACTGCCTATTCTAGCAATATTACTGACAAATGATAATAATCATAACTACAATCGTTTTTAATTGCAAACTGCTGTGAGAGGAAATTACCTATATTGTTATTCCAGAATCCTGTGATGTTCTTACTGGGGCGCTAATGAAACCGCTAGTTGTTAACGTTATGATGATGGGTCGCTTGATGGCAAATAGATCTCTTTTACTGTTAATTCAAACTTCATCTCTATATATGTGGAGACCGGCAAAGTAATTGAATGTGTAAATCAGCTACTGAGTGGATATGGAAATGTTTATAATGTGCGGCGAAGTGGTGTGCGCCTTTTGGCTGTTTTGCCTGTTTATTAATAGGATTGTTGAAATCCTATATGACATTAGCCTATGAAATTATTTCAAACTTGAGGTGAAGAAAGCAATTTGGCACTCTATATAAATAGTTTAATAATGCCCCCGTGCTATAAGATTTGGAATGAAACTGCATAAAATTGTATCATTTACTGAGGTATAAATTAAACATTCTTCAATGAAACATTCTTCAATTCTTGATTAACTTAAATTCATTCTATATGAGCTAGATGATCGAGAAAACTATAGTACTTAAAGCCTTTATAAAAGTAGTTTTAATGCATTAATTATGCCTTGTAATGCACTTTGTAATGCACTGTACAATCTCATGAATAAATATACCCACAGTTAAAACATTGTAATACTTATCAATTCATAGTTACGCTCTGCATTTTAAATTCCGCTATAATTATTTCAGGCAAGATATAATGTATTACACAGTACATTATGAATAATTATAATGCATTATACCCTTTAATAACTTTATAATGCATTATACATAAATGCTTTAAGGCTTCCATGCTGGAGTGTTATCAAAAGTTTCTTATGTGGCAAACTTGACTGTGACTCTTTTATATAGTATTTTATATGGTATAATAATAACAAAAAACATTTGCAGATAATGTAATAATAATAATGAAATAAAAACTGAGTACAGTTTAGTACACTTACATTTTGTATAACATCAATTTAAAAAAAAAATTTACTCTTTATATATTTAGTGCTTTAAAGAAGTGCTTTATAAATAAATATAGAAGTAATCATGCAATTACATCATGCAATTACATACACTGTATACAAAAAAAATGTATACAAAAAATAAATAAATAAATAAAAAATGATTTGTGAACCTGGACCACAAAACTAGTCATGAGTAGCATGGTTTTATTTGTAGCAGTAGCCAACAATACATTGTATGGGTCAAAATGATAGATTTTTCTTTTATGCCAAAAATCATTATAATGTTAAGATCATGTTCCATGAAAATATTTTGTAAATTTCCTACCGTAAATATTTAAAAACTTAATTTTTGATTAGTAATATGCATTGCTAAGAACTTCATTTGGACAACTTTAAAGGTCATGTTCTCAATATTTTGATGTTTCTTTTTTATTTTATTTATTTATTTATTTATTTATTTAGATTTTTTTTTTTTTTTTTTGCGCCCTCACATTCCTGATTTTTTAAAATAGTTGTATCTCCAAAATATTGCCAAATATTGTCCTATCCTAACAAACCATACATCAATGGAAAGCTTATTAGAAATCTCAATAAAAAAAAAACTGACCCTTATGATTGGTTTTGTGGTTCAGGGTCACATTTTTTCAAAGTTGAATTAAACTGATTATTATGTCTTTAGTATGTTTTACAAGAAAATACTATTTAAGTTTTTTTTTTTCTTTCATGTTTTATACTGTTTCTTCGTAATTGTAAAATTTACTAGCAATTTCTGAGTGAAAATTGTTTCTACACCACAGAATGTACTTATTAGTTTTATGTATTTTAAATATCTTTTTTATTTAATTTCTATATGTATATATATTTACACTGCCCTCCAAAAGTTTGGAAACGCCCTAGAAAAGTGGGGTTTTGGACAATATTGGCATGAATCTTTTTTCATCTGTGATAACTTTGCACTGATAATGGACAACACAAACTACGAAAAACATATTTTATTACATAAACAGTTTATACATAGAAAAAACTTACATTTTCGATTCATCAAAATATCCACCATTAGCAGCTATTACAGCTCTGCATGATCTGGGCTTATATTCATTGTACTCTAAACTTAATTGGCAATCAATTGTTGAAGTCATTAAGGTGTGCTGACCCAAAAAATCTAAAAATCTTTTAAAAACCTGGGCCAAGTTTAAACCAGTAACAAGGCATCACAGCTGGCAAAGGGAACGTGTTGGTATTGCCATTGTTATGTAATCAAAATGAAAATTATTATTGCTGGTCTTCAATGATAATGTCAAGTTACTTTAATGTATTTGCACCCAAAATATATATATTGTGCTTTAAAGAAGTACTTTATAAATAAACTAAGTAATTATGGAATTGCACACTGTATGTAATATACTGTATATACAAAGTATATATATTCACATATTCAAATGATTATTATATGTTATGTTATTATATATTATATGTTATGATTTTGGTATATTTCACAAGAAAATCTTATTTCTTTTTTTAACTTTCAAAACTTTCATGTCTTACTTCTTGTTTCTTTGTAATCGTTTATAATATGTACTAGCAATTTCTGAGTGAAAATTGTTTCTACACCATTTTTTTCTGTGTATAAGAATGTACTTTAGCCTTAAGTAACTACATCAAAAAATTTCAACTAATTGCATTTAATATATATTAATTACATTTAATTTATACTATAAATCATTTCTTTTAATTATAATCAACATGCAATTAAGTGTCCAAAAGCATTAAATTAAGTTTGCACTCAAGTATATTCTTTTAAAGTCTATTATTTCTGTAATAATTACTGCTGGAGTGTTGCTAATGGTTACTAGGGTCTTCTAGGTAGTTGTTAGGGCATTGCAAGGTGTTTGTTATGGTCCTGAGTGGTCAAAAGTGTCCATGTATGATATTGCGAACTCAAAATATGACTCAGGTCCCTCCTTCAATTCAAGTTTTTTTGATACTTATTTCTCATCTTACATGTGAAAATCATAAATCTGATTACAGAAAAGTAATAGCTGTGATTCATTCATGATTCAACTCAAACTGTTAATCAGTGGTTGCCCTTTAGCAAAAAATAAAATAGAAAATGAAACGGCAAGACTAAAATAATGCACTTGACTGTCTTTTAATCAATTAAATACTGATGAAATATTGCAGTGCACTAGGAGCTATAAATGCATGTACTTTGGTACTTTTTCACCACAACTCCTAATCTTTAAATATTATTGCTCATTTTTATTGTATTGCTTTATGACAGACAGAATTGATATTCCAGACAGCGTCTCTTGAGAAGATCTGTCTTAAGAAACTGGTAAGAGCTCTGAGATCGCTGTAAGTTATCGGTTCTTTGAAACAGATAAGCTGTCTGGCCTGTCATGTTCGAAGAGAATCTACTGACAGACCTGCCTTTGCTTCTAAGGGTCCTATTTATATTGATCAAGGATTAACTCAGGCTGTCTCAGCAATAAAATAGGACTTACTGAGACAGATGCTTTTTTCCCTCCAGTGAGTTACCTTTATCATCAGAATTCATTGTTTTATTCGTCACAAGCTCAGATCTTCTGGTAAATTAAAGTGCAATCTCAAACACTAGAGGGAAATTCACTAAGAATCAATTTTGTCCACTGACAGTGACTTGCTGTAGTGCCCTATTCATGTTTGTCTTAATTTTTTGAATATAAATATTCCTTTATTACTATGGATTGCAAACAAAATGTTCTTTTTCCCATGCACTGAAACACCATGCATAAAACTGTAGTGAACAGTTTTCAGTTGACCTTCACTTCATAAATTGTATTTCAAACACCACGCTTTTAAGTTCTGCATTCACTTGGAAAAGTGAGTCTTGTACTCCTAAATCTGGAGGATGTGAAGAAATTTGTTTGTTTGTGTCTTTGGCAGCATCTGCCTCAACAAACCTCACCACTGGTTCATTTGCACATCACAAATCTGCTGAAGAAATTGCCACAGTTGGCTTCCATCAGACGGAACGGCTTTCACAATGTTTATCCCAGCTTGCTTAAGGAGGCTGATATTGTCTACACAGAGGGAGGGATTTACTATGGGAGAAAGTTCAGGGAGGACATGGGCCATTTATTGGGAACATGCAAGTAGTTGGTTAGAAAGGTTATATAATTATACGCTAGCAAGTTTGGGGTCAGTAAGATGTTTAATGGTTTTGAAAGAAGTTTCTTATGCTCACCAAGGCTGCACTTATTTGAGAAAAAACAGTAATATTCTAAAATATTGTCACAATTACAAATCACTGTTTCTGTTTGAATAATATTTTAAAATGTAATTATGGCCCAAGCACCAGTGGTGCAAGGATCCTATTGGAATTGCTCCGATTCTTCTTCTTCTTCTCCAAAATGAATCGCATTTTTGAGGGCCAAAACATGCTCGAAAATGCATGAAACTTGGCTCGAAAGCGCCACCTATAACATTTCAACGAAGTGCCCCTCGAGGTATGTTTCACATACATGTACGAAATTCGGTAGACACATGTAACCCACCAGTACCTACAAAAAAGTCCCTGAGTACGAAGTCTGAAACCCAACAGAAATTCTGTTATTTTGAATTTTCTCTACAAGTTTTGTGCTGTATTTGCTATTTTCAGGCGTTGCATTTAAACTCGAACAAACCCCTCCAAGAGATTTAGTCTGATCAACACCAAATTTGGTGAGTCTAATTTAAAGCACTTTGTGATGTTAAATTGCCAAGGTCTTCAGTTTTCGTTCAAGGGTGTCCGTAGTGGCCTGACAAACTTTGATGTTTCGCCATGAAACAGGAAGTTGTTATAATTCAGGCATGCAATGTCCGATCTACACCAAAATTCACATATTTGATAGGAGTCCTGTCCTGCACAAATGCCCAAGCCCATAGTCAGTTATAGTCATAGCGCCACCTGCTGGCAACAGGAAGTGACATGTTTTACAGTGTAACAAACTCTTCCTAGAGATTGAATAACATCAACATTGTATTTGATCGGCCTAATCTAAAGGCCTTTGCGATGTTAAATTGCAAAGATCTTGAGTTTTCATTTAAGGGCATGTCATTGACACTGACATGTTTGTCCTGTCCTGTACACATTTAAAGGCCAATATTCAGTTAGAATCATAGCACCACCTGCTGGAAACAGGAAATGACTAATTTTTTTACACTAACTTAAACATGCAATGTCCGATCTGCACCTCCAAGTGTCCTGGCCTGAAGACATCTAAAGGACAATATTCAGTTCCAATCATAGGCGACAGGATATGTCATGCTTTACACTAACTTAAACATATCATATTTAATCTGCACCAAACTTCATATGTTTGATATATGTCCAGGCCTGAAGACATCTAAATGCCAATATTCAGTTACAGTCATAGCGACTTTAAATGCATATTGCTTACAGTTCAGTTTTCCTAAAGCCACCGGGTGGCAGTGAGACCGGGTGCAAGGGTCATCTATCTATCTATCTATCTAGATATTATTTCCATTCCACTTCTCTATCTGAGACAGACCTCAGATTTGTCCACCAGCTGAAAATCATTCCAATATAGCGCAGAATATTCAGGAAAGTTTTGCATCATAATCAAAGAAAAGAAATCATAGTTTAAGTTGTGATTGCAGAAACATGTTCAGATCTTGTGTGAGTAATCATCCAGAAAACCACATATACATTGACAGTACAGTAAATACAGTATGTATTTAAACGTAAATGTAGAGACTTGTGTTTGTTTTAAGTCTTTTCAAAGGATTAGTTCACTTCCAGAATAAAATTTCCTGATAATTTACTCACCCCTGGGATTATGTAAAACCCTTTGAAGCTGCATTTAAACTGCAGTTTGGACCTTCAACCCACTGATCCCCGTTGAAGTCTACTATATAGAGAGAAATCCTGGAATGTTTTTCTCAAAAACCATAATTCCTTTTCAACTGAAGAAAGAATGACATGAGCGTCTTAGATGACATGGGTGTGAGTAAATTATCAGGATTTTTTTTTTTTTTTCTGGAAGTGAACTAATCCTTTAACTACAGGCTCAATCAGTATATTCCCTTTTGAGCTCTGCTAGTGCAGGTAAACCCTCTTTTCCATGCCAAGAGCGCACTACATTCCTCCATCCCCCACTAGAGGTGCAGAAGAAAGCAATGAAACGTGGTGGGCCAAATGAATGTAGCAGCAATGCTTGTGTAACAGCGTCTTTGCAGCATTCCAGCAGAATTCCTTTTCCCCACCAGCTGCCAGTGTTAATATCCACTCCGCAGGGAGGAAGTCTTCCTTCCTTCCTCTTTCCTTCCCCCCACAATGGATTTGCAAGGACATCTTTTGAATGAATGCATTAAAGAGCCCACACTGGTGGTCACGTCAAACATGACTGGCCAAGCATGTATCATATTTTGACAGGCCTCACTGCTGCTTTTCAAAAGCATGCAATGAAAAGATACATGCATCTTTTTAATCTGAGTTTATTGCTACAGTCACATTTAACCAAACTTTGACTTGTTATATATGGAAGACTTACCATTGGTTTTGAGATGGCATCTGTATCTGCAGAAGAAATTTCTAAATGAAAATTGTTTCAAATGTGCATTTTACTGAAAAAGTTACAACAACAAATAAATGTATTTTATATATTATTGTGATTCATCTTAGAGCTAGTGGGTTTAGTTCAAGGCTCTTAATTGTGGATTTATCTAAGTAGAAAATGAATTGGAAAAATACTTCTACAACGAAGGCTGTTGAAGAAGGGCAGAGAATATTGCCCTCAACAGACATTGTTATATATCTTGCCAATATTTATTCAACAAATAACTTATTAAAAAATGTTCCTTTGCAAATAGTCCTTACTGCTTCACATGCACTCTGAGCATATCTTGAGGAAATTTATGTTATTAAATGAGAAACCTGTGTAAGTGGTGTTGGAAAACTGCCTCTTAAATAAATATTTCATGGCAGAATGCAAACTCAAACTGTAAGTGTTCTTTTTCTCTTTCTTTGGTAGTGCATTTCATATAAATCTTGTAAATTATGTGGGCTTGTAGCATACAAGAAAGTGCATGGGAGTTAAAGTAGCAATTATTTCTGAGAGGAGAAAATGGTGTAGTGATATTAAAGGAATAGTTTGACAAAGAATGAAAACTTGCTGAAAATGTACTCACCCTTAGGCTTTCTGATATGTAGATGAGTCTTTACAGGAACAAATTTGGAGAAATGTAGCATTACTTCACTTGCTTGCCAATGGATAGTGAATGGCTGCCGTCAGAATGAGAGTCCAAACATCTGATAAAAGCATCACAATAATCCACACAAGTCCATCAGTTAATGTCTTGTGAAGCAAAACGTTTTTAACTTAAAACTGTAATTTCTGGCCAAAATATGAATTCATAATCCATAATAACTCTTGTAAACAGTACTTGATCACTGCATATTTCTCTCCTGATTCAGACGAGACGACTTATAAATAGAGGACTCGTATTTTAGCCAGAAGTGATGGTTTGAAGTTAAAAACATCTCGATAATGTTCACTTCACAATCTGTTAATTGAAGGATTACTTGTGGATTATTGTGATGTTTTTATCAGCTGTTTTGGACTCTCATTCTGACAGCACCCATTCACTGCAGAGGATCCATTGGTGAGCAAGTAATGTAATGCTACATTTCTCCAAATCTGTTCCTCTTGGATGGAATGAGGGTACATTTTAATCAAATTTTACCTGGACTTTTCCTTAAAAAAGAAAAGTTGAAGAGCCTTTTGTGGGCATGTAGCATACAAGAAAGTGCATAGGAGTTAAAGTTAGCAATTACTTCTGAGGGGAGAAAATGGTTTAGTGATATTAAAGGAATAGTTCAGCAAAAAGTTTGTTTCTTCACAGGAACAGATTTGGAGAAATGTAGCATTACAGCACATCACTTGCTCACCAATGGATAGTGAATGGGTGCCGTCAGAATGAGAGTACAAACAACTGATAAAAGCATCACAATAATCCACAAATTTCACATGACTACAGTCAATCAGTTAATGTATTGTTAACTTAAAACTGTAATTTCTTGATCGCTGCATATTTCTCTCCAGCTGTTCGGACTCTCATTCTGACGGCACCCATTCACTGCAAGTAATGTAATGCTACATTTCTCCAAATCTGTTCCTCTTGGATAGAAAGAGGGTACATTTTGTTCATATTTTGCCTGGGCTTTTCCTTAAAAAAGAAAAGTTGGAGAGACTTTTGATTTGTATTCTTTTAATGCTGCTTCGGAAATCACATTTTGTGTACAAAACATTTTACTCTTTTCATTGTAAAACAAAATATGGCATTGGGCGAACATTTATAGAGGGGAATTATAAAAGTTAAAAAAAAAAAAAAAAACAGGAGGCGTGTAGTTAGCATCTGTGACTTGACTGAACACGAGCAAAGGCAGTCAATGAATAAAAGAGTAGAAAAACAACCTCAAGCCTGTAAAAAGGACATTTCAGGAAGCTCTCGCTCGGCCGACCACTTACATGTGCTCTAAATTTGGCATCTTTAATTTTCTAGGACGTTCTTCTCAGAAGCCAGCAAATAAAAATTTTATAGCTCGGAACATACAAATGCAAATACGATAAACATGAGCACCTAAATAAAGATCGCATCCTCCGAAGACGCACTACAACTATAAATAAGAGTGAGTGAAAAAGATGAAAGCCTAATCCAGGCGAGACCAACCGCTCGGCATGCAAATGTTCCGTGTCCTTTTCTCGGTTGCTGGGCAATAACGGGTTTGCATTCGAATCTTACTTTCTGTTGTTGTTTTTTTGTATCCATTCCTCAATAAGTGTAGCCACCAGAAGAATGAAGCCCAGGCCTCTGGAGTTAAATTAAGTTGTAAACCCGGCAGGCATTCCTAAGCGTTGCACCAAGCCCCTTTTTGCTATCAATCGCTCCTTTATACTAGCTGTCGCCTCCTTCCATACCGGATGTTTGCAGTGGTCTGCAGCTGTTGTGTGAGGCCTAGCGGGGCTACGGACCTAAAGCTGGCAGAACGAAGAGAGGGGAACCATGTTAGGGGCCTGGGAAAGGTCCTGCCTCAAATCGCCACACATGCTGTTTGATAATTAGTTTGGCTATGTGCAAAATTAGCCGGCTAGTATCCATTCGGACATGCAGGCCGGGGAGCTGCTTTTTCTTTTTAATAATCCACACATGCGAGATGTTTGTGGGAGGACGTTGGACAGGAGATCGTGTTGGTTTAAGTTTGTGAATGGGTTTCTTTCAGCACTTGAACGGGACAGGAAAAGCCAGGTGAAGTCGGGCAAGTTGCAACTCAACGTCGGGTTACACCACGTTGCATTTAATAGGCAAAATTCTCTTCACAATCGCAAGAACATATTAAACGTCAAAAGTAATGAATGGACGCAAATCAATTCTTTTTATTGCCAAACAGTTCAGGGTGGGATGATTACACAGCTGTCTATAAATCTATCAACAGGAAATGTGTGCCATTCCTTCACAAAGTGATCACACAAAGAAAAATAAAAGGAAGTGACATTCATTTTTCATTGCGTCTTGGTCATAATCTGGCCGCTTTTTGGATATTTTGACAGTGTTATAGTTAAATCACAGAATTAGAGAAAAATAAATAAATAAATAAATAATAATAATAATAATAATAGGTTTTGTTGTTAATTACAAATAAGTATTAATATCATACAATTAATAATGAATTAATTAAAAAACAATGCTTGTTATTAATATTACAGATAATAGGTTATTATCATTATTATTATTATTACAATAATAATTATAAATAATAATTATTAAACAATTAATAATGCATGATTTCAAATAATTTAAAAAACAGAATATTAGTTTTATTTTATTAACTCTGTTTCCTTATTTTTATATTTTTGAGTAATTTTACTAATATGACTAATTTTATGAAAAATGACATTTTCATAAAATGTACAAAATTTGTCATTGTTGGCTTTTTTTCCTGTCAATAATAATAATAATAATAATTATTATTATTATTATTATTATTATTATTATTAATAATAATAATATTTATTATTATTATTACAGTAATAAATATAAATAACAATTATTATTAAAAATTATCATAATATTTGTTTTATTTTATTAACTTTATTTTCTTATTTTTATATTTTTATATTTTTAAGTATTTTCATTAAATTTACAAAATTTGTCATTGTTGGCTTTTTTCTGTAATTATGCAATTCCATCATAAAACGAAAAAAAAAATGTGTTTTAAAAGAAAATGTTTTTTTTTATTTTATTTGAATTTTATTACTATTATTATTATTATTATTCCAGTAATAATTATAAATAATAATTATTAAGCAATTAATAATGTATGATTTAAAATAATAAACAAATCATCAGAATATTAGTTTATTTTATTAACTCTATTTTCTTTATATTTTTAAGTAATTTTACAATTTTTACTTTATATTTTCATTTAATTTACTTATTTTGTCATTGTTGGCTTTTTTCTGTAATTATGCAATTCCATCATATAAAAAATAAAAGTGTTTTAAAAGAAAATGCATTATTATTATTATTATTATTATTATTATTATATTTAAAACTATTAAGAAATCAGAAATGGACAGAGTATTGCTCTTATTTAATATGTAATATTTTTGCTTGTTTATTTACAAATTTATTTATTCATTTGCTCATTCATTTGATTAATTAATAATTTCATACAATAATTTCCATTATACATTATACAAATATATTTAAAATGCATGTTTTTTTATGTGTTCTGTTAAGTTATTAGTGTTATTGTAAAATGTTATAGAAAAGGTATAAAATATGTAAATCTAGATATCTAAAATAGAATAAAAGTATAGAATGTGTAAATATAGATGTTTAAAATAGAATATAAATATGAATATATTTAAAATGATATAATTCCTGTATAAACAGTTCAATTATTATTTTTTTCTAAGACTATTTTATTTCTAAAATACTAAGATGCCTTCTGTTTTTATTGTACATCTATGTGATCTTTATTATGTTGCCACACACGCACACACACACAGCCCACCCTCCTCAGAGTATACGGAAGGAACAACAAACAAAAAGCTGAAGACCGCAAGAGAGGCTGCAGGCAAAAAATTTTCCTAAAACATGAACAAAGCGTCCCTGCACTGTTTATAATGCATGAGCAGCTGAATGGAGAAAACACTTTTGTCTTGAATCGTCATTAAAGCAGCTTGGCTGGAACTCGCCTCCCTCCGCACAGCAGTCTTCAATGCAGCTGCCAGACGCAAAGAGGAAGTTACCAATCATCTCTGTCTGGATTTGCATTTTTGTCTTGTCTCTCAGCGGCCGTCCCCCCCTCCGCCCTCTCTTCTCTGTTTTGGCACTTGTGCTGTACTTAGAGAGCAAGAATGCAGACACTCACTCTTTGTGTACTTGACAGGGGCTTGATACCACAGGATACATGCACTTCTTAACCTTGCCAGGACTGCCATTACTGGGTGTATCATGGGGTGAAATGTACTTGTATCTCTTTTATGTTGCTGCTCTGATTGACAGCAACACTGAAATACATGAGAGTTTGGCCGGAACTGCAGTTTGGGGATTACTTTCTGCTTTTTAAAGAATGGTTTAGGTAGGACGTTAAAACTAAAATGGAAACACTGGCAATGGAAACACTTTTATATTTATTTATTGGCTATTTAATAGAGCGGGGCAAAGCCTTGATATGTCCTGACCCAAATTCAGTGTCTGTAGGAAATTTGTTCACAGACTATTAATAAAATAATGAATATACTATTAAATATTAAAAAAGAAAATCATTATAGAGGCATTGCAAGTGCACATAAATAAACACTGCTATTGAATTTAAACTGAAATTGCATATGTTTTTTTGTTTGTTTGTTTGGTTTTTGTAAAATAAACTGACACAAATGCATTAAATTTATCAAAAGTGACAGAAAATTCAGGCTGAAATAAATGTTCTTTCTGAACTTTTAATCTTTGATAACAAGTATTACAAGTAACTCTACTTATGTAATCAGATTACTTTTTTCTAGTAAAGTAATGCATTACTTGTTTATTTACAAGAAAATATCTGAGTTACTTTTTCAAATAAGTAACGCCAGTTACTTTGTTTTCCCATTATTGACTGATCGTTATTGACTGACCTTTATTGACTTTTCCCATTAAGTCTCCATAAGTACAGAGGCATAAACATGATGTTACTAGACCAAATGTGAACATGCATTAATTCATCCCACTAGCAAAAACAAGTATTTATTAAAATCTATTAAAACAGTGAAATGCAAACTCAGAATATGACGCAAAACTGCATTAATTAAATATATTAAATATCACAAATATCCTTTAATCCCAGTTTATTATCCAATATTTTTCCTGCTGACCTTTGATGATCCAGTTCAACCATACTAATAAGAAAAATGACTTTAGATAAACTAACATTTGCGCTTCATTTATTTATTTATTTATTTTTTTAATTGCTGATGAGTTTTGAACTTTTTTCTTCTACGTTCTACAGATGTGAATTTACTTTTCCTTCAACCTGAGGCTTATTAATTTCATTATGCAATTAGTTACTTTTTTTAGGGAGTAATGCAATACTGTATTAGTAACTTTTCTCAACACTGTTGATAACATTAAGAATTTTTTCAAGCAAATCAGCATATGTCACCCTGGAACACAAAACTAATCTTAAGTAGCACAGATGTAACTGTAGCAATAGCCAACAATACATTGTATGGGTCAAAATTATTGATTTTTCTTTTATGCCAAAAATCATTAGGATATTAAGTAAAGATCATGTTCCATGAAGATATTTTGTAAATTTCCTATCGTAAATATATCAAAACTTCATTTTGGATTAGTAATATGCATTGCTAAGACCTTCATTTTTTTTCAACTTTAAAGGCGATTTTCTCAATATTTAGATTTTTTTGCATCCTCAGATTGCAGATTTTCATTAATGCGTTTTCATTAATGTAGACTTACATTAATGCAAAGCTTATCTATTCACCTTTCAGATGTTGTATAAATCTTAGTTTTACAAAATTGCCCCTTATGACTGGTTTTGTGGTCCTGGGTTAAATATTACAATGATTTCTGAAGGATCATATGACACTGACGAATGGAGTATTGATGCTGAAAATTCAGCGTTGCATCACAGGAGTAAATTACATTTTAAAATATACTGCAATTGCAAACAGTTATTTTAAGTTGTAATATGTTTTCATATTTTATACTGTATTTTTGATTAAATAAATGCAACTATATATCTATAAAGAGTTTACTATTGAGTAATTTGCGAGGAATTTGTAAATCAAACACAATATATTTGAAATCTGTCTGACTTTAACCGCCTCAATGTTCATGATTGGTCCTTTTGAAAGTTTTATCCATTACGAATTAGATTTTTATTTACAGAACTCTAATTTCACCATCTTTAAGCTCTTTTCTTGGTCCATTTATGATTGTTTCTCCAAACCGAAGTGGAAATGAAGAGGTTAATCTCTCCTTTCCTGCACATGTGTGACTGTCATTAGCAGGACCACGGGACAAATCTCTTTTTCCAAATCTCTGAGAGTCCCATGTGTGCCTTTGCCCCAAAGGGAAGGGAAGTGGGGGGGACAAACCACTTCCAAAATCCCAGTAGTCTTTGCGTGCCTCTGCCCTGAGGGTCCGAAGTAGCCTCCTGGGACATGAAGTATTGGCTTTGGATTTAGCAGTTTCCTGTGAGCAGTACAGACCGCACCAAACAAGCCATGAACGACGGAGCGTATGGACAGCTCTTCAACTCCAACAGGGACACGAGAAGGACTGGAGGAGGAGGAGATGCAGAGAGAGAGAGAGGGAGACCTTTGAGAATGTGCTCTCCAGAGCTAGCACAAGTTAATGATGGGGAACCAGGGCGAATTCCCTGAGCGAAGCAGAGCAGCTTTCAAGATGGGTTGCACTGATCCACTGCCAGGCACCAGAGAGAGGGGGAAACATGGGGGGAGAAAAATAAAAAGAGAATAAGAATTATAGGGAGACAGTGACAGAAAGATTGGAGGCATGTAGGAGAAAGGATGTAGGTCTTCCTGGATAGAATAAAAAACAGATATGCGTACGTGTAGATGCTTACATTTCAGGTCATATTTATTTATATATAGTGCTTTATACAGTACAGACTGTTTCTGCTTCACAAACAGTAACATAACCAGTGTTTATGTTGCACAATGCATCAATTATGAAACAAACTCAGTTTTAGCTATAAAACAGCTCTACAGAAGGCTGTAGTTTCTTTATTCAACTCAATTTAGTTCAATGTTGATTTAATGGAGTTCAGTGGCAGTGCATATGTTGCAGAGTTCATCAGTTATGAAACAAATTCAGTGTAGTTATAAAGCAGCTTGAGGCTAGTTTGGAAACCAATTCTCACTATTAACTATTACGTTTGCTTATTAATCAAAAATATGTAAAAAAAATGGTCATGCAGAACAAGGCACTAATATGTGCTTTATACACTTGGTTATGCTGGGTTAAAAACAACACAGCGCTGGGTGAAATATGGAAAAACACAGCAATTGGGTTGTTTTGATCCAGCGGTTGGGTTAAATGTTTAGCCAAACCTTCTGGGTAGTTTTATTTAACTCAACTATTGTTAAAAAAATACTGTATGGCTGTCTTAAAATGAACCCAAAATAAGTTATAAATGAAAAATCAGACACATAATTGCATCAGCAATAATCAAAAGGTAACCATTTATTAATAAGCACTTTAAAAAATGTTTATTATTTAATTATTATTTATTCAACTGAAACGCTTTAGTATAGGGACCAATTCTTCCTATTAACTAGTTGCTTATTAGCATGCCTATTATTAACATATTACACTCTAAAAAAATGCTGGGTTGAGAACAGCCCAACTTGGGTTATTTGCCAACACAGCACTGGGTAAATATTGGGCAAAACACATGCTGGGTTATTTTGACCCAGCTGTTTGGGTTAAATGTTTTTACCAAACATGCTGGGATATTTTATTTAAGTCAACAATTTTTAAAAAATGATTATGTTGCTGGCTTAAAATGGGGTGGAGCTTATAAAAACACACATAATTACTAGAAGCAACAGCAATAATCAAAAGAATGATAATTTATTATCAAGCGAGAACACATGGACAAATTACAAGACAAATTGAATTTATTTGGGTGAATAGTTTACAATATAACATACATTTACACTTGTTTAACAAGCATTTTAGACATAAAAAAGTAACATTTAAAAGTAGCATTTTAATTTTAATTTTCAGCTGTTCTGTGTAATCGATTTTTACTGAAATAGCACTAATTCTTGTGCTGGTGTGTTGCCGAAATCTGAGCCGGTGAAGGGCTACTGTTCGCCGGGTTAACTGCGAACTTCAGACAGCGGCCTTGCGTTTCACTCGTAGCTGGAAGATGCCATGACTGAATCCAAAACCTCCCCATAAACAAACAGTACTGACATTAGAGAACATATTTTATGATTTTATGCACAGCAAAAGACGTTTCCATCATGTGGAGTGACCGCTGCTGATGCAGCTGCTTGACATCTCATCCTTATATTACGCTGCATAAAATAACACAATTTACAGCACAGTAAAGACGTTATAGATGAAATTAAATGTATACAAACCTTTATATCGCTGAAGAAGTGCACCAAATTGGTGGCACTGAGAACCGGTCTCTCCTGTGGAGGACTCAAAAAGCCAGCACTCTGACTGTAACTCATCAGCTGGGTTGTTTCGTCAGAGACAGGCTGGTTGGGTGAAAAAACAATAACCCAGCGTTAAAAAAAAACAACCTAAAAACTACCCAGCACCTGGGTAAAAATATTAAAAATAACCCAATAAAATTACCCTACAAGTTGAACCCAGCATTTGGGGTTAAAAAAAAAATAACCCAGAATTTTTAGAGTGTATGTTTGCTTCAGTAAAATCCTAATTTGCTGCTTATTAATAGAAAGATAGTTATTAACTTTAGGTATGGCGTATGATTAAGGGCTTTAGAATATGATCATGCAGAGTAAGGCAGTATTATGTGTTTTATACACTCAAAACAAATGCTGGGTTAAAAACAACACAGCGCTGGGTGAAATATGGAAAAAACCCAGAGACTGGGTTGTTTTGACCCAGCAACCTTCTGGGTGGTTTTATTTAACTCAATTATTGTTTAAAAATGACTGTATGGCTGGCTTAAAATGAATCCAAAATAGGTTGTAAATTGTAAAATTAGACACATAATTGGATCAGCTATAATCAAAAGGGAAACATTTATTAATAAGCACTTTAAAAAATGTTTATTGTTTAATTATTATGTATTCAACAGTAACACTTTTGTATAGGGACCAATTCCCTCTGTTAACTAGTTGCTTATTAGCATGGCTATTGTTAACATATAGGCTGTTTATTAGTACTTAAAAAGCATGTATTCTGCATGACCATGTTCTAAATCCTTAATCCTAACCAATGCCTAAACTTAACGACTACCTTACTAACTATTAATAAGCAGCAAATTATGAGTGTATTGAGGCAAAAGTCATAGTTAATAGTTTGTTAGTGAGAATTGGACCTTAAAATAAAGTGTGACTTATTCAACTTATTTATAAATCTTCATTTATTGAACATATTAATAAAGGTTCATTTCCAACCTGTTTTTGATTTAAGCAAGAACTACATTCAGTTCAAGTTTTGTTCTCCGATGATAGTGTCAGTGCAGTCAAAATGTTAACATTACTAAATATTAACAGCAAGCAACAGTTTTGAACTTTATCATGACAGTTACGAAAATGTATGCATTTAGAATGTTTTTAGAAAATAATTTATGACATCATATTTCCTATTTTAATTGTGATGCTCTAGTACAGATTCCCTGACGTCTCATAAGTGAATGAAACCTCAGTGGTCTGTTCCAGTTTGCCAGTCCTACAACTGAGAAATGGAAGACAGATATGAAAAATTCATCATTTCTATAGTTGTGTGATGTTTGTTAAAATAGTAATAACTCCTGTCAAGTTTTGGAAAATTTTACTCCTCATTATGTACATCATGCTATAAAATGTGGCTACAGTGGTTATTATGCAAAAATATATAATCATTGTGATCATAATTTCTATTGTTTTTTGCTCATTTTTGGCATTGTGGTAATACTAAGGGTTATACTCATCAAATTCTTTGACTTTTACTATTAGGTAAACACCTGGCAACCACCTAGCGACACCATAGAATTTGCATAGTAATGTTTAGAACATCTTAGCAGCTGCATAGTAAAACTGTCAGCAATCCATGTCATGGAAGTGAGTTTTGCATGATCTGGCAACAGCATTGACATTTTTTTCTTAATTTCTTATTTTCTTTAATTGCACAAGTGTTGTAGATATTCTTATGTGGGGCTAAATTAATAAGGGATTAATAATAAATAAATTAAAATGGATAGTTCACCTAAAAATGAAAAATCATCCTTTACTTACCCTCAAGTTGTATGAGTTTCGTTCCTATTGAACACAAAAGAAGGTATTTTGAAAAATGTTTTCAGCCAAGTTGACGGTAGTCATTGACTTCCATAGTATTTTTTTTTTCTCTCCATACTATAGAAGTCAATGGCTACCATCAAATGTTTGGTTAAAAACATTCTTCAAACTTTTTTCTATATAGTTTGACAAAATTTTTGTTCAATAGTTCGGGCTTGGTAAAATGTTATTAATATTTGTAAAATAATCTCTCATGTGCACCAAGGCTGTATTTATTTGATCAAAAATGCAGTAAAAACAGTAATTTTGTGAAATATTATTACAATTTCAAGTAACTGTTTTCTACTGGAATATACATTCAAATGGAATTTATTCCTGTGATGCAAAGCTGAATTTTCAGCAATTACTGACCCTACACTTTTTTACAGTATGTATTTCTGCTGTTCTTGATACTGTGCCTGATCCTAGTTCTTGTTCTGTCCAAATTTGTAAATATTACTCAAGTAAAGGCACATACGTTGCACTAGTGGCTCCTACATTTTGGTAAAATGTAACATTTTTCCCATTCTGAAACTGAAAGTTGACATGGATTCTTCGTGTGAGAGAATTTCATTCAGTGTGTCACTCGAGTAATGATGCATTGTGACCGAAATCACATTAGCCCACTTTGGAAGTAGAAAATAATGATGACTCGATAAAATTCCTCAGAAAACGACTGGAGATTTGAAGCAAGCATTAGACACTGAATCCTTACCCTGTTTCCATCCTTCAGGAAGAAAAACAAGGCCTTTTGAAAAGCAGTCTTTAAGAATTGAAAGCCCAAGTATCCCGACCAGCGTACAGGCTGCCAAGAGGCCAGGGAAATCTGATACGTCCTCATTGGGTGCCTTAACAAAGATCTATTGAGGCCTGGAGAGGACTCTGATTGTGGAGGAGAAGGGGGTAAAAAAAAACCTGGGGCCATGACAGGCATCCGGTAAGGGGATCATTCTGCCTCTGTCCTCCCTTAACATTCCCCCGGGTGGCCTGGAAGACGCCCAATAAAACAGGGCTGGCTAAGGCAACGGAGGTGTCTGTGTTTGTGCCTGAGGGGAGAGAGCTATTATCGTGCCGACTACACCGAGTTGAAACCATTTCTACGGTTCAGGTCTTTAACCTCTGCGCTGATTAAGGTTATCCGAGTAATTTAGTGGAAGCGGTATCACATTATGGTAGACTTATGAGGTGGAAATTAAATTTTGCTCCAGGCTTATAAACTCTGGGGAGGAAGAGATGTGGAAGTGGATGCACATGGGTGACTTCCTGTTGATTTTGTTCACCAAGGGCGTTTTTAGGCTTAACGAGATGATGTCTTTTTATCAGGTTATCTGTAAGTGTGCGTATAAACACACAGGCTACTAAAGGGTGCACGTGATAACTTATTTGTGCTTTCGATGCTTTTGAGGTCCATAGAATTGAATGCCACGTGTGCGCATTAATCATCATTTAAGCTTCTTAAAGGGACAGTTCACCCAAAAACAAACACTTTATGCTGTTATTTTATTCTAAAAGTTGTTACTTTGTTCCATATGTATAACATATAATGCATTAATTACACCTTGTAACCTTGTAACCTTATAATGCATTTTAACTAATAATTATTATAATAGTTATAATACATTATAATATAATTTATAACGTGTATATATGTATATATGATGCGTTATAATACTATATATATATATTAATTGAATACTAAAAGCTAAATTATAATGCATTTAAATTATAAAGGCATTATTAAAATGCATTACAATTTAGTTACAATTAACATATTAAATGCATTATAATTTAGTTATATAATTTATATATTGTAGATATATATTAATTACATATTAAAAACTAAATTATAATGCATTTGTAATGTATTATATAAAGCCTTTGTAATGTATTTGATTACAATTAGCAGTGACCTGACATATGGCGTTTACAACACTCATCACACATCACTGCAATGAAAACACTGCAGCATTTTAACAATGTATGGCGTATCGCGAGTAGCCAACAATTGGCACAGCTGATCTAACAACCGCTTTGCACTCTTGCCGGGGTGTTTCCTTTTCTTTCCCAGCTGAATTACAGTTTATAGGAGCCTTTCACACAACACGCTCCCACTAAATTTAGCACATCATTAGTTTCACAGTTTTCATAACACCAGCGCAGGGCCATTCCTCTGCAGACGGTTGTCATGGCAATGACAGATCTCATCACAGCTCTGAATCAGAATTTGTTTAAAAAGAATTTCTAGATTATTTCCAGGCAGGACAAGGGAACTAAAACGACCTCATGCAGCAACACTCTTGGCTTTATAAAGCAAATTGTGCAGGAGTCAGTCGACCAATATTTCACTGTTATTATTTCTTTTCAGCCTTAATGTTACATTTTACAATAGTAAAAACTAGCCATTAAATGTGAATTCTATTATTAAATGTTCAATTCTAGCCGGGGCTTTAAGCGTGAATAAAACAGTTTGACACATGCCACTCATATATAAGTGTGGTAAGTTTAAGTTTTAAAATTGAGTCAAAAATATGATTTATTATGACTAAATCAAACCAACCACAAAAAACTTAAACAAATGAAAGTAATTGTACAGGCAACGATTTTGTAAAGTGGCACAATGTATCTATTCACACAGTTACCCATGAAGTCTGTTCTCTTTCTGTGGCTAAATACAAAGGATATTAGCATTCAAATAAAGACTAAATCACTAAATGATTAAAGAGCCTCCAGTGGCCCTGATGTTTATTTAATATCAAGTGGAATGCAGTACTGAGACTGTCAAGGATTTCAATTTAATAACACTATATATTAGTGACAAGGACGAGTGAGAAGACTATTGTGTCACATTAGGATCTTTATAGGCCTGTACTTTGCTAACTTGAACTACTGTAGATGTTGGAAGAAACTGCGTCATGCAGTGTCCTTGCTTATCTTTTTATAATGCACTTAAGTTATCTTGTTCACCCAAAAATGAAAATTTGCCCTCAGGGCATCTGAGATGTAGATGAGTTTGTTTCTTAATGGTAACAGATTTGGAGAAATGCATCATTACATCACTTGCTCACCAGTGGATCTTCTGCAGTGAATGGGTGCCGTCAGAATGAGAGTCCAAACACTGGTTAAATAATCCACAAGTTATTCATACAACTCTGTGTTTGTTCAAAATAAATCTGTCATTAAGACGTTTTTAACTTCAAACCATTGCTTCCAACTAAAATACAAATCATCCATCTGTACTATTGCTTTCTCCAGTGAAAAAGTCACTTTAGGAGAGAAACATGCACAGATTAATAAAAGTTACAGTGACTTAATTATAGATTTGTTTCTTACAAACATGCAGCTTTTCACTTCACAAGATGTTGATTGATGGACTGGAGTGGTGTCGATTGCTTGTGGATTATTGTTTTGTTTTTATCTTCTGTTTGGACTCTCATTCTGATGGCACCCATTCACTGCAGGGGATCCACTGGTGAGCAAGTGATGTAATGCGACATTTCTAAATCTGTTACAGTGAAGAAACAAACTCATCTACATCTCAGATGGCCTGAGGGCGAGTAATATTCAGCAAATTTTCATTTTGGGGTCAACTAGATAACTTTTTAAGTGCATTGTAAACAGATAAGCAAAGACACTGCATGACGAAGTTTCTTCAAACATCTACAGTAGGTCTGTTTTAAATTAGCAAAGTACAGGGCTATAAAGATCCCAATGAGACACAATTACAAAAATAACAAAATAAATAAAAGGCTTTCTTGTGGTTTATTGTGATGTTTGTTTGGACTCTCATTCTGATGGCACCCATTCACTGCAGCAGAGGATCCATTGGTGAGCAATGCTACATTTCTCAAAATCTGTTCCCATGAAGAAACAATTTCATCAACATCTTTGATGGCCTGAGGTCATTTTCAGCATTTTTGGATAAGGCATTCCTTTAATGAATTGAGCATGGATCATGTGCCCTCTGAGGACTGAAAAGCATCTTTGAAAATCTGATTTGGAGATTATATTATCCTGAAATTGTATTGACATGCAGATCTGCAGTCAATATGTAAGTCCTAAAAAGCAAAACAGAAGGAGGATGGGAACTACCAATGCTTGTCTAAGTTTTACTTCTGGAAACCAACTGGAGAATGTTGAAAAATGCATTAGCCACTCATTTTTATATAATGTAGGTGAAAAATAACTTGTAGAGCTCCAAAACGACAATTAAGAACATAATAGTCCATACAACTCGTGAAAGTGTCCTCTTGAAATCTTAAGATAGCTTTGTGTGAGGAGCAGGACTGAAATTCAAATTTAAATTGTCTTTGAACATGAAATTAAGACGTTATATCCAAATGGATGCAGACAATGGAGGGCAAGATTTTTATAGGGAATGCTGATTTATTCCTCTCACAAAGCTGCCTTATGACTGCAGAAGATAGTACAAAGGTCATATAGACTTTTGTTATGGTGCTTTTTGTGACATTTTGAAGCTTAGAAGCCTTGAAAGAGTCCTGTATAAGATTCTAAAGGGCAGATATTGTATTACCGCAAGATCAAGAGCTTATTTTCATTCAGTGATGGAATAATTGTCCACTTATGGAGTGGAGTTTACGCTATTTAGTTCAAAGGCTTTAGTACATGTCACTCTTTCTCTGGTTTTGATACATTTCACTGTAAGTTTTGCCTTTGATTTTTAATTAAATTAAGATTTTTAATTAAAAACGTACCATTTAAATCATACTGAAGCAAAAGTATGTGTAAATTTGTGCTCTGATGTAAAATACAGATTCATCAAATTCACTTTTGACGAAAAAAGAGGTGAATTCTAAAAATATTTTGCAATTTTAGATTGTCTTATCTTTGTTTTCTTTTTCTAAAAAATAATATATTATTTAAAAAAAAGAAAGACAAAATTATTTTGAAGACATGTTGTGTGTGTTTTTTTCTTTTCTTGATTATGTGCAACTGAGAGGGAATGAGCTGCTGTCAAAGATGTGAAAACTCTTTCTGTTCTCCATTCAGTCTCTGCAAACACTGGGATTGAGTCGTATTCCTTTTTACTACTCATTAATGACAACCATCCGTGACAATAATGGCTTTAAAGAGTGCTGAAGATCAAATGAAGCAGTTTGTTTAACGTTGCATGAGTTGTCGCTTGCTTTTGGGGAGAACGTATCAAGCACCGCATTCAGCTTTAACTGGCTAAACAGAGCAGAAATCGTACCACTATTTGCACTTGAAAGTTCTCTATCACTGCTTTGAAAGGTTGGGGATAAAGGAGGTGTGTGGAATCAAGCCCTCTAAATCACTTGTATTTTACACTTTGCATGAGATGTGTTGAAAGGCCATTTAGACACAAAGATAAGCAGAAGGTGAGAGCCTTTTGGGATCGGGGTAGTGCGTATCCCACTAAAAGCCTTTCACACCTATCTTTCAGACAGATTTCTCTTTAAGAGCCATCCCTACGGTGAAGACCACAGCTGACACGCACAAAGCGGCCTGTGTTGAGCTGACACGGGATTAGATTTATGTCGGCATTATCCTGATAGCACTATTCATGTGGCAAATATCCAAGATGAAATTGCTATTCAGAAAGAGAGCATGAGAGTATGCCTACAGGCCATGTTTTCTCCAAGAATCCAAGGCTTGTTGGGGCTGATCAAGAGGCATTTTCTTTAACACGTCTACCCTGCCATGCCTGAAATGCCAAACGGATCCTGAAACATAAGTCTTTCTCAGAAATGTAGCACACGAATGGCCTCGGGTCTGAGTTGCTCCATAACTACATCATTTCCATTCAGCTACCTTGTTTGTAAATAACATCGTTTACGACTGCCTCGCAGTTATGTATGAGAGCCATCATACAGAAGATCAGAAACATAACTCAGGGCGCTTGAGGAGTGGAGTAACACGGTTACTGAAGGTTACAGATGTCAGTCTAACTCGACTACTGTTGAGTTTTAAGTAGAGCTGTCAGTGAAGGCTTATTTTTCTTATTAAAACATGGTGCACATAAAATACATTATACTTTTGAATAATAAGTTTAAAAAAAAATACCAAAACCAAATGACATTTAACACACCAAGGAAAAAAACATATTCTAAGAATATTTACTAACATTCCCATTAAGTTATAAAAAAAACGTTATTTCTCTGAACATTCAAAACTTCCAGTTTTTGAAACTTTTAATTGTTTGTTTGTTTTGGGAACATTCCATTTTGCATTCATTAGAATGTTTAGAATGTTAACATTTTTAGAATGTTACTTTTAAATGTTCTTTGATCATTCTAAAAGAAGTTTTCATTAAAAAAAAAAAACTAAATTGACAAACATTCCAGTTTTAGATATTTTTAAACATTTTTCAGGGGGAAAAAAACAATAATGAACAATACAGTTGAAGTCAAAAGTTTACATACACCTTGCAGAATCTGCAAAATATTAATCATTTTACCAAAATAAGAGGGATCATACAAAATGCATGTTCTTTTTTTTATTTAGTACTGACCTGAATAAGATATTTAACATAAAAGACCTTTACAAATAGTTTACAAGAGAAAATAATAGATGAATTTATAAAATTGACCCTGTTCAAAAGTTTACATACACTTGATTCGTAATACTGTGTTGTTACCTGAATGATTCACAACTGTGTTTTGTTTGTTTGTTTGTTTAGTGATAGTTGTTCCTAGAGTTCCCTGTTTGTTCTGAACAGTTAAACTGCCTGCTGTTCTTCAGAAAATTCCTTCAGGTCCCACAAATTCTTTGGTTTTTCAGCATTTTTGTGTATTTGAACCCTTTCCAACAATGACTGCATGATTTTGAGATCCATCTTTTCACACTTCACAGTTACAAAAAAAATGTTGAATTTGTAGGATCTGAAAGATTTTTCTGAAGGACAGAATTCACTCTAATGAGTCAATTGTTTTTAGTGAATTAAACGCATACAGAACACAAATACTGAAAGTTTAATTAATGCCTGTTTTTATGACATTGAGTAGTTCACGAGTTCACGCTTACATATAATTAGCCGGAGTATAGTAATGCATGTTTGGCGTGCTGTCCGGGGAAGGGCTCCGAGCTCGGGAATGGCCCGAACCCAGAGAACCCCCCTTAGGTGTAGTGAGAACTCAGAGTGAGGAGATGGGGTGGTGGAGGGATGCTGATAAACCGTCAAAAGGATAGAGGTAAGTCAGCTGTATTTGAATGCATAGCGCTGATTGACTTGAGTGGACTCCTGTTGTGTTAATTAGGCTAGGTATCTGACGCGCTCCTCCCGAACCTTGTTAATAAAACATCATTTATTGATATGTTTTGATATTGGTAGTTATGTGTCAGTAGAAGTACTTTATTCAAAAAAAAAAACATAAAATATTCAGTATTGTTGTGTAGTAAGACTAAGGCTAGGGTTCAGGTCAGGATATATATTCATATTGCCATATGCACCACGCAGCACTTAATAAACAGCTTGACTGGTGTATTATTTTCCAAACTTTTAAAAAACTGATTTCTCCCATTTGGCCCTGTGCATCATGACACTTAGAAGAAGTTATCACCACTGTGGGCTCAAGAGTTCAACATGATTTATGACAAATTCATCCTGAGAGCTCAGAAACCCGAGCAGCTTTATGTAGCCGGCTGAGTCACGTTTTCCTCAGTCCTGAGATATTATTTCCATTACCAATTAGTTCACATAAAAGTAGAAAATTCAGACTCGATCTATCATTCTTAAGCCCTAAACTGATCTTTTGGGAGCTGTTGCAATATGCAGCCTGCAGTTGTGGGGGAGGTAATTAGTGTACAAGATTTACATGAGGTTGGAGTGTACTTTTTGAAGACCATGAAATATTAATAATGCAAGAGCAGACTTGAGTTACTTTTGCTCTAAGAGATGCAATATTGAAGCAAGATGCAATGTTGAAATAATGGCCCCAAGATCAGACATAAAGAGAGAATTATTTTAGTAATGCATTTGAAATAGCTTGGCCTTGTTTGCTTTTCCCTGAGACGTGACCCACTGTTTTATCAGTTCGACTGGCAACAAAATGACGTGTGCATTTTTCAAGTCTCTAAAAAAGTCAATGAACTCTGTAAAAGCTGCACTTCATTGTTGCAGAAACAAACTGCAGAAGCACTGCATGACGTAAAGTGGGTCAGGCCAAAATCCAACCCAAAGTGGCCCCTATTTCCTGCTTGTTTACGTGGCCTCAAACCTCCGTCCCATTCCAAAGCGCCGGTCTGTGTTTTTGACACGTCAATTTGTCACATTTACCCCAAAGTCAAAGATCCAGGTCTCGTCACGTACCTCCAAAACACTTTTCAGCGCTACTCTGACTGAATTAGGAGCTATGTTCCCTCTCCACGACCATCTGTGCAGTTTTCTAATGAGACCAGACCTCACGCTGGACATCAATCTCAATTAAACTCTGATGGTTCCAAATCACCTATGGCCTGGATTGGGATTTGACGGTATGATCCAACTTCCTGCGAGTATGAGAGATTGTAGTTATTTTTTTTGCTCAGTTAAAGATACAGGGGCTAGATTAACCACTGCGGCCCGCAGAACAAAGCTTGGCTGTGTCCGTGTGTGGCTGTAAACCAGCAGCCACGTCGGGAGCCAAACAAGGAGAGTTTGTGCGAACGTGTGCGCGACGGCTGAAACCGAGCTGCAGACACAGTTCTTGCTTTTAATAATTTTTAACGAGAAATTTTGCATTCCAACATAGCGTGGCCAAAAACAGTTGAGCAGGAAGGCGGCGGTTCTTCGACCCTGCTATGTTTACACCGTAAAATGAGGCACTTAAATGGAGATTAGGTTTGTTTATTTAATGAGTAAACACTGTTGATTTATTATTTGGTTTAGGGGGGGCATGGGTGCGCTCTGAAATCATTGTGCTATTAGGAAGCACGGACAATTTAATCAGAACCTATTAACGTGATGGATATGATAGCTCTAGCATGGAACACATTGAGTGCAAAAGGAAATGAATTATTTCTGTCAATCTTAGGGAATATTAAATGGAATGAATGGGCCGTAGTTTGTGGGGGGAAAGAAAAGTGGTTTTACATGCCTCCGGACAAGAGGCCTAAAGCTGAAGGCCACCATTACAGGATGCTTTTATGGGCAGCTAATTAGACTAATCCAGTTTGGATTTCTTCTCAAGCATCATCATTTATCGGTAACCTTAAAAGCTAGTTCACGTCAACGAATGTCTTATTTCAGTTTAAATAAATCCAACGATTTATATATTTTGAATTGTAATATGATGCTAAAAATGTTTTATTAGAAATTATATTAATAATTTCAACATTTATTTTGAATTAATTCTAAATGTCTTATAATGGAAACACAAGGTCTTTCACAGTATGTATGTATGTGTATATATATGAGCAATATCACACGAGTAGCAGTGCGATATGGCTGTATATCACACGGCTACGAGTGTGATATTGCATTTATACAACAGTTCAATGTCACAAGTGTGTAAATATATAAGAATCATCAACGGAGCGTCTTTAAAAACTCTCTTTTGTGCACACTACTTCCTTACGCTATTCAGATCTCAGTTTGACAGATGAATAGCTGAGCCCAAGCCTCTGTTACTAATTCGAAAACATCACTTTAGAACTAGTAATAAAGAAACGTTGAGTTGCTGCATTAAAAGCTTATTGTATTACTGTATTAAAAGCTCACTGTATTATGTAGAATATTATGAGAGAGAGATGGAGTGTGATTACCTGCATCTGATACAGGATTCATTCTTCAGCTCAATCTCGTATCCACAATAAAATAATAGTTTGAGTTTCTGCCGAGGATATCTTTGTCATACTATCCTTTCATCTGTTAAAGATGATTTCAGCTCACTTGTTGGCTGCATCTTACAAGGTGTTGTTGAAAATAAAAATACCGTAACTTCCTTGTTTACAGCACTGTTTCAGTCTCTGCCAATATAAAAGTCTTTACTACTGACTCACTCATAAAAACAGTCTATTGTGGCCATCTAATGGCAGAATAATCACAATCACTAAACACACACTGTTTCCCAATACAAAATACTATTAATAAATACTCCTATTATTTATAGAACATAAAAAAACAAACAACAACAACAGCCAACAAAAAAAGTTGCTAGGCAATTCACTCAAAGGCACAAAGGCAGTGCTCTGATATACAGCATTAAATTTACATAAAATATAACGTGATGAGATTTTGCCCTCAGCCAAAACTGTTTGCTGTTTAAACACTTTGAGACATCAGAGCCAGCTGCAAATTCCAGAAGATCTGGCTGTGGTGAGGCTGCTTTCGGTGGATTCATGAGTTCTGAACGGCCACTAACGCCCTGGAGCTCACATCTCCAAAAACACTGAAGCAAATGTTCAAATAGACGTTATCTTTATTAACAAACCACATATTTGAAGTCTAAGGACATTCCTGTCTAAAATTCCTGTGACACAAAAACAGTATTATTTATAAAATTATAGTGGATTTGAGCGTCCACTATGACTCTCGCTGTGAGAAATACCACTAGCGGAGTGAGGCAAATGGTGAAACCGTTCGAGTTCTGATATTACTAAAATCAGATTCGAGGACCAGAAAGAGGTGTTGTTTAATTTCTAATAAAACATTTTGCATTGCATTAAAAGGCAAAATGGAAACAATTCAACTAGTAGTCTCAGACTTTCAGACCCCACTATATAAATCTGTATACTACATAAAAATGCTCCAGCCTCAAAAGTTCGATTCTGCTTTATTTGTAGTGTTTTGTATCAGTATTAGATTTGTTTACCTCCTCAAGTGGGTTCACTGATTTTCTGTTTCTCTCTATATGTGAGTGTCTGTGTGTGTGTGTGTGTGTGTGTGTGTGTGTGTTGCATGTCAAGAGTTCCATCTGGAAAAGTGCTCTTTGCGGAAGCACAGTTTGAGGAGACGGGATTGTTATTCATTTCTTTTTCTGGAGGAAGAAGAGCTTGCCAAGTATCCATTTCTTTGTCCCAGATGACTGCCGGAGAAGAGGATATAAAAACAGGAACCGCAAAATTTGTGTAATGGTTTTCATCTGAACCTAAAACACTCCACTGTGTGCGAGTGAAAAAAAGTGTGTGTTTGGGGGTCTGAAGGGGACACAGGCTGTCCAAGGATCCAATGGTTATTTCATAGGTTCAAAGGATGCAGAACTGAAAAGATGAAGGGTTTGATTTGTCACTTTTGTCTGTGAGCATAGCCATTTTTGAGAAGTGCAAGAAATAGAGGCAATAAAGAGGAAGAAGTGGAACCTATTGACTATAAAAATGATTTAAACAAAAACATTATTTATGTAACTTTTTTCATGGCTAAAAGCAAATGCTGTGCAATAAGTCTTAATATTGTTTGCAGTGTGCTGGTGATTTAATCTTATCTGAGAGAGAAGAACATTGTTTTGACTAATTTTACAATGAGAGTCACTTGGTGTTTCAACTATGTTTATGAAAGGCTCAGCAAAATGTGTTTTTATTCCATATTTTCTTGAAAATCTGGTGCATTTCCCAGAACAGAATATATTAAGCTTCAAACCCCATAAACAACAACCTTGCACTACAGACACAAATGATAAAGTCCCATGGATTTAAAGGGATAGTTCACCCAAAAATAATTTATTCACCCTCAAGTTGTCCCAAACCTGTATGTGTTTCTTATCTTAACTGAGCACAAAAGAAGATATTTTGAAGAATGTCAGTAACTAATCAGTTGCCGGCAGCTATTGACTTGCATAGTATGGAAAGAATTACTATGGAAGTCAATGGCTACTTATTTATGATCTTTCCCCAATAATCTTAACAACTTCATAAAATCAGGTGATGTTTTTCCTCTTAAATTATGAAACATTTTATGTCTAGTGAAGCTAGTCCACTGTCTTTTCTAATTATCTTTCCAAATGTGGCATTCAGGAACCTGTCAAAGAGGTGACCCCGCTATCAAAGCAAAACCCAAAATATGGCCAATTCTATTCACAGGCAAATTAAGGGCAAAGATTTCATTACTTCAAATCTGGCATACCTCCTTGGAAGTGCGAGAACAGCTAAACGATGCCAGGCGAAGGCCATGAAGCTCACCCCCGGGCTCCAAAAGACTTTTTTTTCCTTTATACGAGGCCTAAACTTCCTATGAGATCTGTCCGACCTAGCATAATGACTGTGCATAACCTGCTTTAATTGGGCTAACTGGCTCCAGAGTCAACTATTGTGGTTTTGAAACGGCCCCCCTCCACCGTCCCCTTGTTGCATTATCAAAGAATTCGGTGCACGTTATAAAATGCCTAATTACAGGGCGCTCTGCGTTTCCTTCCGATGCCTAGAGCTCACCAGGGGTCATTATTACTTGGCTCCGTGTCCGCATGTGCATCCTTGCGCTCGTTCTTCACGTTTCTTTTTCCTTTAACACCCACTCTTGACCCTTTGTGGTTCACTCCAACACACAAGCGAACGGATATACGGTTTCTCTTCCTTACAAACACATCTAATTGTACTTATAAAACATCCTCTCAGACATTCCCGTGATTATCTGTCAAATATTTTGGAGACGTTACTGACTGTGACTAACATGTGTTTCTGAGCACAGACTGACACTTTGTGGTTTTTGGTTTTGTTTCAAGCAACATGGAGCATGCCAGTGGAAATAACAGGGGTTGGTAAAATATATTTAAATGACTGCGAAGAGGAGTTTGGTTTAATGTTGCTATCCAGAACACGCTAATAAAATAAACTAGATTTTTTTCACATTTCCTAAAGAAAAAATGCAAAAGTCATCTGTAAATAAATGAAATAGCAAGTCTAGGACTTTTTGCATTACCACAGAAAACCTTACAGGACGGGACGTAATTGAAACTTCTATCTCTCTATTTCCGTGTCTCTTCCAACTAAATTGTCTTGAACCTCGGTAAAGCCTGAGGTGACAGTGGAGCTTATCTCACAGAACAAGAGGAAAAATAAATGACGGCAGGAAAGGAAAACGTCAAGCAACTTTATTAAGCCCACAAATTCATGTCACATTGAGCTTAGCTCAAAGCTAAACCGTCTGTATGCATTTTGTCCACTGCTTCCTCTTTATCTTTACAAACGTGTATAAGCTTTTGTTTGGGGGGCTTTGGATGGGGTCGATTAGACAGCCAAAGAAGGAGAAAGACAGCTGTTCCTTCAAGAGGTACACTTGGAAATAATGCCAGAAGACTTATTTAGGGCTAGTTAGGCACAAATATTTTTGCAAAGTCAGACAGCCCAATTTTTTATGCTTTTGTGTTGTTTTTTTTTTTATTGTTTTGCTTTATTATTTATTTATTTATTTAATTTTATTTGTAGGATTCCTGTTTTGTTTCATATTATTAGGTGACTCTCACAGATAAATATCTGGGTTGTTTTTCATTCCAAAATTAGAAGGAAAAACAATAGTATTTTATTTTATTTTAATTTTATTTATTTATTTATGTATTTATTTATTTATTATTTGGCATTCCTGTTTTGTTCCATATTATTAGGTGACTCCCACAAATAAATATCTGGGGTATTTTTCACTCCAAAATCAGATGAAAAAATATCAGATGGAAAAAAAGATGAATAATAATTATGAAATAATAATAATATTAAATGCTTAAGAATTTATTTTTATTTATTTATTTATTTTGGCATTCCTGTTTCATATTATTAGGTGACTCTCACAAAGAATTTTATTTTATTTTATTTCTTTTTATAATATTTTACAATATTTTTATGACTGAAATGCAATAAAATCTCATTCTTATTTGTTTTATACAGTATGAAAGCAATTATATAACAGTTATAAACAGTACGAATTCAGTACAATAAATAATATAAATATAATATAATACATATATATATATATATATGAAGTTTAAATATATATCATAATTATGTTTTGCATTACATCATTTTGTGTTATGGTAATGACAAATTATAGAAATTACATCATTTTGTGTTATGGTAATGACAAATTGTAGAAATTAAGTTTTAAATGTTTACTAAATGAAATGCAAAAAATAAATAAATAAATAAATAAATAAATAAATAAATAAATAAAATTTACAAAATGTATGCAAAGTTTTGCATGCAACATTTCATTTCTTATACAACCCAGACACTTCTTGACAGTCTCCATGAGCTTCAGCCTACTATTCGTTATGTGTCTTATTCTAAAAGACTTTTCCTTGCACCCTTGTTCAACCCCCTTCTCCCATTTCCTCATGGACCCCATTGACAATGTGTGACCAAGGGAATCTGGGCGTTCTTGGGCAATGGGAGTCCCCATGACCAGGCACAAAGCCCCCTGTCAGTTACCTTTTCACCTTTGGCTGGTGAAAAGGAGGCCCTGAACAATAGGGTCTGCTCAGCTGGAGATGGTGGAGTCTCATGGGTTTGGGAACTCGCTCACTCTCTGCTCGTTTCCTCTTTGACTCTCCATGTTCATTTGAGGCCACCTCAAGGTGCATTTGTTCACCCCCTCCTTCTGATAACACAGAAGCAGCCTTGCCTGTTATTGCCTTGCAGCCTTTTTAAAGAAAAGTTGCTAGAGAGACAGACAGACAATGTGTCAAGGGGGGTACTTGAAGAAGCCTACATTCTCCTGTGGGAGTACTTCCTATTAGCCCACAATGGTCCATACATTATAAAGTGGCTTTGTATGGAAGCTATTTCCATGCTAAGTAAACTTGTTGTATTGGTGTCTTTCATCCACTATCACTGCTAGATCGGATTTAACTGCAGATCAGACTTTTGTTTGCATTTTTTCTTTTATACAGCAGCTTTGTTATGTTTATCAAATTGCCCATTGTATGTAAGAACTAAATCATATTTAATTCTATTTTCCAACCTGACATCAGTGCATTATAAATATGATTTTCTATTTACTATGTTGATGTTATTGTAGGTAACCATGCACTTTCTGGTTAAAATATAATTCTGGTGATTATTCAAGGAATAAACATGATACTGTTGTTAGCTTCTCATGCCACTAGAGAGCAGTAATAGACCCAATGATTTTATTTTTATATATATATATATATATATATACATATATATTTTTTTTTTTATTTATATATACATTTTACATTTCCATTGAGTTAATAATAATAATTATTATTATTATTATTATTATTATTATTTGATCATTTAGATTTTATTTTAATTCAAAATCAGCATGTGCACTCTGAAATGCTGAATAAAGTTAAGAAAATACAAGTCTAAAAACTGAAACTCATGCATGGCGACCAGAACAACTGCATAAAGGAAGATGATTAGATTTTTTAGAGCAGAAATGGTTGAACTCATTGCTGCAAGTTAACCTTCACCACTTACAAATGTAGGCCTACCCTTAAAAAGCGTTCAGAAAGAAAGTGTAAAAGTTATAAACCTAAGTGTCAATAGTGGTTGAGCAACAGATAAACTCTCCTGTACAAATGTTTAGGCCGTGATAGACGGAGGCAGGGTTCTCTAGCGATATCTGATTGGCGAAAGAATCTTTTGAATGAACAGATTCATTTGAATGATTCTGTTGAACCGATAAGCACACTCTACTGTAAGGGATTATTTTGTTTAGGAGGAAAACTGTTAGCATTGCTAGCCATTTCACAATGTCGAGAACAATTAATGCTAATAATATTACTTAACTGTATAATAATTAATATTAATAATAATAATGTTTAAAGCTAATGTCGTTGGGGTAGTAAATAGGCGTAGAATTACTGGAGAGGTGTGACCAGCTAATAAAATTTATTTTTTTATTTTATTTTATTTTTTTTACAGATAACTGTATATGCAATTTTTCGATCTTTCAGTTAGGTCTGCCACAAATGTTAGTGTGTCAGAGTGCATGAGTTTGACTGAGAAGGAAATTATGGCAAGCGGGCTTCCGTTATCACTTTTTGACACGTCATCCACACAACATAAGTGTTGTCATTTAGCCTATCACTTCAATATGTGACTGATTGTCTTTTGTAGGTTATAGTTGACGTTTAGCTAACTGTACACTACATTTTGGTTTCGAGAAACGAACCTGACAGAAACTTTTTTTAAAAGTCGACTCTCTGATTTCTCTGAAAGTCGCTGCTAATTAGCATAATCTACGCATCTTTAATCTATATAGCCTAGTGTAAAATATAGCGATAAACAGCAAATTTACTGTAAAAGTACACGTATATGTCGCAATAAGACGTAAGAACACCTTTGAAGTATAACTCAAAGTGAATGGTGAGTCGGCTCTTTGAATTGGTTCATTGAACCAAATCGTTCGAGTGAACCGATTCACTCAACTGAATCGGACGTTCGTGTGCTAGTGTTCAGAGACACACACACAGACACACACACAGGGAGTGAATGTTGAGTCCTGTAGAGCCAATGAGCTGGGACCGGATACGATATATCCTCTGGGACAACAGCTACTCTGTTCACCCCCTTCACTTCCACATGACGCCATTTACAGCATAAACCCGACCTCCTCTCCGGAAAGAAGAAAAAACAAGAGCTGAAAAACTTGAAAGCAGCACAGTGTGTGCCATGCAGCCAAACATTCAACTTGCGAACAGCAACGCTTCTTATTGAAAAGTCTTTAAGCGTTTTTATTTAGATTTTTTACTATAAACTCGGCTCATTTTGTTGGATTCTGGAACTTATTTTCCTTTTGGCATAATTAGCGGTTTAACAGCATAAGTTAAACTTCACCGCGTTCTACTTGGAATAAATTTCTGATGTTATTGTTTCGCGGGAGTTGCGCGGAAAATACGCGAATACGAGGACGCGCGACTGTTTGCTATCATCGGATTTTTGTGAATGAATCTCCCAATGAATTGAGGACTAACCAAAGAGAAATTCCTACTAGTAGGATATACTCTTCACAACACAAATAGGGGGTTGAGGTGGTGAGATCACGGTAAGTGACGTGTATTACAACTTTTTTGCAGTGGATTTTGACAGGCTTTTATTTGAGTTTCATTTATTGCTCCTAGTTTATTTAGTCGTGCATTTATATTATAGTTCTTCGTGTTCTTCATGACTTTTTCCAGTGCTCATGCTCCGCGCCATTCTTGCAGCTGTGCAAATAGTTGCCATACGGATCTGTTCCCTGCGTACTTACTCTGACTTACTTTTCATTTAGTTAAAGTTGCGAACCGCTATTGAAAAACGTCATCTAAAGCTGCACGTTTGTTATTAAAACCCTTACGAAGACTCACTAAACAGATTAATTAAAACTTTGCACATTTGCATTTTTGTCGCGTTTAAAGTTGCGACTAGACATTTATAAACGTCATCTATACTTACAGGCTTTGTTCTTTTCTTCAATAAATACTCATACGACGTTCCACTAAATATAATAATTATAAAATAAAAACTTTGGCTGCTGTTGCAAAGAAAAAAAAACTGCGCTGTACTTTATGCAAGGTTCAACCAAGTTAAGTATTGTTATAAAGTTAGTATGCATGCTGATAACCCAGATCAGAAGTTTAAATAGCAGTGAGGAGATAAACAGATGTTTAACAGACATTTTACTGATGGGGCCTCTCCGTGGAAAGAGAGATTGTGTATTGATATGGTAATTTGGGGTAGTGTTATTTAGATTGAACTCAACTGGTGCCGAGGGTCCCGGCTGAGATGTATGGTTTCATGTTTTTTCACCTTAACACATGTTGATATTTTATAATTCTGTATGTAAGTTTTTGTGGCATTAGAGCCCCGCCCCCTGTCGATAGCGTCATAATGCATTTGTGAACGTCATGTTATGCACGCCAGCTGCTAGATATTAAAAATGGCTATTTGAAATAAAAAAAAAAATAAAAAAAAATTACGTTAACAATGATACTATGAAAATCAATTGTGACTTTTATATTTAATTAAACCGCATTATTTATGTGCAAGACCACCATCTCTGTCTGTATAGAAGTTGATTAATACTTGCATTTTCAAGCTCTTTTTATGACTTTGGATGCTTATGACTAAATAATAGCTTGTTCCAAAGCAAAGTGAAGTTGGGTGTGCTTTTAATTACTCTTTTACAAAGAAATTCTAATGTGCTCAGCAAGGAATGGACAGTGAGAATGGTGTTTGCAATGTTGAAATCAACACAAAACCCTCAAAAAAGAATAAATATTCATTTAAAAGTTGCACTTGTTTGCAGTTGTCAACAAGCAAACCATAAGGTGATAACTGCAAGATGTCTACATAACTGTACAGATGAGTTAAGGAATGGCTGTCATTTATAGTGTGTATATATTGAAAGACATTTTAGAAAGATCTCAAACTCTTGTTGAGGATAGATGATGCTTGTGCAAAGACAAACTGGTGGATATTACTCAGTAAAGAGATGCTTATTTGTTCTTGATCTGATAATGTGCAGCACCCGAGACACTGTAGAGCAAAAGAGTCTACTAGATGTTCCATGAACTTGATAGCTGCAGGTGGTAAAGGCCTGTCCCATTGATGATCAGCCTTCCAGGGCTGTAGAGGTGGGGAGTAGTTGGGAGATTTGCATTAAGAAGCCTGCCATCTGCCTTTTCTTTTGCCTAGTTTGTATGATTTACATATGGTTAGTTTATGGGACTTTACTTCCCTGTACGCTCTCATTTAACTGTCTGCCTTTCCCATAGGACTTCAGATGTGTTCAATGCCAGCCGGAGAGTTCCCACTTCAGAGTAAAGATGGAGACGAGAGCTCAAAATGGCGGCAGCGGCTCCTCTGGCTTGCTGCGAGCTTTGCGTGACACTGGCAGACCCCAGACTGGGGACTCGGAGCCTTGGGAGGGTCAGGTGCTCTCCCTGGACCAGATAAGGACCATCCGCAGCAGCAATGAGTACACGGAGGGCCCGACAGTGGCGCCCCGGCCGCCAGCCTCCCAGCAGAAAACGGACTCGCAGTCTTCTAGCCCAACTTCCACCACCTCCATCGAGCTCTTCGAGCACAGGAACTCCCCGAGGGCCCAACGAGCCGGACAGCAGACTCCTCATCAGCAAGCCCCTCAGTCGCCGAGGAGCGGCGTGAGCAGGTCCACCAGTGGCACCAGCGACGGCTCACGCAGCACTGCCAGGGCCAGCACTGGCAGCACCTCGTCGGAGCAAAGACTTTTGGGAAACGCGGGCGGGACGGCCGACCGGGTGGTGAGGGCGCAGCCCAAACGCTCCGAACTGAAGCAGGAAGAGCTGAAGCCCTTGGCCATGACCCCGGGCCAGGCCGCTGACGCCAAGCACTCAGTCCGCTGCGAGGACTGCGGCCGCTGCAAGTGCGAAGGGTGCACCTGCGCTCGGACCCTGCCGTCCTGTTGGATGTGCGGCCGCAGGTGCCTTTGCTCGGCAACAACCACCATGGACTACGTCACCTGCGTCTGCTGCGTCAAGGGTCTCTTCTACCACTGCTCCAGCGACGATGAGGATGTGTGCGCGGACAAGCCCTTCTCTTGTACCCAGTCGCATTGCTGCATGCGGTGGACGGCCATAAGCGTCCTGGCACTTTTCCTGCCCTGCCTGCTCTGCTACCTCCCGGCGAAGGGATGCGTGGCGTTGTGCCAGGCGTGCTACGACTGCACCAGTCGGCCAGGATGCCGCTGCAAGAACAAAGGAGTTGAGAAATAAACGAGGCTCGGTTCCTGGAGTAGCACTGGGAAGATAACCTTATCTGGGACTATCTCCAGAGCAGTGGAAAAATATGCGCAAATTGTTGTAGTTTTGGCACTGTAGACCGAGAGGTGACATTGGATTGGCAAAAACTGGTTTGAAGTGGTTTGTTTGTTTGTTTGTGTTTTGCTTTTCTCTCATCCACTTTCTCTCTTTCCATTTCACTCTTTAAGGGGGAATAACGTTTGTCGCGACGGCCTTCCCCCGTCCTTTTCCTTTTAAACTGAAGTCCAGAATGTTAGCCCTATTGACATTCAGTAATATGACTGATAAGGTGACAGACTCTCCTAACTAACTGTTTGTGAATAGTATCTGCAAAGTATGTAAATTAGAGCTCTTTTTCTGAGAGATTTTATTTTTGTACATATAATATTTCAACTGTGAAAAAAAGCATTGTGCCAAACCAGAGGCACCTTGACAGATCCATATATATGATGCATATATAAAACTTGTATAGTGCTGTACATTCGTTTCGAATGTATACCAATCACTCTTTTGATATTTTGCCTTATAGAAGAGAAACCTTACATGAATTATCCCTACAGCTATACTTGTAAATTGTACAGTGACCCTAAGAAAAACTTTATTTTCTAATTTCAACACATTGTTTAGTGTAAAAATATTTATTTGAAGTTTTATTATTTTATAAAGTAATATTTATTTTGAGAGGCATCTTTATAGGCATCACCCCAACTTTGAGAAACAAAACCTCCTCTGTTGTTGCTGCAAAAAAAGGGTGACAAGGGTGTCAAATCTGATGCATATGTTCACTATAAAATAGAAAATATATTAACGTTTTGAAATTAAACAATGCATTTTCTGTGTTCTTTTCTGGCCTGCTGTTGACCTTGTTTTTAGCCTTTGAGCACAAAGGCCCATTTCAGAAAATCTACTGTGTTTTCAGTCGCCTTTGTTTACCCGATGGATCTTCTGTCAGGGTCGCGTTTCACTTTGCGTTTATGATGACAGCGATGATGTTCGCGGAGCTTCGGTTTCGAGGTCATCTGAAAATAAAGCGATGAAAGCGATAGTGTACGTTGGCAAATCAGCAAAATAGGTGCGTTACTGAGAGATTCTATCGATGAGATCTTCCTGCACAAAGGAGATCGAGTGAAGCTCAATATAGCAACATTTGAGTATTGTCTGGTGTTGACTCTTATTTCATGAACAATCTTGCTTTAACCCATGACCATTTGGAGACATAGGCGTACAAATTGCAGAACTGGGTTTGTTTGTGTTGTTCTGGTTGACTAAGAACTCTCCACAAATCTTTAGTCATGTAATAGTCACACTGAATTAAGCTATCAAGTTATGATTACCAATAATTAACATCGATACGTGAAACTTGTCTGATAAAACCACCCAAACAAACTGATCTCAGATCAAGATCAACCCCAGTTCCTTTACAAAGAAGCCCTGATCTCGAGCCAGACCTTCAGGGGTAACTTCCAGCCTCCCCTGCCAGCAGCGGATACTGGCTGCATTTACTTCCATGGGAAACATCTGGCACTGGTTTAATCATTGAAGTATGCGAACCACTAGTTGACATCAGGAGGATCAGAGATTGTTTCTGTTGGCAAGCCGTTGTTTGCTACGCTCCCTCCAATCCTTGCTTGTGTTATGGAAACTGCCCTGTGGGAATATTAAGAGTAGATATGGTATACGCAGGATGCTTAATCAATTCTGCTTTTGAGGAAATTTTTGCTCCCTAGACGCTCTGCGAGATGCTTGGATGTGGTTCTGTAAGTTGCAACCTTTCACCTTTTTGTATTAAGAAACTGGCATGAGCAAAAAAATCACTAAATATGATTTTAAAGTTCTCAAGGTCCCAGATTTTGCATTCCTAAAAAAAAAGCAACACGAATTTGCACCAAAATTCCTCAGTTTAACTGTTCTACAGCAACTATGTGCAAGTAGTTTTTGGAGTCCAAAGCATCAGTTTGAGAATCACTCTTTAAAACCAAAGCTGCTTGAAATGTCAAGGTCATGACATTGATTCTACACTTTTATATAGTAAATGTGTTTAAAATAATATATTTTGATCTTGCAACGCATGCATGCTTCCTTTTGTAGTCAGTAACAGGCTGTGCCTTTTTCCCATTTTCTTCCCCTGTGACATGATATGCACTACTGGCAATCGCACTGTTGGTTCAGCGTGTTGGCGCATGTTTGTTATTTTGCCGAGGGTTTGAGTGACAGGCAGCCAGCTTTCACCCCTCGGTAGGGATGAGCCCCCTTCCCCATTTACGCGGCAAAAGGTGGAAAAACAAAACCGTCCCGATCGCTCAAGTGCGTCGTTTTCCGGCTTGCCTCCCACCCATTGTTTTAAGCTGTGAATGGCAGGGCAGCGACGGGGGGTTGGTTTGCTCAAGAAAGCCCCGCAAAGGGTTAAAGACATTACTTTAAATGACAATGGGCCAACAGTTTACCCCCACATTCGAACCCTTGTGTATTCACCGTCTTTTCAATGGCCCTCAGTTATTTCACCGCCTCTTAAGCCTCTTCAACTACCTGCTTGGTATTCTCACAGGGCAGTCTCTGAGTGCGAGTGTGTGTGTGTGTCTGTGTGTGTGACAGCACGCACGCGCATGTTTCCTACTTTGCGTGCGAGTGTTTAGCAGCCGCTAAATGTGTTGTTATGGGTGCAGGCAGCACAAAAGAAGGATAGATGGGAAAAATGACACCCTTTTGAAAGAGCTGCAATTGCATGCCAAGTTCAAGAGAAACAGAGAAATATAGATTTCTCCATTGAGCAGAAAAATGGGTCAGATAAAGGCTGGGAGGGCTGACCTCAATAAACAGACAACAGACGGGACGGAACTTACTTTGTCACTAAAATTAACACTGGTATTAAGTGCTCGCCTAGGCCGGAACGTCTAGTTATCGTCAAAAGGAATGGATTAGACCAACGGGAAGTTACTTCATTTGTCGTTGAAGACGATATGTACCCGTCTATTGATGTTTGGTATGTTTTGAAAGGGTATTGATTACTTCCATTCTCATTCTAAATTTAACAATGTCAATGAGGACAAGCTACACAAGCAAAGAGCGATAACCCCGACTGGTTACGAAAGGACTAAATGTTGGGTTTGAAGGTTTAACACTACAAAATGAAAAAAAAGGAAAGGTACTGATTAAAGGTCAAAATTAATTTACTTTTTTTTTTTAGAGTGCAATATATAATCACAGCCAACAGGCTGTCAAAATATGGCACATGTTATGAAACATTAAAAAAGTTTTAAAAAACCTTTGAAAACAACAGAATTTACAATGAAACCCAAAAAAACTTTTTTATTAACAAACCCTCAGATCCAGAGAGACACCCCTATTAAGCAAGAGCAAGAGAGTCTGAAAAAAGAGAGTGCGCATTTGTGCAGAAAAAGAACGAGAGAGAGAGAGAGAGAGAGAGTAGGCAGCAGAGCAATTGGAAAAGCCCCCAGAGCGTCTCTTTGTTGGTTTTAGCTGGGCCCCGGCGCTCATGCCCCGTTCTGAAGCCCAGATCTATTCAGTCTGCTCATCAAGGCAGAATACTAAACAGGAAGGAAGGAAGCGGCCCATTCTTTATACGCCCATTGTCTGACCACCGGGCTTAAGCAATCAAACAGCAATGTGCAGAGAGAGAGAGAGAGAGAGCGAGCAGGATGAGGTGCTCGGTGGGGGCAGGGAGCGAGAGCCCGTGGTCTGTGTTCCATCCTGAAGTTTTTATCAGTGTCTCTGGCAGTCAGGGGCTTCCCGATTTCTTCACAGTCACAATCTGTATGCATTTTAAAACGTGTTGTGATTGTAATTAAACAACTTTGGCTTTGTGCATGTTTTGAAATTTAGGATGGAAACATGCTTTACACAAGTATACAGACGTTGCACGTGTGCTTAAGACAGAGGATTTGGTTAAAGTTACCATCAAGTATGCGCACCAAACGAAAGTGTTATTATTAAGCTAAAAGTTCTACAATTCCATAAATTTACTTTTTGCTTGCATTAAAGGTTCTTTTTTAAAAGCTAAATCTAGTTTTAAAATAAATCTAGTTCATGCCTAAATCTAATAAATAAAGAGAAAACTGACTGTAGAAGACGACTTTTTAATGCTAATGTCTGCTATAGTGCCTCTTGTGGCAACGCTGGGAATGCATGCACACGTGTGGTCTGGAAATATATTTCAAACTTTCTTGTTAAATGAAAGACAAAATTAGACATCTGCGGTGAAGTCATAAATAATACAAATTTATGAGCGCTACAATCTTACGTGTTAAATTTGCTTCCTCCCCCATTGTAAACTTATACGGTGAAATGCTGCAGCATTCACTCTCTCTCTCTCTGCAAACTCAAACTACATTCTAAAACTCGTCCTGACATTCCTGCCTGAATGAGCCTTCGGCTTTACCCAAAGGCAGGGGAAGATTAAGTTTCCGAGAGAAAGAGGGATGAAATTCCATAATTGCATGGTCCTTTCTCTTCCACCCTCCTTCTGCACCTTCCCACCCTTTCTCATTTCAACAACAAGCACCAGATCCTTTCATAACGTACATGAAATAAACTCATCATGAAGTGCAATCAAAGTCTGTTTTATTTTAAAACGGCACTATACAGCAGTTACATTACACTACGAATATTTTGACTTCAAAATAAATATTTGCATATGAAAATAACTTGTGTTGCTTATAGTCTTTATTGTTTTATAATATTTTATATAATAAATTCCACAATTGTTATGCAGTTTGAGGAGAAATGTGATATTTTTCCAATCAATCAGACTTTTTATCACCTGGTAGAATATAAAATTAAAAAATAAATAAATATTGAAATGTAACTTAATTTATATATGTATGCATATAAATAAATAAACAATACAACACAATAGATGTACACTGAAGGCTGAAGCCATATAGAGATCAAAAAGATGATGGAAGAGATGAAAGAGATGGATTTTATTTTACCTAGCAATCATGCAGAGCACCCTAACAACCAGCATTTTGGTCAGCTATATTACATAATATAGTCCTCATGGGAACTTCAAGCTTCAAATTGTTCAGCTTAATCTCAATTTAAAAAATAGTTTCAAATCACAATCGTCATGTAGGTATACTGACATTGTCACACACACACAGGATATGGACATGACTCTCTGTCAGCGATGAGAAAGCACTTCACAAGTGTGTTTCTGAGAAACTTAAGTCTGTCATTTCCTGTGGAAACTAACCACAATCCATCCACAGACAAACACGACAATAAATAGACCACACGTCGCATCACCTGCAGTGGCCCCAGAAAGTATTTGGACACTTTGACGCTGAAGTCACACTTCAAAATGTCATTGCATGAGATGAAAGTTCTCTAAACTTCTTTTAGCAGTTTTTTCTTTGTCTCAAGGTGATTTTAAGAACATGTGTGAAGTCAGTTCCCCTTAAGTTCACACAAGTGAAATTCATCGTTAATGTTTCACAACCAGAAAGTGCCACAATGTGTTTTGTCTTAATTTTAAACAGTGTATCTATTGTTAAATCATTTGAAACCTGACAAAAAATGTGGTTGTGCAATCGTTTTTGCCTCTTGTTTTGTTATTTTATCTAAGGCAGAGCCATTCACAAATTTTAATCTGACACTGCTTTAAAAAAATGCAATGCATTAAAAATGCAGATGTTAAGACTTAAATGCTAAATGGAATTATTCTGCATTTATTTTTCATTTTGCTTCAATCTTGTTTTCACCCGAGAAGGTTTATCTTTGCACATGCACTTACTTGCATTCATATTTCTGCACATAAAAAAAGCTTGCACACACAAAGAAAACCTCAAAATGAGCATGCACGGACACATGGCCGTGCACCGGAATCATCATGAATCCAGGGCATATCAATTATCTCTCTTTAAAGAGAAAAGAGCGGAACCAGCTCGGGAAAAAGGTGAACGCTGGGACAGCGGGAGAAGAAATGAAAGAAGCCTCTTTAACTTATGTAATAGGCGTCACCGCGCATTAGGACTGGAGAGAACTTCCTAAATGAACAATCCAGCCTGGAGGCAAAAGGAAGGAGGGATGGGGAGGCTGGGGGGAGAAAAGAGGGGTAGAAGGGCAGTGGTCTTGCCTTCGGGTTAATTGAGTTAGAGGACACGAAGGAGCCCTGGAAAAGGCCCGCGTGGTCATTAGGGTTGGTGGGGGTACAGGACTAATTAGAGAGGAACACAGGCAGACAGAGGCTGGAAGCCCAGCAGGCTTTTGGAGAGCGGGATCACGGACGGAGAAACGTCTGGAACGAGGGAGTCGAGGAATTTGTTTAGTTGCCCTTAAAGGAGGTTGAATCGGAGAGATCTGATAAAATATAAAACAGTCCAATTTTTGCATTTATATGTGCTATAACCACCCAAAACACCCTAGCAACCTCATAGCAAGCATTCAAATTCCACTTTAAATATCCAAGCAACTAGCTAAAAAAAAAAAAATACCCTAGCAACTGCATAGCAACAGACTAATCATGGACTAGTAACACCCTAGAAACTATCTAGAAAACACCCAAAATGTCAGTAACCATTCAAAACAATCTAGCTACTACTACTACTTACAACATCCCAATAACCACCAAAACACCCTAGCAACTGCATAGCAACTATCAAAATCCCACTAAAACCTCATTAACTACACAGAACACCAAAGCAATGTGCTTAAAAACCACTTAGGCCACCTTAGCAACACCCTAGCAACTGCACAGCAACAGACTAAAAATGGACTAAAACACCCCAAAAATTTCAGTAACCACTCAAAACAATCCAGCTACTCAAAAGCGATGTGATTTAAAAAAAAACAAAACAAAACCCCTAAAAACATCTTAATAACCACCTAGCAACATCCCAATAACCAACATAACATCCTAGCAACTCCTTAGCAACCATCAAAATCCCACTTTAAATTCCCAAACACCTACCTAAAACCTCATTAACTACCCAGAACACCCAAGCAATGTGCTTAAAAACAACCCAGGCCACCAAAGCAACACCCTAGCAACTGCATAGCAACAGACTAAAAATGGACTAAAACACCTTAGAAACTAAAAACCTTAAAATCTCGAAACAGCCCAAAAATGTCAGTAACAATTCAAAACAATATAGCTACCCAAAAGCTAAGTGATTAAAAATAAACACTGAAAACATTTTAGTAACTGCCTAGCAACAGCCCAATAACCAACACCCTAGCAACTCCATAGCAACCGTCAAAAGCCCAATTTACATGCCCAAGCAACTATCCAAAAGAAACTCTAAGTACACAAAAAGCACTCAGAACACCTAACCAACATCCTAGCAACCACCCAAAACAGATTAGTAACCATTCAACTGAAATGAATAGTAAGGAACTTAAGTGATCTCCTTAGCAACCACCTAGCAGCATCCTAGTAACCATCCAGAACACCATCAAAATTCCACTTTAAATGCCCAGCCATCTATCAAAAAAAAAAATCACTTAGAACACCCTACAGAGCAACAGATTAAACATCAATGAAAACACCTTAGAATCTGCAAACCACTTGAAAACATAAGTAACCATTTCAAACAGTCCAGCTACTGAAAATCAATGTGATTTAAAAAAAAAATGAAAACAGCTAGTAACCAGCTAGCAACATCCTAACAACCACCCAACTACCCTAGTAACTCCATAGCAACCATCAAAATCCCTAGGTTAAATTCCCAAACAATTGTCTAAAACCCCATAACACCCAGGCAATGTCCTAAAAACCACTCAGGACACCTTAGCAACACCCTAGCAAATTGCTAAAAAACACTTAGAATTCCTCAGCAACACGCTAGCAACTGCATAGCAACAGACTAAAGATGGACTAAAAACACCTTAGAAACCAGAATCTAGAAACCACCCAAAATGTCAAGTAACCACTCAAAACCATCATTTTACCTGAAAAGCAATATGATTTTAAAAACAGTGAAAACATCTTAGTAACCACCTAGCAACATCCCAATAACCACCAAAACGCCCTAGCAACTCCATAGCAACCATCAAAATCCCACTTTAAATTACCATACAATTACCTAAAACCTCAATAACTACCCAAAACACCCAGGCAGTGTCCTGTAAACCACTCAGGACACCTTAGCAACACCCTAGCAACTTGCTAAAAAAAACACACTCAGATTTCCTTAGCAACACCCTAGCAACTGCATAGCAACAGACTAAAGATGGACTAAAAACACCTTAGGAAGAATCTAGAAATAATGAAAATATCTTAGTAACCACCTAGCAACATCCCAGTAACCACCAAAACACCCTAGCAACTCCATAGCAACCAAGAAAATCCCACTTTAAATTACCATAGAATTACCTAAAACCTCAATATTTACCCAGAACACCCAGGCAATGTGCTAAAAACCATTTAAGACACCGTAGCAACACCCACAACACCGTAGCACCTCTATAGCAACAGGCAAAGGCTCAATTTAAACCATCCAAAAAATTTTAAGTACACAAAATAAATAAATAAATAAATAAAAAATAAAAACAAAAAAAAGCTTCCTATAGCAACATTAAAAAAAACATTCTGAAATCCTTAGCAACTGCACAGATCACCCTAACAACCACATAGCAGTGGCTAAAAACACCCAGAACATCCTAGCACCCACATGCGGAAAAGCTCCCAGAATGCACTAGCAACTGCACGACCCAGAAAAACACTGATCATATTTTCTTCAGAAAGTTTACAGATGGCGTTTTGCATGTTGTCCGGGGATCAGAATGAGGAGAAGGCCAGCACCTCTAGATGATGTAAACAGTGTACTGGGCGTGAAGCCACACGTCTGCTGGATGGATGAGGTTGTCAGCCAAAGTGTAATCACAGTACAACACCAACACAACAGGAAAGGCAAATGCTACACATGACTTCAGTCAGAACCATCTCAACCGCAAACACGACAAACGCTCGCGAGCACCGCAGACCTGCAGCGTGTCGACGTGACACAATAGCACATGACAAATCACAATTAATTATATTGTGTCAATTTTATTGACACATTTCTCTGAACATACCCCGAGGAATTCTTACTTAGACGGTGCTCGGTCATTGATCAGGAGACTTGAGTCATGTTTATTGTTTCATGTAAGTGTCATGTATCCTCCTAAATTATTTTTGAAGACTAAATAAACAGTTTTATAAAATCGTATAGATTTTTATAAATTATTTTAAATTTGTAAAAAACAAAATACAAATAAATAAATAAATAAATAATAAAATTGTCATTTAAATGTTTATGTAATTTTATATTATTATTAGACTAGATATATTTATGATTAATAATTATTTAAAAACTATTTTTAATTAATTATTTAGATGTAAATATATATACAATTGTTTGTAAGAGATTTATAGTTCTATACAATATATTACTGATATATATTGATAAAGCTTGGATAATTTGACTTTGAAATAATTTTTTTATTATTTATATATATTATATAAAACATTAATATATCAGTCTAAAGCTAAAAATGGCATAACTTAGTTAATTTCGTTGTGGACGAATTTGATGACGTTTGCTTTTTTGCATTCATTTATTATTATTAATATTACTATTATTATTATTATTATTATTGTTGTGTATCAGTCTGCTAAAAATTATTTAAACATATTTTCTTATAAATAAATTAGTTACATATATTGTAAATATTTTTTAGATTAAGATATATACAATTATTTTATTAGATAATTTATCATTTTATATAACATATTCATAGATCAGTATAAAGCTAAAAATGGCATAGCTTAGTTAATTTAGTTGTGGACGAGTGTTAGTTTTTTGCATTTATTTATTATTATTATTTAATTTTTTTATCATCATCATAAAAATGTTTTTGTTTTTTTTAGAAATAAAGTGAAATATATATATATCAGTCTACATAATATAAAAGTCTGAAGATAAAAGTGGCATAGCTCAGTTAATCTGGTTGTGGATGAAATGGCTTTTTTTTTTCCAAGTATCTTCTACTGGATCTTTTTTCTCAGAACAGAGATATCAGACACTCAAGCTAAAGTCTGATTTTGCTCTGCATTTAATCTCATTACTTCCTGGAAAAAGAAAAAATAGATTTAATCTAGAATAGATTTATTATTATTTTTCATTTTCTTTGCATACAAAAACCACAAATTAAGTTTCTGTGAATACTGTGAATATTTCGATTTTTTTTTTTTTTCTTATCAGGCAACAATTTGTTGAAATCACACAACGGGAAATAAAAATCACAAATGAGATCCTTTTAAATTCCCAATTGTTTCTCCTAGCCAGTAATGAGGCTCAAAGGAAACTGAGACTTTTTGAATTCTGTGATATTTCTCAGAATAACATTTTCCACTGTTCTAAGAGCGAGTGAGTAATAAGCTGTAGGAAGAGATCATTTATAGTGGTTCGTCCATACGAGCGGTGAACGATTGCAGAACCTTACAAGACCCCAAACGACACATCGTATAATTAATGACCGACTGTAAATACCCCCTCCCGACCAAACCCATTCACTCGCTCCCAACAACCAGCCAGCGGCACACAATGGCGTCTACAAGAGCAGGACTAACAACAGCATTTAACATAAACCCTTCAACAGGAACACAGCGCTTTAGCTTTGGCAAATCATTAACCAGCCCGCCACCGTCGCGACACTACCGGGACTGGATGTGCTCTGCAGCTCTACTGCTATCTGAAAGCAGTAGCAATCTGTATTGCATGCATACGCACTTCTGCCCTATCTACCCCTCCCTTATTTCAGGCCTTGCGGAGTAAGCAAACGGGACAGTCGGCAATGGTTTAGCATGATGGTGTTTGAACCCAGGAGCTGATTGCTGTTGACTCACGCATTTGAGTGTGTGTGCGTCTCGGCACTGATTAGCACAGTCTCCATCTGTTTCTAAACAGCAACGACAGTTTTTGATCCCGTTTCCTAAGTAAAGACGTGCCTGTTTATACATTCATTTGGGCCAGACATAATTTGACTCACTCGCTGATGAACAAAGTTGTTGGTGGGGTGTCGCATCTAAACTTTTTATTGCCACTTTAAAGTGTTAAAGTAGTCCTGCATGCGCCTTTCCACCAACTTTTCATGTTTGTCCTTATCTTCACAAGAAGAAAAGGGGCTCTGATGTTTAAACAAGGTTGTTAAGTTTATAGGCTCAGTCCCGAGAGCCGGGGCGCCAACTGCTTCATAAACGACCACTTTATCTCACACAAAAAATGTTGCTAAATAATTTCTTCTTTATGTGAGACATGGTTACTTGAGAGTAATGATGCCCATAGGAAAAAAATCACACATGAGAATGTCTCAAACTGTTCTCAGATCCTAAATTAACATTTTTCATTGCATTCTTCCTCAACCAAATGTGTGTATATATATAGTTTTTAGTGCTGTCAAATCGATTAATCGCAATAAATCGCATCCAAAATTATAATTATATGTATAAATTATGTATTTGTGTATATTTATATATACATATAAATATACTTAGCACACGCACACGTTATGTAAACACAAACTTTTATTTTGGATCCGATTAATTGTGATTAATCGATTTAATTTGACAGTACTAAATATTTCTTCTTTTTCTTCTTAAACACATTTTATTGTCAATCTGAAAAAAAAAATTAAGTTAGAAAAGTAATATCATGCAAAAAGCTGCAGTAGGATTCATGTCCATAGTATTAACGGTTCCGGGACAAGTTAGGTACTTAATTTAGTGGTTAGCTTTTAGGTTTTGCTCAAAATACTAACCAGCAATAGTAATAGTGGCACTTGGTGCAGTCCTAACTATAAACTGTAACCCGAAATACAAGCTACAAACATGAAGCTCAGCTTGCAAAAAATAATTTGCATGCATGCAAATCTACTAGCTATGAAATCCGTTAGAGATGTAGGACACACGATGAGATATGCAAACACAAACTCGGAGTATGAAACCCCTCTTTCAGTTTGAGGTCACTGTTTTGTCTCTACCAACCGTGTGTATAAGTCACGACTGCTGCGTACGAGTGCCCTTTGAAAAGAGCCATTGAGGCACGAGTTATAAACTCGAGGTACACAAACCTGCAAGCCAAACACGGTCACACAACCACCATGGTAAAAAAATTACCTTTTTAAAGCAATGCTGAGTGAGTTGCTCAGACTAAGAGGAGGCATATATTTAGTATAAAACAGGTTGTGTTAAATGTGAGTTGGGCAGCTGCGATAATGAAAATATCCTTCATCACAAGGGCAATAAAAATGGGTCAGGCCACATTTCTTTAACAAACACAGAGACGGACAGCCACCCAGTCATTCAGTAAGTAATACACACGCGGACTTTCTTCCAAATGTTTCCCCATACAAAGTTACTTTCCATAAAGTATTGCACTACGCTTGTTTCTTAAACGGATTTCCCATGATCTCCAACTAAATTCAATTAAAGCTCCATAAATCTCGGAAACTGGGATTAAACTCAAGCACATGATTAATGGACCTGTTTTATTAGTGGTTTCTCCGAACAGCTGTGGATCCCTCTGTCAGCCAAAGTTTAATAATTGTGTTTGCTAAGGCAAGCATCACGATTACTATTGCTCATAGGGTCAGGGATTTGAACCAAACCCTTAAGTATTATGCAATCCTCAGTATTAAACTTCAGCCTAACTGTGTGGTATGAACATGGATGACGCATATATTGTGAAGCTTCTTGAGGAGGTGTGCTGTAACTTAAACAATCAGACCTTCACCTGGCGGAAAATAAAAAAAAAACTATTATGTGGCTCCATCCATATCCATATCTTAAGATGGGCTTCACCCAAAACATCCAAGCAATGACATAGCAATGCACTTAAAAATATTCAAAATACCCTAACAACTGCATTGCAACATACTAATAATACCCCAGAACACCTTAGCAACACCCTAGGAGCTGCATAGCAATAAATAATCACTCAGAAAACCTTAACAACACCCTAGAAACTGCATTGCAACACATTAATAATCGCTCAGTACACTTTAGCAGCACACTAACAGCTGCATAGCAATGCACTAATAATCACCCAGTAAACATTAGCAACACCTTAACAACTGCATAGCAATGAATGATCACTTAAAACACCTTAGCAACACCCTAACAACCACATAGTAATGAATGCTCACTCAGAACACATTAGCAACACCCTAACAACTGCATAACAATCAATAATCACTTAGAGCACCTTAGCAACACCCTAACAACTGCATAGCAACGAATAATCACTCAGAGCACCTTAGAAACACCCTAGCAATGAATAATCACTCAGAACACGTTAGCAACACCCTATCAACAGCATAGCAATGAATAATCAGTCAGAACACCTTAGCAACATCCTAACAACTGCATTGCAACACAATAATTACTCAGAAAACCTTAGCAACACCTAACAACTGCATAGCAACACATTAATAATCACTAAGAAAACCTTAGTAACACCAAACAACTGCATAGCAATGAATAATCACTCAGAACACCTTGGCAACACCCTAACAACTGCAGTGCAACACATTAATAATCACTCAGAAAACCTTAGCAACACCCTAGCAATAAATAATCACTCATAACACCTTAGCAACACCATAGCAATGAATAAACACTCAGAACACCTTAGCAACACCCTAACAACTGCACTGCAATACATTAATAATCACTCAAAAAACCTTAGCAACACCCTAGCAACAGATAATCACTCACTAGCAACTGCATAGCAATATTCTAAAAACAACTAGAACACCCTAACAACCTAGCAACACCCTAGCAACCACCCAGAACAATCTAGCAACAGCATAGCTTTAAAAAACTCCAATCTAGTTCATTTAATGCTCTTTTGTAAAGATTCAATAAATCCCTTACAGTGTCTCATATCAAATCGCTATATTGTGAATACAAAGTAAATCATTCAAGAAAAAAAAATATGATCATAAAATAAGTTAAACCTTCCCTGCACCATCCTTTTACAGCTCTCTGACTTGGAAAAAAAAGCAGCTGCTCTAGTGTATAAGGAGGGTGTAACAAAAACCAGATGCAGCAGCAGCAAGCAGAGCAGAGCAGAGAAGTGCAGTCTGGGATAAGGGATTAGAGAGTGTCACACCATTCACCTCCACTGCAAGAGAGAACCTGTTAGTGGATGGGAAACATGTCCTCATTCAATAGGTGGAAGGACACAGGGTGGAGACAGATATGTTGGGGGTTTAGAGACAGTTAGAACCAGGCCCTCAGTCCAAAATTAACATACAATTATTGAAAAAGAAAGATACTTTTTTTATTATTGTTATTATGAATTCACATATGAATAGTGTCTACACTTATTTCAAATTTCAAATCAATATGCATTACCTTAGCATGTTACTAAGCAAATGGTACCAAACTCTGAGCACAAAACAAACACAGCACACACAGAAATGGATTAAAATGACATTTTAATATGAATAATTGTCGAACAATTTTGGACATTAAATGCAATGTAAGTACATTTATTATTTCTTGTGTCTGCCTCTTTTTTTCACTCAGCTTGTTGCAACCATGCTTAACTTGACTTTCTACAGAATGTCCGGAAGATTTTTTTTTTCTTTTAATGCGTCATCAGTATAAAAGGGAAATGAAGTGTACAAAGAGTTTGTTTGCATTTCAATGCAACTTTAATTCAGTGTCCATATCCTGCTGAATTAACTTTATCTATTCAAACTTTCAGTCAGACTGTCACCTTTAATATTTTTGCATATAATATCTAAGCAAGTTAACATGTGAATATTGCAAAAAGAAAATAAATTAATAAAAAAACAAAATAAAATGACATCTTAAAAGAGAAAAAGAAATTGTAATTTTAATTTAACCTGAAATTTTAATGCAAGCCAGATTTCCTCATTTGGCTAAAGAGCACAGTCACCAATTAACATTACATTTAAGCAAGCAAAAAATAAATAAATAAATAAAATGAAATAAATATATAACGACTATGTAATGCCTCAACTGTTGAGAACATCAAAACGAGCTTCCTACCTGCATTTCTGACTTGCCGAAACTCTACCTTCATCAAATTCTCTGATTCACACTCAGTTTATCCTCAATTATTTCCACACTTTCACAAAAAATCTGGTCTTAATGAAAATGACTGCATATTATGTCATAGGCTCTACAAATCAAGCAAGCAATAAAAAATCCTTTATGTTGATGTTGTCTGGATATGCTAAACCTCATCATCTCATCACAGGAAACTGACAACCCACGCACACTACAACAGCACATGCTGAAGGGCATGGCATTGTCTTTTCTCATGATAGTGACAAACAATTGTTTTAGATCAAATGCAACATCAAACTCTGATGCAATATTGGCCGACTCGCTGCCAGACTTGCAAGTCGTCAGACTCGATTAACTGGTATCACATTCGGATTTAAGCTGAATATATAACCCCCCAAAATATTTGGGCACCTAAGCCACGCTTTAAAATTGTCTCAAAGTCCTTGAATTATAATGCACTGCATAAGCCCTCTGCCAGGACACCTGTGTGAATCTGAGGTCAGCTGACTTAATATATAACACTCGCAAAACACATCAGTTGATTAAAAGTCATGGCAAGAACTGTGAGAAAAGTCAGTGCCATCATAATTTGACAGGTGACACTCGCAATGCCATTTCTATGATCCCCAGTGGTGCAATCTGTGACTGATTGGGCAATAAAGTCAGGACGGCACGCAGTCATACACAGCACAAAAAAAAGTGACGTTTCGAGTGGTTTCCTGTAATGTTATTATATCAAACCAGCAATTTCCGAGAGGATTTGGGGCTGCTTCTCTGGGTCCTCAGGCACCAGGGAGGTCCAACCCATCCTGCCAATATGGTCTGCGGGGAAAGCTGGTCCCAATATCTGCACACATGAAAACATTCCTCTGTTGATTTATTTTTAGACCTAATCTCAAACAGATTTCCACGTTGAGCAAGTCGGCTGGGACCGAGAGAGGCTGCACCCAATCCGTGGAAGCATGGCCCCTCTGAAAATGAATGTTATTCTGTTTTTCTTCTGGGGATTTGAATTCTGTCACTTTCCACTCGTTTGGTGGTAAGCCAGCTAAGCCTGGAAAAGCTGTAGTTTAAGGGACAAGCAAGCAAAAGATTTGTTTGTGACACTGGGAAAAGAGGATTGGCGTGTTGGAATGTGTAAAGCACTTTATTATACCCACATCCCCACAAAATATCCTTTCACAGCCTAGTGTCGGATTGTTTAATGCACAGGACAGTAAATTTCTGTAGACACAATAACAACATTTTTATAAAGAGAGCAGTTCGAGTGCAAAATGTGCCGGCGCTGTTCTAGGGTCTTCTGGGTGGTCGCTTAGTGGTTCCTCACTGATCCAAGCCCACCTTCGAATCACTGTGATATTCTGATCCTTAGATATGCCTCGGGTCCCTGCTTCAAAGAAAGGCAATGGGACTTTTCGCCTTGTTTTATCATCCGCCAAACAAAAACCGTAAAATCACTCTCTCCTCAACAAGCCACACAATTCGAGGCATCGTTCATGCCTGGTGCGGTATGAGTTATGCACAAATACTTGGGGCTAAAGGTTTGTTCAAATAAGTTCGAGCAAGCGCCATTAATAATCATTTGCAGTCAGAGGTGCTAAATACAACCCCAGGTTACCGTATGTCCTTTGTCCCTCCAGGCTCACCTTGTCAGCCTCCCAGACTTAGAGGCAAAGCCGTGTCAGAACAGCACTCATGTCTCCAACTAGAGGAAATTGATCTCTCAAGTCTGTCACACAACTATGAAGGGGCCAGGGGCTCAAGTGTCGGGTTACCGGAGGCAGGTGCAAACCCACCACTGGGGCCACGAATGGCAAGTGAGGTGAGGAAGCGTGACTTTCCTGGTTAACATTCCCCGCTAAGTGTCCTACAACCTGGCCCTAAACTCTACCGCAACTGGTGCGGCATTCACATCAAAATGTCTGAGCTGTATTCCCATTGGGTTGGCCCTGCAGAAAGAAAGTTGTAAATAGTGTGAAAGATGGCCAACATGCCTTGGATTTCTCCAGCTCCGGTATACCTGAAGAAGGGGAAAAAAAGGACCCTCTCCTGCCAAAGGTATCGTCTGCGAAATTAGCACAGGTGCAAGGTTTCGCACAACAAAGGGCTCTTTGTGAGTAGCCGTGATCATGTTTTGTGACTGGGTTTCAATTTGGGAAAGAAAATGTAATATCTTAGAGAACAAACATGGTGAGTTTGAAAAGCATGGTTGCATTATCTGGGGAGTGATAGACTACAATTAACACCTGTTGTCAAGAAATAAGTCCCGGCTTACAATGTCATCCGCACTTTGGGAACAGAAGCATGGACATTTCTGGAGAGAGGCCAATCCAAACAGAATTCCTTTCGCTTGGCATTCCAGCTTGATTAATATTGAAGGTAGGGTCGGGCAGTAAGGTTTGCTGCGCAAATATCGTTACACAAATGCCAAGACATTATTTCAAGTGCGTAAGTGTGGTTCTTTCCCCGACAAATGGTGCCTGTCAGTGTTAGTTTTAGGCTTTTAACAGGACTGCTGTTGTTTTTACACTACGCTACGATCAGTGGACGTGCAGCCAACAAGTGGTAAGTGTTCAATGTTTCTCCTCATTGACACACAAGGTGGCCGCTGCTAACAGTTGGCTACAGCCAAAATAGGAAGTCCCTGTGGCGAGACAGCCCCATGCGCTCAGGCTGGAAAACCTCTCAACAACTTCCTGTGGTCACCTGGACACTATGACCCAGAAGAAAGGACTCCTTAGAAACCGGCCCCAGCAGCGGAGGCCTGCCTGAGGGCCCCTAAGGAGGAGAAGACATGCCATTCGGTGCGTGGAAAAGGAGGAAGGCTTTGTAAATAACATCCCTGGAATCCCTGAGCCTGCTTGCTTTGGAGTGCGCTCCCCCTTACCAAAAAAGCTGAAGGGGAAGAATCAGATCACAGGCAGCCTTGGGTTGTCACCTGTCTGGGAAGTGAGGGGGATGAATGAAGACTTAACAGAAAATTAAAGAGAAGGAAGAGAGCACGAGACAATGAGAGAGAGTCAGAGATGGAGAGATAGAGAGAGAGAGAGAGAGAGAGAGAAAACCTCCCAGGTACTCTGGTACTTAATTACTTCTCGGAGGATAAATATTTCTTTAGTTACAGGGGTAGGGAGACAAAGAATGGAGAGCTGTTCCAGGAGTGATTATCTCTCCGTTTCAGGTGTTTTTGAACATATTAAGAGTTCTTATGTTACTACCAGCTAGCTCCCAGAAAAAAAACACACTGTATGTTAAGTGGAGATTAGAATAACAAGCTGGCCAAATGCAGATGCAGAGCCCTTTGAGGCTTAATTTTCGAGGAATTGCTCATCCAAAAATTAAAAATCATCTACAGCCTGTATTGCTCGTGATTCAACCGTGACAATATCTGGCTCTCTGAAAATGAAAGCATAGCGCCTGGTGGTCCTGTCTGTTTAGCGCCGCCACAAAGCAAGTGAATGTCTATGATTAAATTTTAAGAACAAGATTTTCATCGTCTGTTCATGCTAGCGGGCTCCTTGAGGGACAGGCATTCATATGGAAACTGTATGCAATTATTTACAATCCAAACCTATTCAGACTTGGGTGGAAACCATGTGTTGGCCCCCCATGGTTTAAAGCTTCCCCTTCCTGTCCACACTAATAGCCTATTCATGGCAATGTGCACCTCAGAGACTGTTGGCTGGGCTGTTATTGGCCTTTATGAAAGTTAAATGAACAAGGCGCATAGGAAACTATAGTGGGCTGCCGGTTTGCAGAAGTCCAACCTCATTGTGGTTTTTTAGAGCAGGATGGAAACATTACTCTGTGCAAGTGGTTTCATGTCTTGCCGTTTCGTTTGTTAAAGCGAGGCCTTTATATGTGATAGTCAGCGGTCTTCGCACCACGTATTGCTATGTTGCATATTTGAAAGAAAATTTGATTTTTACCATTTTTGAGAAATTGCAAGTGGTGCAAAAGTCACTGAAAAAGTCAATGCAAGGTTTGTGGGTGGTGCTTACTAAATGGTTACAAAGGCATTCTTGGTGGTTGCACCCTGGTTCTATGGTGTTTTTTAGCATTTTGCAATGCAGTTCCTACGGTGCTCTTGATGGTTTTAAGGGTGTATTGGTAATATGTTCTATGTGGTTTTTAGTGCATTGCCATGCAGTTGATAGGAGGGTTATGCACCATTCAGATTTGAATTAAGACATGCCTGTTCAAATCCTGAATGTAAATCAAATTTGAATTTATGTAACAAACAGAATGCAGTATTGCGAAAGTAATGTGCAAATGTAATTCACTCAAATTCAAAGAAAGTAGAAAAGCCAAGTTTTTAAGAAGTTTTAAATGATGGCTTGTCAAACTATAATAATACTACAAGAAGTAGAAGGATTATTACAGCTGTGTTAAGATTCACCTCTGTGTGACAAACGTTCATTGCTATCAATGCCGTTAACTTGACATTTCTCTGCGCTGTGAGCCAACACAAGGTCCTCAGAAAGCAGAACGTCTGCTGAACCATCTTTACAGGACAAAAGGCATTCAGAATCCTTAAAAAAACCAGACCAGAGCAAACCTTTTCTCTCCTCTTCAACTCCCTGCACTTTTTTGGACGTTCCGAAGCGGCTGCCCTAAAACGGGGACACCAGATGCCGGAACAAACCGGCCGCTTCATTCTCACAATGCCACAGATTGTTGGTGCCCATTGCTTCAGAGGAGGAGGAAAAGGATCGGGAGAGGGGTGCACTGGGTGGCAGAGACGGGACTCTGCCAAGTGGTAAGGCTGCCAAGTGTTGGTCTGGTGATGGGCGGAGCTTGTCACAAAAGGTGGGTGGGGGACGTGGTTGCAGTGTGGAGAATAACACCGATTTTCAGAAGGCCTGTAGAGGCCATTGGTGGCATTTGGGAGCATCTTATAAGAATGTTCACAACAACATAGTGGGAACGTGCAATCTTTTGCAATAATTGTAATTACAAATGTGTTACTGATACCAATAATTAGTGGTGTTTGCTAATGCAAGCATCACTATTACTAATGCTCATATATTTTAGGATTTGGGATTTTAACATCCTCCAGACCTAAATATTGAACTTCAACTTCAATTTCAATTATTTTTTTATTTTTTATTTTTTTGCCAGTATATTTAAAACTGCATACTATGCATACTATAAAAATACTAATATAATAATATACAAGCATTATTGTTTTTGAGTTGAAGTACTCCATCATAGCTGCATTTTTTTTTTTATGCCTTAAATTAATGTGATTTCCTTCAATGTAAGAAGCTCTGTTGTTTCTCTTTTGGAAGTTGGAATTCCAAAATATAAACTTGCAATTCTAAAAAAAAATTTTGGCAGAACTGCATGAAATAAACTCACAATTGTGACTTTTAAAGTCTAATTCTGAGGAATAACAAGACTATTTTCTCAGTTGCGAGTATCTCAAAATTCTGACTTTATAACTCACAATTGCTTGTTATAAAGTCAAATTTGAGATATAAACTTGCAATTTTGAGAAAAAAGTCAGAATTGTGAGTTTATATATTACAATTTTAAGTCACAACTGCAATTTCTGTATTCCAAGGAAAAAAAAAAGTCTGAATTGTGAGTTATAATGTCAGAATTGTGCGATATAAACTAGCAGTTGCAAGGAAAAAAGCTGGAATTGCAATATATAAACTCACAATTCTGACTTTTTTTTTCAGAACTGCATGACATAAACTCACAGTTGCGAGTTTTGAAGTCGAATTCTGAGGAATAACAAGACTATTTAGTCAATTGCGAGTTTATATCTCACAATTCTAACTTTATAACATGCAATTGTGACTTTAACATAATTCTTTATAACTTTATAATTTGCGAGCTTTAATGTCAGAATTGTGAGATAAAAACTTGCAGTTGCGAGAAAAAAGCTGGAATTGCGATATATGGACTTGCACTTCTGACTTTTTTCTTGCAATTCTGACCTTTTCTTCAGAATTGCATCATATAATCTTACAATTTGTTGATTAACTTACAAATTGTTAGATATATTAGCAGTTGCAAGAAATAGCCAGAATTGAGATAAAAATTTAAAATTCAGACTTTTTTCTTGTAATTTAGACTGTTTTCTTGCAGTTGTTAGTTTATATCATGCAATTCTGAATTCTGTTGCAAATCAGATTTTTTTTTTTCAGAAAGGCATCATATAAACGTAACTTACAGTTAGTTGTTTAACTTACAAAGACTTATAAATCGGAATAGTTGTGCGGAATAGCAGTGTTTTCGTTTGTTTTAATAAAAATGATTGCAGTAATTTTTACAGAAACACTATGCATACTTTAATACATGTAAGAAAGCACTTTTGATTTAAAAATTTGTGAATGGCCACAAAAAGCAGTTGCAAGGTAACTACCCGAACGGAAACACCAGGTTCAGTACGTTAAAGAGCTCTCTCTTCGTACATTACAGCGACGGCGCATAACACGAAGGCTAATTCCTCATCTAAATCCTCTGAGTGGATGTGAAAGGCGTAAGCCCAGACCTGCGGTACAGTGGGACTTATGCAAACGGAGGCCCTGTTCTCTTCCACCCTGCCCTCCCTCCCCAGCAGCCGTTCAAACCTCTCCATGCTTAGGAAGTTACTTATTAAGAACCAGCGTCAGCATGCAGTGCCAAGCTCCTTTTTTCTCCTCTGCCGCTTTGGCTTCTTTTCCCATTTCAATACCCACTGTCGTTGCCTTGTGTTTTTTGGGTTAGGAGGGGCGGTTGAGGGGGGAGTGCATGCCTGGAATGTTAGTAAGCGTCCTATTCACTCTAGGGGAGTGTTGTAGAGCAAAAAAGAAAACGAACGGAAAAAAGCAAGACAGAGTGGGAGAAAGACAGAGCGAGGGAGGACAAAATGCCCACAACAGACTTGATGTTGATCGCATTAATGCATTGGAGTGCTGGGTATGGTGTAAATGATTGAAAGTGCTTCCAGAACTTTTGCCGTTGGCGTTGACAAAGCCAGCTCTGTTTCCTCCCGCTGCACTGCAACCCCCTCCCCCGAACGCGCGCACACACACACACACACACACACACACACACACACACACACACACACTTGATGGTTGTTTTCTCTCTATGTTTTTTTCAGGAGGGAATGGATGCGGTGCACGGAGAGGGAATAGAGCCAGGGTCTGTCCAACAGGGATCGAGCCAGGGGCCTCAGTCAGGGGAGGGTGTGTTGGGGGACCTTTTCGAGATGCTGAAGAGTGAGCAAATGAGGCATGGATGGGTCAGATGGGTTGAGAGAGGAACCGGGCTTGACGAGAAGGAGGGGAGATTACAGGTCAGGGCAAAGAGTTGGAATAAATTAAGTTCTACCACGGTACAGAATGGTACATTGTTAGCGCCAACAGACAGACAGCGGACGAACAATCCTAGCTTTGTGTCCGGTACTGGCAGAAGGCAACCTCTCTCTTTTTCCCCTGATTTCTCTCTGGATGAATCCACTTTGGGATCCCGCTATCTGTGGCTGCATTTCAGCGTTCTAGAAGAACCAGCTAAACGGGAAAGAGAGAGCGAGAGAGCGAGAGGGGGAAAAAAAAGAAAAAACCTTTTGATTAATGTCCAACGCTTTGGATCATCAAAATTATATTTCCCATTAGTGCTGTTTGTAAAGGCAGCATCATTCTGACTGTTTCACGATTAAATTACAGGGATAATCTGCACAAAAAATGAACATTTGGTCATCATTTACTCATCCTTATGTTGTTCCAAACCTGTATGACTTGCGTGGAAAAGAAAAGTAGATTTATTTGTAAGCACCCTGATTTTAAACACCCATAGTGACCGCTTAGCAACACCCTGGCAACAACCCAAAACTCTGTTGCATTTTTTATAGGAAACGCATTGGAAATGTACAAAAATCAAGCTCTGTGTCTAAAAATACTACGCAGTGAAGTATTCCGTTAACGTATCATTAGATTTGCATGGTGTACGCACGCAGACCGCAGGTTTGGTTTCTGAAAACTGAACATGATGTAAACTACAACCAGTTATTGTACACTGTCATTTTTTCCATCCTCTAAAATGATAAGCATCACTGCCACAGCTGCCTTTGCATATCCTATGCAAAATGTGAACCAACTGTTGCATCATACATGTTTGCATGGCTGCTTTCTTGACCTAAGAACAGCACCTTTGATACATCAATTCATTTGCATTATGGAAAATAACTCAGTGGAATCAGGCTCCTCAAACAAATGTCACTTCAAGGCTGTAGTATGTGTGTGTGTGGACTATGCTTCCCCTTCTGTATAAACACATTGTGTCCTTGGGCACAAACTGCATGCTGTGTCTTGGGGCAAATGGCTTCACCACGTGGAGTCAATATCATTTACTGGGGACTGTTACTCAAGGTAGTGGTGTAGAAGCCTGTTTAAAAAATGTTTTTTAAAAAAAGGTGACTTTTTATCTCACAAATCTGACTTTTCTCACAATTGCGAGTTTACAGCTCACAGTTCTGATTTTATAACTCACAACTGCTGCCTATAAAGTTGTGAGTTTGTATCTCGCAAGTGCGACTTGCAACTGTAATTTGTATCTCCCAATTCTGAGAAAAAAAGTCAGAATTGTGAATTATAACATCAGAATTGTGAGACATAAATTTGCAGTTGCGTGAAATAAAGTTGGAATTCTAAGATATACTGTAAACTCTAGACTTTTTTCCTGACTTAAAGTCAAGTATAATAAACGAAGTCAGAATTGTGTATTTTTCTCGCAATTTGTATTGTTTTCACTCAATTTTGAGTTTATATCGTGCAATTCTCACTTATATATATATAAACTCACAATTGCGAGTTTTAAAGTGAAATTCTGAAGAATAACAAGACTATTTTCTTACAATTGCGAGTTTATATCTCACAATTACAACTTATAACATGCATAACATAATTCTTACTTCATAACTTGCAGCTACGATATATAAACTTAAAATTATGAATTGTGACCTGGAATTCTGAACATTTTTCTTGCAATTGCAAGTTTATATCATGAAATCATTGATGTTTTTGTGCAATTCTGACTTTTTTTTTTTCCTCAGAATTGTGAGATATAAACCTTTTTGAGATATAAAAGTTTTGAGATCCAATTCTGAGGAATAACAAGACTATTTTCTCACAATTGCAAGTTTACATCTCGTAATTCTAACTTTATAAAATGCAATTGCAAATTTAAATCACTCAATTTTTTACTTTATTACTCGCAACTGCAATTTATATCTCAATTATGAGGGAAAAAAAGTCAGAACTGCCAGTTATAACATCGGAATTGTGAGATATAAACTCGCAGTTGCAAGAAATAATGTCGTAATTGCAATATATAATTCGTAATCCAAAAATTTTTTGCATGATATTAACTCACAATTGTGAGTTATAAAAGCAGAATTGTTAGATATAAACTCACAATTGCGAGAATTAAAGTCAGAATTTTTCTCAATTTGTTGTCTTGCAAAAAAAGTATTTTTTCGCGCAATTTAGAGTTTATATTGTACAATTCTGACTTCTTTTCTCAGAATTGTAAGTTCTGAAGTCCAGTTCTAAGGAATAACAAGACTTTCTCTTAATTGCGAGAAAAAAAGTCCAAATTGTGAGAAAGAAGTTACAATTTCGCAGTTGCAAGTTTATATAAATTCTGACTTTATAACTCACAATTGTGAGTTTATAGCATGCAATTCTGAAAAAAAAAAGTCACAATTGCAAGTTTATATCTTAGAACTCTAACTTTATAACATGCAATTGCGTTATGTCTTGCAATTCCAACTTTATTTCTCACAGCTGTGAGTTTATATCTCACAATTCTGACATTCTAACTCACAATTTTTTTTCTTGCAGTTCTGACTTATTTTCTCAGAACTGTAAGACAAACTCACAAAAAGTTTTGAGGAATTCGAAGGAATAACACAACTATTTTCTTACAATTGTAAGTTCATATCTCACAATTCTGACTTTATAACTCACAATTATTTCTTTATATAACAAAATTTTGACTTTTTAAGTTGTCTGAATCGTCACAATTTTTTTACATTTATTCAGTGGCAGAAACAAGCTTCCATAAAGTGGAGATCCTTCTTAGAGGAAAAAAAAAACTAAATCACATTACTTTCCAAATGTGCACTAAAGAAGGCCAATTTTTAGGTGATATTGTTCCTGTCTTCCCTGTTGTTGAAATCACGGAGAGAAAGCAAACAAATGTTTGGGAGATTATTTTGAATGCAGCTCTTATGAATTTGTGCAAAACATTAGATTTATTTTGTGGTCTATGTGCAGACTTACAAACTCCAAATTTCGTAAAATCGATTTGGATGGACAATGTGCAAATGGAGTCTTGACAGTGGTATTCCAAACAAGACTTCACTATATTTTCTTTTTTTCTTAAATGCACATCTGGTTAACACATATGTTCCATGTTCATTTGTTGCACAGATGAGGCCCTCTGCATAGCACGTGACAGATGCAAGTCTGAACGCAAATCACAGTTCACACATTATTTATTGCAACCAGCCGCTGGCATATTTTTGCACTGAACTCACTCACATGTGCTTAACATGCATGAATACGGCACACGCAGTTCCCACACTGATTATAAAAAATCTACGATTAAAACTTCCAAAAGAGAAAATCACACATTAAGAAGTCGGAATTTTAGGGTTTTAACATCTCAAAATCAAACGATCTGACCCAGTTAGCGAAGTCTCTAGAGAACTTTCCGCCAGAAAGTAATGAAGAGAAAACACTTGCTCTCAAGAACCAGAAATGTAACATTTATAAATACCACTAAACATCTAAACATTATATTTATATGGAAATAAATGTAATTATTTACTCATCCTCATATCATTTCAAACTGTGTGACTTTTGCTAGTCTGTTTAACACAAAACTAGATGATTAGCCAAATGTTCAAGGGGCTCTTTTCTATACTGCTAAGATCACACTGCTGGCCCAATTCAAATAGTCTATATGGAAATGCCTATCCGACAGTAATATAGAGTAAATTTTACTCCCAAAAATCATGAAACATTTTCATGCAAAGTAAATGCATACAATAAACATCTGCACACTCTGATTTATATTTTTTGAAGCAATCCCATAGAAGAATCATTTTTGGTTCCCCAAAGAACCTTTCATTCAACAGTTAATAACACTATTTTTTTATTATTATTAGTGTAAAGAACATTTTACAAGTCTAAAGTGTCTTTTTCCACTAAAGATCCTTTTGTCAAAAGGAAAGTTTCTATGTTGAAGGTTCTTCATGGAACCTTTGATGCCAATGAAAAACCTTGATTTTTTTATTACAGACTCTTAAAGTTATTTCAACATAGCCTATTTCCCCGCCATTAATCTCTCTGGAAGTAATTCATCTGAATGATACGCTCCTTTTATCTTGACTTTGGTGGAGATGCTGTTATAAAACTGATAACCCTTTAGCCTTTTCTTAGGGCATTTCCCTTGTCTATTGTCCTAGGCTTGTGTAGCCCAAGGGAAGTCCATTGTTTAGGCAAATACAACAAAGAAGAATCCTGCTGTTAACCTTATTCCAACCCCAGTGTGATGAGCACTCTGAGGTCATCACTGGTGTGTAACTAACCTTTGAGCTAAACAGGCAGATTTGATCAAAAACAACGTGTGGGCAATGTATTGCTCCTCTTCTTTGACTTGGTAAAATAACTTCCATTGATCATCTGATAAGCATGTGGCTGTGTTTCCAAATTAGACGCTACAAGCTTTTCTTCATTAAGGGCTGTCGACCTTTTGACCTCAGCAGTACATATGCTGATGCCTTTCTCACCGAAAGCACATGTTGTACCAGAACACATCCTTAAGCAGCTCTAAGCTCTGGGTTTTGTACAATAAGACTAGAGGGTTTGTAATCTCATGGTCCACAAAGACTTACAAGTAACTGAATATGGGAATCTTGGATATATGTAATAATACGGGATTTGTATTGTAGTAATATAGTATATACTATCCATCACAAGGTTTTTTTTTTGTTGTTTTTTTTTTAAGAAATTAATACTTTTATTTACCAATGAGTCATTCAATTGATCAAAAGATTTCAAATATTTAAAATTAATTTCAAATGCTGTTCTTTTAATTAGAACATTTTGAAATGTTCTATTCATCAGAATCCTGGGGGGGAAACGTATCACAGGTTCCACAAAAATATTATGCAGCAGAACTATTTTCACAATGATAATAATAAAAAAAAAAAATCTTGAGCAGCAAATCAGCATATTGGAATGATTTCTGAAGGATCGTGTGACACTGAAGACTGGAGTAATGAGGCTGAAAATTCAGCTTTGATCACAGGAATAAAGTATATTTTACTATATATTTAAATAGAAAAATATTAGAAAACATTACATGTCAGTAAAACCTGCTTCAAATGCCCCTTAATTGGAGACAGCAGCTGAAGGTGGGGGAGGAACGGGGGAGGAGGAGGGGTCACAAACCGCGGGAAGGCAGAGGGAGGAAGTTGAGAATGAAATTCCTCTGGTGAAGGGCTGCGTCTGGAGCTTCAACAAACACGCAAACTATACAGTTAAAGAAAAAAGAAGAGTCATAAGGAAGGTGAATTACACAGAACACAATTACCAATTGATTGACCAACTGGTGATTATCAATATCTAGCTGTTATCAAGAGAGCATGTAAAATAAATACATTTCAGAATATTGTATACATGTTAAAAATTAATTTAAATATTTGAGTGAACTTTGCGTAGTGCTACATATAAATACATATAAACAAATGTGTATTTGTAAAACTGTATTATATTTTATTATATACATAAATAAGAATAAACAATAATAAATAATGAAAAATATATATATGCACACACAACAGTTCTTTCTAATTGGCTGAGAGGAGTGAGATATTCTAGTGATATCAGAACTCCAACCATTTCACTGTTTATATCACTTGCTTGCAGTATTTCTCACATCAAGTGTCATGGCGGATGCCCAAATTGACTATAATTTTATAAATAATATTGTTTTTGTGTCACAAAATGTAGTTTTAACAGCAAGAATGCACTTGTTAAGACTTCAAATAGGCAGTTTGTTAATAACAGTTTGCCTATTTGAAAATTTGCTTCAGTTTTTCGGAGATGTGAGCTCCAGGGCGTCAGCAGCCATTCAGCACTCATGAACCTGCTGACAGCAGCATTACCTCAGCCAGATCTTCTGAAATTTACCGCTGGCTCCGATGTCTCTATAGTGGTTAAACATAAGATCAGAGGTTGCGCTAGACTTTAACATTGTCCGTCAACAGACAGGGGTCGTAAAAATTCTGTCATAATCTATTATTACCCATCATTTGAATTTTCATATTTTAATTATAATAACACATTAAATTGCTTTTATTTTTGTTTCCATTTTCATGTTTAATCATGAACCTACAGGACGAGAGTGCAGTGGTTAAAAACAACAAAATAGCTAGGGCTGGGTAAATAAAAAACAAAAAACGATTTCTCGATTTTAATAGATTCTCATTTTGATGAACCAATATTGGTTCTTAAATCCCAATCGATCTTTTGGTCTGTATTGTTTTTAGCTGATGAAGGAACAGTACACAGTGTGCCTTTCTTCCAATAAATAGCAGTAGGCCAGGCTTTGTGTTACTTTTAATATGAAACAAAGTTTCAGATTTCAAATTCTGTGCGTTTCATTACGAAATTCAAACAATAAATAACGTTTTGTTGCTCTTTAATGTGGCGTGATAGATCGTTGTAGCTTCTGTGTACTCGCCTGTGCGTTATCAAACACATCGTGACAGTTTCGTTTTTGTTCTGGATCCCTTGCTCTGGGGGCACTCGCCACCAACTGGACAGGGGTGGGAATTACAGTTACAAGTTACAATAGATCACCCTCACTGTAATGTCTGTCAAAGTGACAGACGGCCTTCAGATTTTTCCGTCACTGATGAAAAAAATTCTGTCAATAACGGACAATTTTCGGTTAACACGACCTCTGTCATGAGATATAATTTGTTTTGGACAGTCTTTGGTCTCATTTATCTATTTGCTCCAGAGCATATAGTTCTGGCTGAGGGCAAATTCCCATCACGGTATATATTTTATGTATCTTTAATGTTGTATATCGGAGCACTGCCTAACACTCAAGATGCTATTCCCACTCAGCAATGTGGAAGTTAATTTTCAAGCCATTAGTGCAAAAGGTCCAGTTCAACTAGATCTAGATCTTCCCAAACAATACAAATCTTTGGAGGAAGTTGGGGTGGATATAGCTCAATGACAACAGGCTGTGCGTGTCTGTGTGTATGAAGGGTCACAGAGACCCCTCTATGACCAGTCAGCCTGGAGAGCAGGTGGTCCTTATCATCGTCTTTCCAGTTTGACTGGGACACTCGCCACATTGTGCTCCGCCAAGTTTATAAGCAGCACCTGTGGGATCGCTGGCCCCCCGGCTCAAACATGTGGCAGTGGAGTAGACCTTAGGGGAAGTTTCACAAAAATGTTTTGGAGCAGTTGCGCTTCAGCTGAACCGTAACTGGATGAAATGAACAATAACTCAAACAAAAAACAACTCTGAATGTAATGTAAAACTCATGTATTGTTAATTAGAATCAGCTGTGTCTTATTTCTTGAGTTTAAATGTATTTATTTATAAAACGTATTTATGTTTAATTTACTTATATTTAGGACATTATATTTAAATTTAAGTAATATTTAAATAATTAATTGTACTAATTTATAATTTACTCATTTTTTAAATTATCTTGGCCCATAGGAACTGCTTTCTGCATACGTGTCTCAACACATTCACAGATTCGTAAGCATCATAATGAGTGTTTGCACACCTTTGCATAATTCCATAATTTGCTTATGACACCTCTATCATGGTAGAAGTTCTTTGTATTGTGCTGTGAGAGAGCGGGTTACCAACTCAGGTCAACAACATGAAACAGAGCTGTGGTGTAACTGTTTTTACAGCATGTAAATACAAACTGTCACTCAAAGATTCAATAGAGTAACATCCAGTAAAACCTTCTGGCAAAACTTGAGAAACCAAATAAAGAAAAACTGGTTTACATTTCATTATCTGCACTAATTCTTAGTTAATCCTGCGTTTAGTATTTTCACTTTGTACAAAAACATACTTATCTTTCCAGGAATGTAATGTCATGCATAACATGCATTTATGCATTCATGGTCACAGTAACAAGTCTTTTAATGCAGTAGCTGGTTAGAAATGTTTTAACACTGAAAATAAAATGTGTTATTAATATCATTCAGGCATATCTCTGAATGCAATGACATGTGAAATTGCACAGCAATTTTGAATTGCAAGAACCTTTTGCATACACATATCTGCACAGAGTATGTTTCATGCATAAAATGTTTATTATAGATAAAAATTTGCTAAAAATTTGGGCCATCCAAGACGTAAATGAGTTTGTTTCTTCATCAGAACAGATTTGGAGAAATTTAGCATTACATCACTTGCTCCACAATGGATCCTCTGCAGTCAGTGGGTGCCATCAGAGTCCAAACAGCTGATAAAAACATCACCACTCAAGTCCATCAATTAACATCTCAAGAAGTGAAAAGATGCGTGTTTAGAACATCATTCTAACTTTAAACCATCACTTCACCATCACCGTTGCATATTTGTATTTGTAAGATATTTGTTTACAACTGACTGTTTGCACTTACAAAGAGTGTTTGATCTTTGCATATTTCCTTTCTGATTTAGACCAGATGACTTTTTCTCTGGAGAACTCACTGTGTGGATTACTTGTGAATTATTGTGATGTTTTTATCAGCTGTTTGGACTCTCATTCTGACAGCACCCATTCACTGCAGAGGATCCGTTGGTGAGCAAGTGATGTAATGCTAAACAAACTCATCTAAATCCTAGATGGCTAAGGGTGAGTCCAATTATCAGCATTTTTTTTTTTTTTTATTTTGGGGTGAACTATTCTCTAAATAGCAAAAAAAAAAAAAATTGGTTGGTCCCAATTTGGTCACAGTCTACTATATATCTGTCTGTCTGCCATTGTCTACTATCCACACTGATATTCTACCTAATCATCTGTCATCTCAGTGTTGAGACGTTAAAGAGCTCATTTTTTTCCGGAAAGTATTTTGCATACTTCATATCATCGCCACACTTTAAATGTCACACTGTACGGAGACTCTAATGTTGATCCAAACGTGCCTCTCTCGTTCACCTCAGCCCTCTGATAAGTGGAAAATTGAGTTGAGGAAATGAAGCCCAAGTTGACTTTGGGTAGTTTCGCACCACCATATAATTGGTGTTCATTTGGTACCATAATTATGCTCAGGAAAGGACAAAAATAGTCGTACTTGTCAAATTATTAATGGCCCTATAAGTGCGAAGATAAAAGTTGCCCTGTTCAGACCATGTTTATTAAGAAAACACAGAGGTGGGTTGTGAAGGGTTTAGCCACCAACACCACGCCGGTACAAGTGAGCCTTTGCCACGTGTTATGTTCTGCCTCAAATATTGTTGCAAGCCAATGATCGACATTCAACTTTTAAGTTTCCTGTGTTATTTCAAACCTTAAAAATAAGTTAAATTCAGCGTCAGAATGTAGGTTTGTTTAACTGCATATTTTTTTCAATTTCACAAAAGTGGGCTAAACTAGGGCTAAACAATATTTTGAATAATCACAACATATTTATATACAATATATTTCAATGTCAGTAGGAAAAACATTTGATTCATCAATTCTGTTGGTTTGGATGAATCATTTAACAACTGAAAATGTTCCTGGAAGTCTAGGTGAGGCATATTTTAATAAAATAAAATTAAATTAAATAAAATTAAATTAAATAATTACCATGCATTCTAAATTCTAAAATAATTTAGTTAAATTGAATGACTATACACAGAATGAACATGAAACTGTTTCCTGGCTTTCAGTATAAGAGAATAAGTGAAAAAGAATAACAAAAAACCGCTAGCGACTGATCTACGGTCAGTGTTTACCTTCACACTACTCACACAGTCTTTTTTGTCTCTCTATAAAGTCGCAAACCAAGTTGTGGTGAAGTGTGAGTCAATAAAGGAGGTAAACGGAATGGTTTTCATGTGTGTTTGTGAAATATCACACCAGATAAAAAAGCAATTCATAAACTTTCTGGGAAATGAATGTAGATGTTGGCCATAACAAAGCTTACCACTGAAGCGCTGTGCCAGCAAGAGTCCATACACTGAAATGCAACATAATTCAATCATTTTACATTATATATATATATATATATATATATATTTTTTGCTTATATAATGCATTATATAAAGGGTTTAACATTTTACAAGTATCTTTTATTATCCTAAATGTGAACTACAGTTACTATAGTACATTGAGATTAAGCCCTGAAAGTATCAATATTAAGGCCTCATTAATTCTCTTAAAAAAAGTTTGGTTTAGTCACCATTCGATTTCCAGATATTTCCTTTAATAAATAACAGTACCAACCAAAATTAAAACCATTAAAAACCTTCCAGGCAGCATTGGGTGAAATATACAAATGTATGTTGACTCTCTTTGCATATCATATGCACTGAACCAACCAAACTGTTGCCATTACACTGCTTACAAACAAAGAAACCATGTTGAATGAGCTACAGCATTGTGGTTTTCACTGTGGATTTGGCCTCCGCCGATGATTCATTGTTTCTGCGAACATATACCGCACCGCTAAGTTGTTATACAGCTTTGGACACGTTCCACAATCATGTCAAACAATATTCATTTGTCCTCTTTGTCAATACCACAATGCCTGGCGAATGGGTGGTTTGTGGCAGAGGTTAGCCAGGTGGCGTCTTCTAAACAGAGTGTAAATGTTTACTGACGTTACGTCCTGTCCGCTTAGCATTATTAAAGCACGTATGCTAAACAACGCACGGCTGAAATATTATTCCATTATGGGTTTATTTCATGTCACTCTTTTGTCCTAAAGTTGACCCAGCTCGACCCAAGAAGTCAGAAAGAAGTAATTGAAGAGAGACAGGGAAAGTTGTTTTTCTTGGGACAGCTGCACTGAGCTGGTCTGCACTGTCTGTATCAGATGTCCCCCCACACATCCTAATACAAATATTGTGCGGCAGTTGCCATGGTCACGACCAGGCAACAGCTGGCGGGATTCAGTTCACCTAGAACCTGTTCCTGTTGGCGTGACTCCAGCCACTCCAAGCTGGAGCTTCTTACCGCTGAATAGGAGATGCCACGGAATATTTGTTCTGCGTTTTAATTTTTTTCCCTCCTGTTTTTCTCGCCATCTCTAGACGTCTGCTGCTAATGTAGCTGTCTTTCTTTTAAAGACCAATGCTTATGGGATTATATTCTTTGTTATTTTGTTATACTACCAAAATGCAGTTGCCCTAAGTTGCCCTTTTGGTAATGCAGTTATTTAGAAAAAATCTGAAATTCATTCTATTTTATGTATCTTATATATGTATATATTATATATCTGTTAGTATATAAATTAATTATAATATATAGTTCATTAAGTATTAGTATTAAGTATAATAGATAGATAGATACATACATACATACATAGATGAATAAAGATAGAATATGCATATAATACTTAATATATTATCTATATAAAATAATAATAATTTAAATACTAACATATATATATATATATATATATTCCGTTTTATATCTTATATTATATATCAGTTAGTATATAAATTATTTATATAGTTCATTAAGTATTTATTATTATATAATTAATAATTTAAATACTAACATAGATACTGTTTGTGTTACATATGAAATATATATTTGTGTGTGTGTGTGTGTGTGTGTGTGTGTGTGTGTGTGTGTATTCTATGTATATATCTGATAGTATATATATATATATATATATATATATATATATATATATATATATATGGTATATTAATTATGAATATTTGTAAAATTAATATTAATTAATTTATTTATTTATTTGTTTATAGCCAGGATGTTAAGGTTTGTGTCTATACAGAAAAAAAAAACTGTAAAAGCATAAAACAACAACAACAATAATAATGAAATAGTAGTAAAATTAATATTTTTTTATTTTTTTTAATTTATTTTTATTTATTTATTGCCAGAATTTTAAGGTTTGTCTATATACAGAAAAAAACTGTAAAAGCTAGTAGTAGTAGTAGTAGTAATAATAATAAGCATATAATAATAATAATAATAATAATGAAATTGTAGTAAAAACAATATTTATTTATTTATTTCCAGGATTTTAAGGTTTGTCTTTATACAGAAAAAAAAAACTCTAAAAGCTAGTAGTAATAATAATAATAATAATAATAAAAATAATAATAACTATAGCAAAACAACAACAACAATAATAACAATAATGAAATAGCAGTCAAATGAATATTTATTTATTTATTGACTTTATTTATTTATTTATTTATTATTGCCAGGATTTTAAGGTTTGTCTTTATACAGAAAAAAGCTGTAAAATAATAATAATAATAATAATAATAATAATAATAATAATTTTGTTAGTTTTGCTATACTACCCATAAGTTTAACTATGATATTTGTTGTAAAGCTGTGGTTAAAGGTAATCAAAATGCCAAAAAAAATCATGTTTGCTACACTTTTACTACAATAAAACCAATGGTTAATTTTCGTAAAGGAAACCAACTACCAACACTGAACACTGCTACATCTGAACCAACCACGAAGACTTTTTTCACCAGATACTCATCATTCTCTAGCTGAAAAGAGTCCAAGTAATAAAAGCATTTGAGGAGGTGCGCGCGTTCCTCACCGCAGAGCGTCTGCTCGACTCTCCCGCTCCTATCTCGCGCGCAGGGTTCAGGTTACGGTTATCGGAAGGAATCTACGAAAAAAGCGGAGCCAAGCGCAACTGCTCATCATCAGGACAGATTAACCTTGTCAAGCGGGGGTGTACCAGGAAGCGAAGGAGAGAGAGAGAGACAGCGAACGAGAAAGCGAGAGAGAGAAAGAGAGAGAGAATGGCTGGCAGGCAGGCAAGCTGGCTCCACTGCTAACTCAACACCACTGAGGCCTTTCCTCACTCCTGAGGGAGTGCAAACACGCGTCTCCTTTTACAGCCTCTCCTGTGCCATTACACGCGCATATCCTCCCAGAAAAACATGCGAGCATTACACCCTTCTCTCATTCGGCCCTTCTTTATTTTCACACTGCTCTCGTAGCCTAATATTTTGTTCCGTTTCTGTTGCTCTGAGGTTATCGGTTGACTATCGCTGCGTGAGTACGTGCCCTGAAGTTGCGAGTCATTCATCAACAGCAGTTAAAAACACTTTGGCTCTGTTTGTTAAGTTTTATATGCGATACTAAATAATGGATTTTAGATTCTTATCTAGATTTTGGGGCTTGTTTTTCGAAATTTGTTACAGATTATTTTTCTTGGGACAATTTGGTGCTCCAAGCATGGACTTATTTGTGTAAATCTACCGTAAAGTAATAATGAAAGTAGTGCTGTTCAAAAGATTAATCGCATCCAAAATAAAAGTTTTTGTTAATATAATATTGTATGTACTGTGTATATTTATTACACATACATTATATATTTTGAAAATATTTATATTTATATAATTTATTTTATAAATATATTTAATATATAAACATAACAAATTTTTCTTAAATATATACATGCATGTGTATGTGTTTATATATACCCATAATAAAAACAGTACACATACATAAATTATGTACATATTTATTATGTATATAAATTATGTATATAAATATATATTATGTATATTATATATACATATATATATATATATATATAATATGTAAAGACACACACAGTATATATTTACATGTATTACCATGTATATATTTATATTCATATACTTTATATTAGGCCGATATGTAAATATATTTAATACATCAATATAACATGTGTTTCCTAAATATATACATGCATGTGTGTGAATTTATATATACATAATAAACATACAAAGTACACACACGTATATTATGTACACAAAAACTTGTTTTGGATGCGATTAATTTTGATTAATCATTACCCAGCAGTAGAAAGTGGTCATTTTTGTTCATGTACCCTCTCACAAAAAGTTACAAAAATTCACAAGCAAACAATGATCAAGCAGCACACTAGCGTTATGATCATTTCCTCAAAAGAAAGTGATGAATGTGAAGAAAGTCAACGTGTTTTTAACTGCTGTTGACGAATGACTTGCAATTTTAGGGCACGTACTCGTGCAGCGATAGTCAACACTTTGGCTCTGTTTGTTATGTTTTATATATGATACTAAATAACATTTTAGATTCTTATCTATAGATTTTGGGGTTTATTTTTCGAAATTTGTTACAGGATATTTTTCTTGGGGCAATTTGGTGCTCTAAGCACAGACATATTTGTGTAATTAAGCTTTAATTAATTAAAGTAATAATGAAAATAGTGCTGTTCAAACGATTAATCATGATTAATCGCATCTAAAATAAAAGCTGTTGTTTATTATTAGTTCAATATATAAATATATTTAATATCTAAACATATTTTTCTTAAATATATACATGCATGTGTGTGTATTTATATATACATAATAAATAAAAACAGTACACACACACACACATATATTATGTACACAAAAACAAATTTTGAATGCGATTAATCGCAACTAATCGTTGCCCAGCACTAGTGATTTTTGTACATGATCAAGCAGCACACTAGCGTTATGATAGTTTCCTCGAAAGAAAGTGATGAAGGTGAAGAAATTTTTGCAAACATCTAATTTTAACTTTTGCGTTTATTAAAACGATGTTGAAAGTGCTGTACATTTAAGGCAACAATAAGTTACCAATTCGTAGGTTCATTGCTCTGGAAATCATAAACAATGTGGGGTAACACTTTATTTTAAGGTGTCCTTGTTACACGTTACATGTACTTACTATAATAATAGCAATTAATAATGCATAATTACATGCAAGCAACCCTAATCCAAACCCTAACCATATAGTAAGTACATAGTTAATTAATATTACTTAGTACTTAAATGTATAATTACACTGTAACAAGTGTAACCCGATGTGGTGCTAAAATATTACATAAGTAACATTGTCTCAACCAATGGTGTTTGTTTGGGGCGGGGCTATCTGTTAACCTAACCAATGACAGACAGAGAAGTGTTTGACCATGGTAAAGATATAGAAATAACACTTTACCTTTAAACAACATAGCTGACGTCCTTGCATCAGTCAATACCGTAAAATTGCTAAATATTATTAAAATTAAAAATAACAGTTTTCGATTTAAATATATATTTGTAATTTATTACTGCCCTATCAAGGCTGAAGCATGATTCTTCAGAAATCATTAATATCAAAACAGTTTTATATTTCTGTGGAAACTGTTTATTAAGTGAACAAAGTACAAAAGAATGACATTTATTTGAAATAGAAACCTTATTATGTAACCTTATAAATGTCTTCACTGTCACGTTTGATTAAATTCCCGACCCCAAAGTTTTGAACAGTAGTGTACACTATCCTAATAAGCCATTATAAACAGACTAACCTCCAGAAACTCCAAATCTTTGATCACATTTCACACCAAACTGCAGAAATCTTGCCAAAGTGATAGGACGACCCCTCAGGTCGAAGTTGTAAAAGCTCTGGCTCTGGGAAGTGACCTCCACAGTCCCCTGTTGAGCTTTCGAATCTTAGAAACACACATAAGCAAAGCTTCGCATAGCAACAAGACGAGTCTTATCGTTAGCAAAGCTGAGGTGATTTATTAAATCCAACAGCTGCACTGCCTGTGATGTTGACCTCATCAGATCAGTCCAAAAATCGTAAAGCAATAAATTTTTATTTGTTTGCAAAATAGCACGTTCCTCAATAGCTTTGAACATAGCGCTGGTATAACATATGGCCGGCGTATTTTTAGACATATGTCTGACAGAGCACATTATGAAACTACTGTAAACATGGACTTTGAGGCACAAGTATAACAAATTTGGTGGGAAATATGATTCATAATAGACGACGAGTCCAAATCTCCTCATGTACGCTTGACGTTTTAGACATATAGTTTAAAAAAAAGGAAATTAAATGTTCACTTCATGGATCTCTGGAGATCCTTGGAGTAAAACTGAACTTTGCTGATGTCCAACTCATACCGAAAGCAGGCATACAGCCAAACGGTTTGCGGTTTTCTGTCAATGATCTAGAAAAGGCACGGTCGTCCTTGCCAGAAAAACAAGTGAAAGCCAAGCCTCTGTGGTGCTTTTCTTGCCCACTTGAAAGGCAGTGGATATGCTCCTCATTCCCACCCTGGTGTTCCCTGAAGCTCCAAGAAGGCATGAAGGTGTCAGGGTTTAGTTGCAAAAAGAAAACTGCAGCTAAACAGGAACACATTTAACGTGGTTTACTATTACATTTGTTCCTAAACCTACGTTCTGTTATTCGTCAAGATGATAGGTTTTGTTTTCAGCCTGTTTTTCATTGAACGTGCCGTTGAATGAGTCTCAACGAAAGCCTCTTGCGAGAAGCGTGTTGAAAAACACAGGTGGAAGTTTTTCGAAGCATCTGACAGGCCGTTGACAACGTACAAGAGAGGTGTGGCACCGTGCCATGCTGGCCCCGGGCGGCACTTACCCTCAACCCATCAACTGTGGGCAAACGCCTCGCGCTGTATTCAACACGCACACACAGAGACAAAAAGGGAGAGAGAGAGAGGCTTGCGTTAAAGGGATAGTTTGCTAAAAAATGAACCTTTTGTAAAAAATATTTTGTGAACTATGCCTTTAAAGAAAACAATATTTTATGCAACAACAACAAATAATAAATAATGAAATACATAAAAATAAATTATTAAAAAATCTATGCTAAAATATATATATATTTTGTACTTTTCTAAATGTTACTTTATGCAAACTGGCAGGAATTAACTTTACAGTAAAGGAAAATGTTTCTAACCATATAAACACATTGTATTTCTCCCTTTTATTAAAATTAAATACCCATAATTTTATAGGTTGTTGCCTATAAATTCAACATCAACAAATATGCTACATGTAATATTTTGGTTGTTTTATGAAGAAACAAAAACAATTCATAATCAAATAAATAAATATAAATAATTTTAAAATATATTTTTAAAAGGAATTAATAAAAAAAAATTTTGGTGGCCTTTTTTATAAACAAATAATTGTAAAGGAATACATTTATTTAAATTCATTTTTTGTGGCTTTTTAAATTTTTTATTATTATTCATGCAAATGTTCATTCAAAAATGAAAATTATGTAAAAATATTTAGTGAACTATGCCTTTAACTATGCCTATATTTTATGCAACAACAACAAAAATAATAACTAATCACACAGATAAAAAATAAATAATTTTAAAAATATATATGTTTTTTTTTGGTAGCATTTTTGTAAAATGCTTTTCTAAATTTTATTCTATACAAATTAGCAGCATTACAAGGCCAATAAGAGCAGGTAGTTACGCTTACAAGTCATGCATATATATTTTATTCTATTCTATTTTTTTTTTTTTTAGTCAGGACTTAACTTTACAGTAAAGGAAAATGTTTCTAACCATATAAACACACTGTATTTCTCCTTTTTATTAAAATTCAGTATGCTTAATTTTATATGTTGTTGCCTATAAATTCAACATCAACTAATTTTATGCAATATGTAATATTTTGCTTGTTTTATGAAGAAACAACAAAAACAAAAAATAATCAAATATAAATCATTTAAAAATATATTTTTAAAAGAATTCATAAAAATGTAATTTTGGTGGCTTTTTTTAAAATATATATATATATTTTTTTATTTTCTTTATGCAAATGTTCACTCAGAAATGAAAATTCTATAAAAAATATTTAGTGAACTACGCCTTTAAAGAAAACAATATTTTATACAACAACAACAAAAATAATAAATAATCACACAGATAAAAATAAATTATTAAAAAAATATATATGTAATATTTTTGTAGCATTTTTGTAAAATGCTTTTCTAAATTGTATGCAAATTAGCAGTATTACAATGCAGCAACTACCAATGAAAGCAGGTAGTTACACAATTCAAGCATATATACATTTATTTATGTATTTATTTATTTAAATCAGGAATTAACTTTACAATAAGGGAAAATGTTTCTAACCATATTAACACATTGTGTCTCTACTTTTATTAAAATTAACCCTAACTATGCATAATTTCATAGGTTGTTGCCTATGAAACCATAAACTAATTATGCAATATGTAATATTTTGCTTGTTTTATGAAGGAACAACAAAAACAATAAATAATCAAATAAATAAATACAAATCATTTACAAATACATTTTTTAATGAATTAATAAAAAAATAATTTTGGTGGATTTTTACTTTTATAAATAAACTTTTTTTTTTAATTCATTCTTATTTTTTCCTTTATGCAAATGAACAACATTACGATGCAGCAACTACGAATAAGAGCAAGTAAAATATGAAATAGTTGACACATATGATACATAATTAAGTAAATATAATTGCAGATGACTTTTAAAAAGGCTTTTAAAAATTATTTTACCTAATGCTAATGAGCAGCATTACGATGCAGCAACTACCAATGAGTTGCTTACTTTCACAGAAAACAAATGACATCGTTTTGCCGCTGTAAGTCACTGTGGACGTCCGTTAAAACAACGATGTCAAAGTTTTCTACAGGATGCAAGTTAACAAGATCGCTTTTTTACAATCAGTGAATCTGTCTGCATTGCAGTTGCAGTGTGTAATTAGAGTAGGTCCTTATAATGCATCTAACACTATAAAAAGAAGGGTGCAATGTGCATTCACTTGCATATCTCTACAGTGTCAAGGCCCAGCAATTCAGAGTGAACAGGGGAGAAAAAAAACGTGCAGGCTGCAAGTGCAGGTTGAGACCCAGCCCCTGACATTCCTATCCGTACCTGTGCATGCTGAGGAGTGAGTGGAGGTGTGCCGGAGCTTAAGAGAGCCACTATTTACCCGCTGGGCCGGAAAGCCTCAAGGAGGAGGAGGAGGAGGAAAGGCCAGTGGGTGCATTACTCGGTTTAGACGTGGCCAGGAACAAAAAAAAAAGCACTGAAAATGCTGCCGACAGCAATTGTCAGCATGATGGCCCTTGCGCTTTCTCTGACACACACACACACTGCAGTTCACACATACATTCATTCCCTCTCTTTTTTTTTTTTTTAATTGGGATACATGTGACATGTATTGCTCCTGCTAGGGAAAAAAATACATTCATAAAAAAAAATAAATCAAAAAAAATAAGTCAACATATGTTACTATGGGATTTTGGATGTTGAACTGCTAGTACATAGTATAGTGCCTATACATTCAACAATTAACTAATTTTATGCAATACGTAATATTTTGCATATTTCATTTAAGAACACACAATTAAGTAATTAAATAAATCACTAAATATACATAAATATTTAAAAAAATTAATTAATCAAAAATATTTAAGTAAAACGACATTGAAAAATATTTTTCTTAAATATTTTTTGTAGATTATTATTTATATTTAGTGATTAATTAAAAAAATAAATCTTTTCCCTGAGCCCCATTTAAATAGTTTATATATATACCAGTGGTATATGAATACATCTTAATCTGTCAGTACCATGATGTGTGTTCATATTTGTGAATGATTGTGAGCAGTGAGCCATCCATCCAGAAGAAGGGACCGGAAAAATGCAGTCTGCAACAGTACATGTGCCGACCGGAAAGGCGTTATGTAAATGGGTCACTCATTAAAAGTTTATTAAGAAAAATAAACTGTGTGTGTGAACTTGGAAATGAGTAGGAGGAAAAAAGTGCCACTCAGTGGTGGAGATGAAGGAGTAGCCTTATGAGAAAATATGTACTGTGGTGATACCATGGTACAGTGATATAATTGCATAGTCTCCCAAAGTAGTTCAAAGAATAGCAAGGTATTAAATTATTCAATGGACACTTAATTTAGCCAGAAATAATCCAAACAGACAGAAATGTCATTAACTTAATGATTCTGAATCGTCTCGAATGCGTGGATTCAAGGAGAATATACTCTTATTCTGCTGAACAATAACAACAAAAGCATTTTGGCAGAAACCATGCTTACTATTGTAAATTAATGTAAGGGTGCAGTTCATTCGTCATAAAAATACCATGTAACATAAGCGATCACAATTAAGAGCAATTATAAAATTACTATTTACTCATCTTCTCTGTAAATTATGCATTTCAGAAGGATATGGACTGTCATTTTGACAAGTATTATTACTTGTAATCATTGGTATAATTTCCAACCAAGCCATGAATTAAATACTATAATTATAGTGGCATTACAAAAGCTTAAATAAATCACATGTAGTGAGAATAAAGTGAACCCATATCACTTCCACATGACATTTTGGAGTAAAACGACATAAATAATGGCTAGGAATGAAAATGCATGTTGAAAAAGTAAATAGTGTCAAAAAAGTGAGGAAAAAAAAAAAAGGACCTGGGATTTAAAATTTTATTGGCATTATGCAAGACAAGAGAATAAACATAGCACACAATCATCTCTGCCAATCAGAGAATATCCAAAATTATTCCAACAAAAATTGTTTGGTTGTTTTACATACATTTAATAAATGTAAGTTGCCTTTTTTTTTTCCTAAGTTTTTTTTTTGTTTACTGGATTAGTCATTTAAACTGCTGTAACCATGAGTTAACCATGCATTTCTTTTAATATCTGATATTGCTGAAGAGGCTTGTGATTAATAGAAACAAATGACAGTTGCATTCAGGCATTGAAGTAACTAAAGTCATCTAGGCAGGTCACAGCTTGAGCAAAGTCACAACTTAAAACAACCAATAACCATAAAAAACGGGGGAAAAAATGAAGGTGCAAAAGGCAAATATATATTTTAGGATAAGTACAAATTCCATTTCCAGTCTGAAACACATCAATGAAGTTTTCTTAATCATTTACTATAAAGTTAAGCGAGACACAACTTAAGAAGAAAGAGAGAGAAACTGTGCTGTTGTACTTTACGTCGCCGTTAGCCAAAGTTACGAGTCAAATCTAAACTTGGTATATTAATACTGCAATGCAATCAAATTCGCCAAGGCCGTGGATGCAACGAAGCAAAGAGAATTAAACTAGTCTAGTTTCATCCATCTAAGAAGGCTAATCCAGTTTGGTAAAAGACATTGCATAGGATGTCTTGGCTGCATATTTCTAGTCATCTTTTGTAGTTTTTCGACCCCATGTACACAAATCCATTAGTCCGCATGCAGTGTGTGGATTAACTGTAAAGGGACTTTTTTGTCTTGTCAAAATCTAGTAATCATCCAAAAGTTTAACTGGGAAGTTATGATGTGAAAACTGGATTTTAAGAGCTGATTTGCACTCGTTCGGAGTGCAGAAAAAACCTTCCGCTTTTACCGAGTTCAGTTCAGAACGTTTTGGCAGAGATACTCGTTTTATTTTTTCTCTTCTTCCTCTTCCCCTCAGTGGGATCCAGTCCAGTTCATTTGACGGGTTGCAAATCATCAAGGAATTTCACATTAGGGAGGAATGTTTTGGTGAGGCGACCTTGAAAGAGACAGAGTGAATGAGAGTGAAGCTTGTTTTTTGGAGGTTTGCCATCATGGCCTTCATTGTGCAAACTCCATATAAGCAAGGTTATGAGAGCCATTATCAATGAGGCAAATTACATCCGGCCTGCATGTCCAAGTTAACAAAAGCATAATCAGTTCTTGTGTTGTTCTGGAACAAATTCAAGCCAAGACAAATGTGTTCAACATGTTTAAATCTGCTATTTCAATAAAAGGCTCCTCCACAATATAGGGTAAAGAGTACATTTACATCTTTTTTTCAAAGCCACAAATCTTATGTTATTGTGTTGTGAGACCTATTACTTAGACAAACTACTTTTTTAATGTAGAATTAACCTTGCAGGAAAAGTAATTTGTTTTAAACAAAAGTCCTCCCTTAAAGGAGAAGTCTTCCACTTCCAAGCACTTCCAGAACAAAAGCTTACAGATAATGTACTCAACTCCTTGTCATCCAAGATGTTCATGTCTTTCTTTCTTGAGTCGTAAAGAAATTATGTTTTTTGAGGATTTTTATCCATATAATAGACTGATATGGTGCCCAGAGTTTGAACTTCCAAATTGCAATTTAAATGCAGCTTCAAACGATCCCAAATGCGCTTGTAAATGATCCCATCTGAGGAAAAAGGGTTGCATCTAGCAAACGATCGGGTATTTTCATAAAAAAAAATAATAATAATAAAATTTAAATATTTTTTAATCTCAAACGCTTGTCTTGCCTTACTCTCCCTGAACTCTGTGTATTCTGGCTCAAGTTAGGGTATGTCGAAAAACTCCAAACTTCAAAAATCATTTCAAAATTATCCTACAACAAAAAAGGTAAAACAGTGATATAGGACGATTTTGAAGTTGAGAGAGAACATGAGATGGGAGTTTTTCGAGATACACTAACTGTCATGAACCGGAAAAAAAACAGTTCAGGCAAGAGGAGCATTTAACATTAAAATTGTACTATTTATTTATTATTATTTAAATAACTGATCGTTTCGCTAGATGAGACCCTTCTTCCTCGGCTGGGATCGTTTACAACCACATTTGTGATCGTTTGAAGCCGCATTTAAACTGCATTTTGAAAGTTCAAACTCGGGGCACCATATCAGTCCATTATATGAAGAAAATGCTGAAATGTTTTCCTCAAAAAACAATTTCTTTACGACTGAAGAGTACATTATCTGTAAATGAGTGCAATACTTGTACATTTCTGTTATATAAATGGACTTCTCCTTTAAAATGGTCATTTTGGTCTGTCCCAAGAGGTTTTTAAAACCATTCAACAATGCAAATTAAAAAATGTATATTCAATTCATTTTAATAAGGGCTGTCAAACGATTACTCGTGATTAAACACATACAAAATAAAAGTTTGAGTTTGCCTAATATATGTGTGTAATTATTATGTATAATACAAACACATTCATGTATATATTTAAGAAATACTTACAAGTATATGTATTTATTAGAATTTTTTATATAATTTATATTATATATATAAATAAAAATATTTAGTACATAAATAACATATTTCTCTTATATACATTATACATATACATTAATTTGTGTGCATTTATGTATACATAATAATTACACAAAGTACACACACATTTATTAGGCAAACTCAAACTATTTTGTATGCGATTAATAGTAATTAATCATTTGACATCCCTAAATGCAATTCTGTTGCTGCACAAAGTCAAAACATTTGCTGTAAATAATCTAGGGCTGTCAAATGATTAATCGCGATTAATCGAATACAAATTAATGTATATAATTAAGAAAAATTTTATTTTATATATAATATAAATTATATAAAAATTATAATTTTATAAATATTTCTTAAATACATACATGAATGTGTTTGTATTTATATATACATAATAATTACACACAGTACACATATATTTGGCAAACACAAACTTTTATTTTGTATGCGATTAATCATGATTAATCATTTGACCCTAAAATAATCATATTTTATCATCATAATCTTATCGAATTTTAGACTAAATGTAGTTTTTGACTGTATAAGTTGTACATTGTTGTAGTTTTTGAGAAATAGATTCAGCAATAATTGCACTGCTAGTTTAATTTAAGCTAATTCTGCCTGGCACTTATCAAACACCATCAGTTTGTGTTGCTGTCAGACAAAATAAAGGCAAGAAAATATGCTAATGAATAAATCAACCTCTGCAAAGGCACTTTTCACAAAGACAGACTAAATAAATGAATAAATAAAATTGCTTTTGGTAACATTAAGGTATTAAATATCAAAAGATCAATTTTGGGTTATATCACTTAGTCCTAGTCACATGTAATTTCCCAGAATGATTTAAATGCACGTTTTGCCTTCTATTTTCCTGCTTGGTTATTATGCATATTGGGTAATTCCTGACCAGAGAGGAAGTGTTCCTTCTCAAGGCAACATTTAAAAAAATAACATGACAGCCACAGTAATTAGGTTCACCACAAAAAAAAAAAAAGTGAACAGCATCAGTTTAAGTGTCGAGTTGAAGTCTTGAGTAATAGCAGCCAAATATTTAACCACATTTAGAAAAAACAAGTCAGATACTACCGTAACAGCAGAAACATAAAAGTGCATGTTGGTTCATCAATCCATAGACTGACATCAAAGCATAGAAAATGCAATTCTTGCATTAAAGTATGACAGAATCTGTTAATAATTCACTTTACAATATTTTAAAGCACGCACAACATTTTTTTTTTAAATGCATCTTAGTCAATCCTGACTATCTGTGTTGACAGAACTATGGCTGATGTGGAAAAAAAAAAAAGTATTTGTAAAAAACGTTATGCTTTCTGGTTTGCAAAAACTGCAATGCACCTATATAATCAATTATAATGAACATAGTAAAACCTAATCAATTTACACTCATCAAAACAAAATCCAAGCAAAACAAAAAAAATGTTAATGCATAATTCAGCCTATTTACATGCACTTTACACAAAGATTTAAATAAATACATTTTAAAAAATTATATTATATTACATTTTTATTACATAATTTGAGAGCAACTCCACACATTGAGAAATATGTGAGATATATGAAAAAGTTGTTTTTGCTATTTGGTTTGCAAAAACTGCAATGCACCTATGTATAATTAATATAAAATCTAATCAAATATGCTGTCATTTCTCATCCTATATACAATTCTTAACTAGTTTTCTGTTGTAAAAGTTGTTGCATCATTTTGAAACAAATGTGAATTTGGTAAATAATTGCACCTTTATACTTGACAGAATCATGATTTTGGTTTGTGTTCACATACGTGTGTGTGTGTGTGTGTGTGTCATCCTCACCTCTAGTACAGGAGAAAGAAGCGGGTTCGGAGTGAAGACACCATGCTTTCTGACATGTTACGCACTTTCAGGTAGTTCACGAACCCTCTGAAGAACAGCAGGAGTCCTGGAGTGCATGACAGACAGGTCATAGGTCAACAACTAGGTGCTCTAAAGAAAATATGAGGGGTACTTCCCACTCACATCAGTCAGACAAAAAGTCTAATTGCTAAAAAAAAAAAAAAGTAATAGTACACCTAGCAAACAGTACAAATTCAAAATTCTTAAAGTGTGAAGATTACTGCAGCCATATTATTTCACACAACTGCAAGATTCACAGCCTCACAACATAAGTACACTAATGCAACAATTATTGTTTGTTAAAATGATCTACTCTAATTAATAAAAATGCATTTAGGTGATAATGTATTTATTAATGTAACAATGTATTTTGAGTTCCATTTTGAATCATGTCGTCATGCAATCAGTGAATCAGCAGATGGCGCTAGAGTACTGCAGATGAATGACTTAAAACTTCTCAGTATCTATTTTAAAGGAATAGTTCAACCAAAAATGAAAAATTTGTCATCATTTACTCTCCCTTAAGCTGTTCCAATCCTGTATGAGTTTCTATATTCAGCTGAGCGCTAGATTAGCCTTGACTAACACAGTATGTAGAAAAAACTACTGTGGAAGTCAATGGCTACCTGCTCGATTACCAACATTCTTGAAAATATCATATAAGGTGTTCAACATAAGAAAGTTATACAGGTTTGGAACAACGTGAGGGTGAGTAAATTATGACTAAAGTTTAATATCACAAGAAAACATCTTACCAAGAACAAGGAAAATCCACCAGAGCCAGTACTGCCCATTGAAGTATCCAGTAAAGTAATCTGAAAACTGTAAAAAATAATACCATTGAGCATTGAGTTTAATGATTAAGTTCACATTCAGAACACAATATTTTATTTATTGGTAATTATCATCCCTGGGTTTTTGTAATAATTTAATTGCAAGTTTTTTATCCTCCTGTGTGGGTTTCTAGTTAATTGATTAACTACTAAGAGACTCACCCTCACAATGAGGATCCATTTGATAAGAGAAAGGCCAAAGCCACAGATGGCACCGTATCGCCCAGCAATGGTGTTGGTCAAACAGAAAGACAAGCAAAACCCAATCCAGTTGAACAGAAAGGCCACTGTTTACACAAAAAGTAAGAGAATACTGCATTAATAAAAAATGACTGGATTTTAAAGTACATGTAAATACCTTCATGCATAAATATGGTAATTATGTTTTTATATGCATACCAACGCATCTTGAACCTGTAGACTGCTTACATATGTCACAAAGACGGTGATGCATTGTTAGTGAAAGCATGACTAATCATTCATTTAACCTGACTGGACTATGTTTGACTGTATTGCAAGGTGCTATGCTACTGACTCACCACTATAAACTGTGTATAAAAATACTTGAAGCGCAATACATCACAACACCACCAGATGGCGCACACACAACACTAATGGAGAAAGTCAACATGCAATAACTGGTCATATGATAAAAGGTTGATGAAACTGCATGTTTAATTCAGTACAATCATCATTTTAAAGAAATATGGTTATTGTGCATTTTATATCCAGTTTTGTGTAAAAATGTAATGCAATTTAGTATGATTTTATAATGGTAGCCTATACTATTCTAAACATGCACATGCGTGTGAAACAAGCATTTTGCATGACTTACTGAAGAAGGCCAGCATAAAGATTCCATCATTTCCCACCCTCAGCTGATCAGCGTCACTGAAGTCATCCCGAACTGGAAAATCTTCATCCTTTTTAACAAGTAGATGGATAAAGAGAAACACTTACGAGTGTTTTAGAAGGCAAAAGTGGCTCAGAATTCATCATGGTTGTGATACAACCTCAATGTTTACACACCAGCAACTGGACCAGCATACATAAACAACAGTGTACTAGATAGTCACAACAGGGGCTATTTACTTACAGCAGATAGAGAAGCAAAAACTGTGTTGTCAGTGAAGTGGAAAATGGTTATGAGAGACTAAGTAACTCCTATCTCAATGCATTAAAACCTTGACAAATTTGGCAATTTTCTCTATTGAATTTTCTCAAAGAGATCACTTATAAAAATAAGACAACAGCATGCTGATGTAACTTACAGTTCCATAGCCTGATTACTTTCCTTTCAGCAAACACTTTCATTCAAACACTTTAAGTGCACTAGGAGCAGGGAAAGTATCTTCAGAGCAACCTGAGGTTAAGCATCAAGTTCAAGGGCTTGTGTCAACAGATACTCTGTGCAATTATTTATTGTTTTGCTTGTAAAGGGAAAAGTTCACCAGATAAAGAAAGTGAATAATGACCAGCCGCCGTGCTCCAAAAATGACCAAAAAAGCACCATAAATGTATCATTAGAGTGGTCTCAAACTGGGGTCTGTGGAAAGGTGGAAAATAAATTATTTAAAAAAAAATATAGATCGATTGCAACAAAAATGGATCAATTTTACATTTAGACATTTAGCAGACGTTTTAATCCAAAGCGACTTACAAAAGAGGACAATGGAAGCAATCAAAATCAACAAGAGCAGTAACGTGACAAGTCTCAGTTAGCCTAATGCAGTACACGTAGCAAGGGTTTTTTTAAAATGATAAATAAATAAAAAGAAAACAGAATAGAAAAGGAACAGAGAAGCTAGTGTTAATTTTTTTATTTAATATTTAATTATTTAAGTTATTTTTTAAAGTTTATTGATTTAAATACATCTAGGAGTACAGTACTAATAAATGCTTCTTGGGCAGCACATAGGCATATTAGAATGATTTCTGAAGGATTCTTTGACTCTAATGACTGCTAAAAATTCAGCTATATTCAGTCTTCAGTAAATAGCAATTTAGTACTCCATTTCAAATATAGAAACCACCTTGGGTCTCACTGTGCGGAGGTCACTGCAAACGAGGCTCAAAAAAAGGAAGTTAGTTCTGAGAAAAGCATCATTCGTTTGCAGACGCCAGTTGGTTTGTTTTTCTGTTATCTAATGCGATGACATTCGGACAATCTTAAGAGTCTTCATAAACTTTTTGGTATTCTTTTTTTATTTGAAAATGTAATTATTTAAGTTATTTTTATATTTATTGATTTAAATACATCTAGGAGTACAGCAGAAAAAAAAAAATTTACAAAACAATGGAAACTAAACATTTTCCACATAACATTTTTCACAGTATAAAAATACATAGTCTTTACACAAAAATGTATAGTTGTCTTTAACATTTTAGGATGGCGGACCCTCGAGTTAACTACTTTACCATTAGTTAACTACTTTAGTTAACATGAACTAAGAATGAACAATACTTCAGTTAGTGTCAATTTCAACATTTACTAATGCATTATTAAAACTACAAGTTGTGTTTGTTAAGTTAATGCACAGTGAATTAACATGAACAAAGAATGAATGACTGTATTTTCATTAACTAACATTAACAAAGATGAATAAAAACTGTAATAAATGCATTGTTCATTGACATTAATACATTAACTTACATTAACTATTGGAACCTTATTGTAAAGTGTTACCGATATTTCAAGTATTCTAAAGAAGAGTTATTTTAGCATCATTGTTTGTTTGTTTGTTTTAATTAATATTTTTAAAAGTTTTTTTTTTTTTTTTTTTTAAGTTAAGTTCTACTCATTCTGCTGTGTTTTTGTCATATATCTCCAGTTTACATTTTATTAGCCTTGCCAACTGGCTGAAATAAAACAAGTTTAAGGTTTATTTATTTATTTATTTTACTTCAAGTAACAGAACTTTAGTTTTAGAACTAATAGTTTTAGTTTACTATAATAACCTTGTTCTGAAGTCATACAAGAGCTTTTTATGAACAGACTGAAAATTAATCCTTATTCACTAAAAATTGTCCACTCCACAGTAGCGTATATTCACTTACAGTGCCTATAGAAGCATTACACCAGCTTCAACATCTTCATTTGGCTCGGATAAAAATAAGCAAGGCATCTAAAAAAAAAAAAAAAAAAAGTTTGCCTTTTGAGCAAACAACATTTGCTATAGCATTGCTTCAAAACACAAGACGTATTTGACTGCAGGACTACTTCTATGGTACTTTCACTGCATGATTTCACTTTTGCACAGCGTCAACACTGTGGACAACACATTTATGCTCCACAGGTTTAGAATAACATGAGGCTGAGAAAATGGCAAATTTTCATTTTTGTGTGAACTACTCCTTTGTGATCCAGCCTACGCCTCTGGTAACCCAGCCCGGCTCCACACTGACACTGCAGCTCACGACAGAGCTGCTGAGGTTGTATAACAAGTAAAAGTCTTGAATAATGCTCTAATTCATTCTTTGATTCTGAAGTGATTTCATAACAGAGCTGGAGCACTTGGGTGCTTGCACATTCTCTCTCTCTGCATGTTCTCAATTTGCAAATGCAGGATGAAGGTACTTTCCAAAAAAGTATAGTTGGAATAATTTTAATATTTTCTGTTTTTGAAAGAAGTTTCTTGTGCTCACCAAGACTTAATTTATTTGATTAACAATACAGTAAAAATAGTAATATTTTGAAATGTTATTAGAATTTAAAATAAGTACTTTCTATTTGAATACATTTTAAAATGTAATTTATTTCTGTGATGCAAAGCTGAATTTTCAGTCATATGATCCTTCAGAAATCATTCTAATATACTGATTTGGTGTTCAAATATAATTAATCATCATTAGTGTTAAATTAATTACAGTTCTTATTATCAATGCTGAAAACCGCTTGTGATATTTAATGTCAATGAATGAAGTTTAAAAAAAATGGCATTTATTTAAAATAGAAATGTTTTACTGCCATTTTTGATCAATTTAATGTGTCCAAACTAATTTCTGTTTTAATGCTTTCTTACTTACCTCAAACATGAGTGATCGTGTATCACAGTTTCCACAAAAATATGAAGCAGACCAACTGTTTTTAACATTAATGATTGTAATAAATGCTACTTGGGCAGCAAATAGGCATATTAGAATGACTTCCGAAGGATTCTTTGACTCTAATGACTGCTAAAAATTTAGCTATATTCAGTCTTCAGTAAGTAGTAATTTAGTACTCCATTTCAAATATAGAAACCACCTTGGGACTCACTGTGCGGAGGTCACTGCAAAAGAAGCTCAGAAAAATTAAGTTAGTTCTGAGAAAAGCATCATTTGTTTGCAGATGCCAGTTGGTTTGTTATTCTGTTATCTAATGCCATGACATTCTGACAATTTTAAGAGTCTCCAAATACTTTTTGGGGCCACATTACATAACACTTCTTGATCTGAGCTCAGAGAAATAAGAGTATCTGTGGGATTCTCTTTCTAGGTCATGGTTTTTATGGCAAGCCACATCCTCAAAAAGGTTCTCCTCATGTTACTGCTAAAAGCTAATCGCACATGATTTTAAAAGATGTCCCATTTCATTTTGGTCATCATTAAATCATACCAGCATTACTATAGCAATTTGCTTCCTTCTGAGGGAATGTTTTGGACTCTACCGAAGCCGCAGTGGAAAGTTGTGCGAATCGTAGGCTTGGCGTATCGTTCTGCAGAACGTGTGGGTGCGCAGGAACATAAGATACTCACTCGTGGAATGACCTCCACCGCTGAGGCAGCCATGGCTGCTGCTTTGGCCTTCTCCGCCTCATCGTAAGTGGGCAGAGATGTCGCAACGCTGTATGGTGGAGGAACGGGAAAGTCCCCCGGAAATGTGCTCTCTGAAAAACAATTAAAAACACCGGTCAGCCGTACGCCACACATTTCTAGATATGAATCTTCCAAACAATGAGTCCTCCTAAGCATCATGATTACTATTGCTCATATGTAGATATTTGAATAAAACTCATAATGTAAAGCACCAAGCGATGACGCATAACTCGCAATGACTTATGAGTTTCACTTTAAGGTTGATATAAAACATGCAAAACAACGATAAACTTATACTAAGCCATACCTAGAAGCCTTGGAGGTCAGCTCTTTAGACTTGAGTCCATAACTAGCAACCTAGCAACTACTAAAACTAAAGTTTGAAAATCTCACTCTTTGATCGATAAGATTTTTTTAATGTTTTATAAAGAGGTCCTTTATGTTCACCAAGGCTGCATTTATTTGATAAAATACAATAAAACAGTACTTTTGTCAATTATTATTTAAATAAATAAGTAAATAAATAAAAGTCTTTCTTAAAGTGCTATAAGCCATGAACCAAACCAACCAGTTATGAGGTGAGTCATAACCACAGACTGTAAAAATATGGACGTAGTGCCCATGACGTCACCCGCAGGTTTCTGAAGAGCATTTTTGAAGCTCTTAGTGGGCGGGAGTCGGCTGTCACCATCTTGGAATCGCGTCACTGCACGTCACTCCCGGATAATCGAATATGGGCAAAGAGGCGGGATGTGGGTGGAGCTTGTTGCTGAAACCACGCCCACCTAAGGCTACGGTGGTGACAGCAGCAGCAATCCACCTGTCACTCAAGTGGCCACGGCCTAAATTATGCAGAACTTTAAGGCTTAAAATAATTTAAACGGATGAGTTATAAAACAATTCAACCCCCTCACAGCTGACATGAAGGGCGAAATTAGCTATATAGACCAAAGCCACTTTTTGTACCAGGCTGTAAACATTTTTTTCTGCTGTAAAGTTGGGCATTTTAACATAAAGAGTCTATGGGATTGACTCCCTTTTGCAGCCAGTCTCTAGCGTCCAGTCGATGAATTGCAGTTTTAGTCACTTCCGTGTTGGCTTCAAGAGGGAGACCGGGAGGTTGCCACTTGGTCACAACTGATCAAAGACAAATACATTATTAACAGCCCCCTTTCGTCATCTACTGGCATAACGACGTAATCGATAAATCTTTAACATTATTTGGAATGTTAAATTAACTTTCAAAAGGATGATGTACTCTATTTTGATCTCTACCATACATATCAGAGTTTATATCCAGACTATGAACTTTTATCTCAGTACTTCTGTAATTATTTAAAGGGGTCCTATTATGCTTTTTCACTGTTTGAACTTTAGTCAGTGTGTGGTGTGTATCTTTGGGCATAAAAAACATCTACAAAGTTACAAATCTCAAAGTACACTCCAAAGGGAACAGCTCCTTTGGACTACAACGTTTGTCGGGCCTATTAGAATATCATTAGAATAAATCCCGCCCACAGAAATTCGAATTTTTGTTGGTGTAGGGATGATGTGAGGGATTACCCTAACGATGCAGCGCGGAGAGCCGCTTCAACGAACCGCAGTGCGGCGGGTATAAACACAAGCATTGATTCAGAGCAGTAACGCGCCACAAACGTGTGCAGTACAGGGGGTCAAAACACATGCCGAAGCCGCGGTCTACTCTGATTGCGCGTCGGAGCCGTAACGCACCACAGATGTGTGCAGTGCGTGGTAAGAGATTTATTCATCATACAGTGTAGATAACGTTAGCTTCACTTATAACGCGAGTGTTTTTTAAAATGCATAAACTTGCACTAGAATGGGCTAGGCTAATCAGTGATGATGTTCTTTGATAATGTTAATGTTAGACTGCTTTTAGCCTTCTGCTAGAGCTGGTTTCGGGCAATGAAACTATGTAAATAATTAAATACATTAGCATGATAATATCATGTATTGGCGATCTCGCAGGCTGACGATAGGACCCAACACTACTGTAGTGTATTATTTACTCACCCTCCATGCAACCTAGGTGTATATGACTTTGTTCTTTCAGACGAATGCAATCGGAGTTATATTAAAATTTGCCTCACACGGCTCCGGGGGGTTAATAAAGGCCTCCTGTAGCGAATCAATGAGTTTTTGTAAGAAAAATATCCATATTTAAAACTTAAGGATCGCTTTAAGCTTGCGCTAACAGTTGTACACGGAACTTGCTTCTTTGACAAGGGGCGTGGCAGTACTGAAATACCGTCTAAGTTGTTCACCAATCGCAACGCACTGAGACAGCTAACCATTCACAACACATTTCGTTTTTCGGAAGGCAGAACCCAGAACTAATCGAGTCATTTGTGCCAGGCTGGGAAAAATGTATTGTAATAATGTAAATTATGTTAAAAAATAATGCGTTTTTTTGAACCACCAAGCATGAAAGCATGTTCTAGTACACCCCCAAAACTAAATCAAGCGGAATCGATTTTCTAAATCAGAATCGATTTTCGATACCCAACCCTAGTTGCAAACAATATCAATTTCTAATCTATTAGATTCCTGCTCTTACTCTGCAAATAATAACTTTTTCCAGGTGTCTGTACCTGGTGCAGCTGTTGCTCCGAGCGCTACGCTGGTATAAGGAGGAGGCGGAGCTTCCGTATCCACCGCGGGGTTGCTGATGCCCACGATGGCGGCAGCGGCCTGGGAGGATGTGGACGGCTCTGCTCCGGAGGCCCCTTCAGAGGGATCATCCTCATTGTGCAACTAAGGAAGGACAGAAACACAAAGTTCATACTGAAAAAACATAACTACGTGTTGGTTAATTTAGGACAAATCTTATGAGCTCTTGTATCTTGCGTCAGCTGAACTGACACCATGATGTACTCTATGAAGGGAGGATATCATCTGTCACTGCAAGGAACACGTCAACAACTTGAGTCAACAACTTGGCCTCTTGGGTGGCGTAACCTGTCCTCGCCTTACAATGAACAAAACAATCTGTAAAGCTAAACTTCAACAATGAAGTGCTGAAAAGAAGCACTGAATAAAACATTTAAAAAGTAACCTTAAATCTTAATCTGCACAAAGTGACCTGAAAATGTCTTCCGAGCATTGAGGCCTCATGGTAATATGACAGTTCAAGATTGCAGGGGACACATTTGGCATATCAGAGCACAGTAGGATGTACAGTTGTTTGCCAACAAAGTTAGCTAAGAGCGAAATTCACACAGTAACAGGAGAGTGATGGTAATGCAAACCACGAGACCAAGGCACAAGGCTGTGCCTTCAGCTGCACCTGTCCAAATCGTCCAAACAGATATGAGCGATTCGACTGAGTGAAATTAGTCTGTTTCACATTTTGGCCATTTAGGAGTAATTTGAGACTTACAGGGACAATCCTCATAGTAGTTTTATCGCAAAACCAAATCTTCTGTAATTCACACAAATGCTAAAATAATTTTTGATACCAAATTCAACTACAGCAAAAATGCATGTGCTTACCCTTTATTTAAAAAGTATTCATATTATGAAATTAAAATGTTAATAATATAACTTTAACAAACGATAATATCAACTAACAAAATACTTAAATTGTAAATGTTAAACAATGTCCGAAATATTGCAATACCAGACAGCTCTGAATTTAAACTGAATTTACAAATTAATTATGAAATTATTATTATTGTAGTGACTCGTGTTAAGGTAATGGCATGGTTTTAAACACAAATTTAATGTACTGGCTCATAAATAAATAAAAAGATTGCAGATTGCAGATTATTGCACCAATATGCCTGGTGTAAAAAAGACAATTAATGTCAAAATTAAGAATAACAAGGACTCTGGCAAAAAAACAACCCTTTAAAATATGTTAAAAAAATCGGTCAACCCCTACTACTATAAATAAATAAATAAATAAATAAATATTACAATAATATAATTATATTACATTATATTATATTATATAAGCTACAAAAAACATGACATGCAATAATTAGGCAATCATCAACATGCAATTGGTCACATGCTAATAAATAATATGTATTGTAAATGCAGAAAATAAATATAACTTGTGTTTACAGCTCATGGACTAAGATTAAACAAAAACAAACCAACTATGCAGACCACATAGACCTAATATCACTAATATATTGATAAATAACAGTTCAATGGTTCAGTAGTGTAGTAAAATGACAATCTTTTACTACGCCACGTGATAATATCTAAGGCTTCCTGACAGGGCCGAGAGCGACGGAGGTCTTTGCATAGGTCAGTGCTCGAAGGTTCAACTCTGCTATCCTGTATGAAATGGCAAACAGAAACGGGATTAGAGATCCAATGAGGGATGAAGTACACATGAGAACGACTGCACTGTAGGATCACATCAAGGACACAAGAACACCGATGGTGAGTCGGGCTCTCACTTTGCACTGAGGACAACCAGCAGACAACCTGGATTGGCATTAGATAAACACAACAACTCCCCAAGGACAAAGAAAGCATCTCCAGTCATTCGCAATGGACTGTTAGAAACAACATACTGGAGATATATGGTACATCTTATCTGTGTTATGACTAAGACTGCACAGAATCAGTTTGCTGAAAGCCCTCACTTGATGCCATTTGAGTTTTTCTCAGAAGAAATATCTGGAATAAATTGTTACAATGTCACTTTTGTTAACAAGTAACATACAAAAAAACTAGAGGAATGCATTGGAAATAGGGGTGGACCATGTATCGGCCTGGCCAATTATCGGTGCTGTTTAAGAGACCTTAAAAAACCTTAATAATGCTTAATATCATTACATTCGTCCCCTACTATACATTATAATGTTGTGATACTAAAATTATTTTAGTTTTTATGGTTATATTTTTGAATGTAATCTTAAAATGCATTTATTAAAACAAAATACAGAATGGCCGGTACTTGGTATTTAACTGTGCTTTTTTTTGTTGTTGTTGTTTTTACATTTAATTGTGCAGTTTAGACTACATTTACATTTCACTTAACACTCAGTTAGTCAGTTTTTAACTTAATTCTTAACAGTGTTACTAAACAAATAATGTAGCATTTAGCAGAAATTAATCTCAATATGAATATTTTTAATACTAAACTTTAGGGGTTGACCATATGTATTTTTCAGGGCCGATGCCGATACCAGTTATTACAGATCAAGTAGACCAATAACCAATATTTTGAACCGATATGTATGTCTGGTGTCAAAATAAAAATTGATGTCAAAAGTAAGAGTAGCAAGGGCTCTGACAAAAACATTCTTTAAATGCTTTTAAATTATTTTACCAGCAAACTGGTTTTACAAATGACCGATACTATAAAATGCTTAGTATTGGCCTGGCCGATTATTGGTCGACCCCTACTATACATTACAATGTTGTGATGCAAAAATTCATTTAAAATTATTTTAGTTTTTATGGATGTATTTTTAAATTTAACAGTGCATTTGTTGAAACAAAATACAACAGAATGGCTGATACTTGATATTTAACTGTGCATTTTAATGTTGCATTTTGCAACTGTGCATTTTAACTGTGCGTTTTAATTTAAAAATTAGGAATAACAAGGTGCTCTGACAAAACTTTCTTTAAATGCTTTTAAATTATTTTACCAGCAATCAGTTGTCAGTTTTGAAAATGACCGATAACCATAAAAATGCTTAATACTGGCCAGGCCAATAATCAGTCGACCCCTACTAGGCCTATACATTATATTATATATGTTGTGATGCTAAATTTAATTTACAATGAGTTTAGTTTTTTTTTTTGTATTTTCAAATGTAATTTCTATCAGCCATTTATTATTATGTGCCATAACAGCGAAAAACTATCGGTTTATCATATTGGCCAGCATTTTAATATAAGTGTATTCATAAAAAATAATTACATTTTGTGCCAATGTTGTTACAACTTCCAAGAACAAAATATAAAATAGCAAATAAGATAGTAAAAATTAAAAACAGAGGTATATTATATTATATATTAAAAAGTCCAAAGTGAAATCGATTTAACATTTTGGCCAGCATTTTAATATTGCTGCATTCATAAAAAAAATAGTTACATTACAAAAATGAATTTAGGGGATGTCAGGATAGTCTTTCCTGCTGAAAATTTGTCTATTTATTGATTTGATGATGAGGGTCAGTACACATTAATAATACACAACAACAACAACAACATGTAAAATGTGTCAGATTTAGCCAAACTGGCTAACTTCCATCCGTAGTCCCTTGGCAGGTTCACTTTAAATACAAGTCACTGTCTACAAAGCTTAAAAACTTCATATTTTCCAAACAAAGTCATCAGACCACATTGTTCTTGACAAAAAAAGACTTCAAAACTGGCTTCTCAAATAACTTCTGCACAAAAATGAAGTCCCATTAAAAATTGCACAGTTGCATAATTCTGCAGTGTGCTGACGAGTTCTGAGCGACAGAGATAAGTGATATCATAGTACAAGTATAATAAAACGGATAAGGATGAAGGAGAACTCGTGCAGTGAGAGCTGAGCTATGAAATATATTGCAGGAAGAGACTTCTGAGAATAGTTCATGTGGTAAAGCCACAACCACCTAAATATCGATTTACCTTAAAATGGAAAAACCAGCTATGCTTATATGTTGACACATCTAAGAAGCGCTATTCTGCGGTGGTTGCTATAGCAACAGTCTAACATGCAGCAAGCTCAAAAGAAGTTTGTGACTAAGCGAGCATTTTTTTTTTCCTTCCTAGAAACGATGAAAAGGCTTCGAAAACATACAGAGGCCTGCTGGAGATAATTTACTCAGCACTCCAGGAACTGACATGCAATTGCTGTGATCTTCTTTGAAAATGAAAATACATCAGAAAGCTCTCCTTGTTATTGACCAAAACCTTTAGAAAAGAAAATAACAAGGTTTTTGATGAAGCATACAGTAATATTAAGACTACACAATATTTTAGCCTTATTCCCTGTTAGATAAACATTTACCAAGAACCAGATTTATACCCTGGAGCTCAGATCCAAAGTCTACAATCTGTGCTGTAGTGTATGTAAATATTGTGGTGTTTACATAGCACCATGGTCCAAAAAACATGTTATTACCTTGGTAATTCTTTGTAAGGGATATAATTTGCATTGTATGTTTATAAAAGATATTATATTCTGGGATGCTACACATAACCCTTCCCGGGTGAGCAGTGAGCCACTAGATTTCCATAATAAACAAAAGGCCCTACATCTAGAACACTTACGTTCAAGGCCTGCTCTACTGTTGAGGGTAGAAAACACACACTCACACACAAACCTGTGATTATACCACACTTGTGTTGTTTACGATACAGTAGAACGTTGTGACTCTAAACCTAACTAAGTATCATCCAAGAGGACAGGACGTTTGTGGCCAACGCCTTTAAATCCAATTCAATCTCCCTGACATGGCCCAAACATCAAAATGCATTTAAATATCCCAAAGACATCTACAATGCATCAAAATGTCTTTGAACACACCCAAATGTACTAATAACGACACCAAACATGTTTATAATGCTTTAAAACACTGTCAAACATTCTAAACACGCCTACAATGTGTTCAGATAACAAACATGCCTATCATGCCTCAAAATGTCTTCAAAGGACCTAATGACTCAACATGCATTTTAATGTTTAAATGTTGCATGTAGGCTTACTAAATATGCCTACAATGACTAAAATGTGACTAAAACAACTCAGATTGCATTGAAACGCACCACTGATGCCACAAAATGGGTTTGAGTGCTCCCAAATACATCTATAACTTAAAAAATGAGACGCATTTAACGTTCCAAATGCACTTATGTGACCTTAAAAAGTTTTAAGATCACCTGTGGTAACGACTGTTTTAGAACGCACCAGTGATGCCTCATAATTAAACATCAACATGCATTCAGGGTCCCATAGATGCTCCTGACAATTCAAAATGCATTTGAATGCCCCAAAAGCGTAAAAAGTTCAGAGTGCATCTGTGACAACTCAAACTGCGTTGGAACTCACCAGTGATACCTCAAAATTGAACGTCAAATGAGGCGTCAAAATGCATTTGAACGCGCCAAAATCTTAAAACGGTCTGTGACAACTCAAACTACATTGGAACGCACCAATCCTCAAAACTAAATGTCCCATGTCTCTCTGTGGCATCAAACTGCATTTGAACGCCATAAAATAGCGCTGCGCACCTGTGACAACTCAAACTACATTAACACGCCAGCGACAGCTCAAAATGAACCAGTGATACCTCAAAATTGAACGTCAAATGAGGCGTCAAAATGCATTTGAACGCGCCAAAGTCTTAAAAAGTTCTGTGTGTATCTGTGACAACTCAAACTGCGTTGGAACGCAACGATCATACCTCAAAACTGAACGTCCTATGCCTCTCTGTGGCATCAAACTGTGTTTGAACGCACCAAAACAGCGCTGCACTCCTGTGACAACTCAAACTGCGTTGGAACGCACTATAATTTGAATGTCAAAATGCTCCTAATGTCCCATACATGTCCGTGACAATTCAAACCCTGGTGAAAAAACCAGCATATGCTGGTAGGTATGTTTTGATGCTGGAATGCTGGTTAGGTAGGTTTTGATGCTGGTTTAAGCTGGTCCTTTGCTGGTTTATGCTGGTCCTTAGCTGGTTTATGCTGGTCCTTTGCTGGTTCATGCTGGTCCTTGACCAGCAAAAACCAGCAAAAGACCAGCTTAAACCAGCATCAAAACATACCTACCAGCATATGCTGTTTTTTTCACCAGGGAAATGCATTTGAACGGCCCAAAAACGTAAAAAGTTCCGAGTGCACCTGCGACAAGCAAAACTGCCCAATCTCAATCTGCGTTGGAACGCACAATCATACCTCAAAACTGCCCAATCTCAATCTGCGTTGGAACGCACTGAAAATTGACGAAAAAATTGATGACTGAAAATTGAACGTCAAAATGCGTCTAAGGTCCCATGCATGTCTATATGGTGTGAAAATGCATTTAAACGAATCAAAACAATCTGGAACGCCTCAGTATGTGCAATATGCACCTGTGATAACATACAATGTTTTAAAACCTTTTTACTGCGACAAAACATTATCTTAGTAAGTTTTAAGCATTTTTTTATGAAATATCATTCTTAAAATATGGCAGTTTAGTAAAATTATGATAAATTTGTGATTTTACTCCAAATAGCATTAACTACAGTTACCATTGCCACTAACGTTATATCAGATCTTCAGCTGGGTTAGGAACTGTTCAAACATGACGCGTTCTTACGCTATTTTGCGTTGCGTTCTTGTGTCTGCGCTGTTCGTACACACATATCAGATGGATATCAATCTTTGGCATTTAATCATTTGAGTTGCTCTGTTTTATTTATTAGAGGAAGGGAAAAGGGCGTTTTATTTTAAGTTAGGGTGACAGTGTAAAATGAGCGCAACTTTGCAACGCTTCCATTCAGTTGCACACCGTTTAGCGGATCTGAACGCAACGCGTCCTGTGTGAACTGTCGCGTACTTTGTAGCGGTGAAGGTGTGATGATGCGGAAGTCATGAATGATTAAAGAGAATCGGACAAAATGCCAGTAATCAGCAGTTCGGATATGTCGGTGTATTGTATAACATGGAATGTTTGATCGTCTTATATAACGATGGGTGAATTAGACTTACCACTTGGTAGCGGCTCGCCGCCTGGTCCATTTTCATATACGGCCAGCCCAGCCAGCGAATAAAAACAGTAAATCCTTGGTTAATTCAAATTAAAGGCAGCTCTCGATCTGACTTGAGATCATATGGCACGGATCAGTCATATACGGAAACGATAGTTTTTCCCATTTACACAACAGCCATGATTTAACGCGAACGTTCACGCAGATGCAGTCACGTCCTACAGCACGAAACAAAGCAAGTGGGAGGGGATGTCCACAACGCAAGCGTGACGTCGCACTGGGCGCGTCAAACTGTTTTTATTTAATAATACAGAGATCGACACATATAATTGTATTTATGTTATATAAGTAGCTGTTATATTCTCACCAGGTATACTCAAATTTTTCATGAATAATCATTCAGGATCTAATTTAGTATTTTTTATAGCCTGTATGTAACAGACATAAAATCACCTGACAGGTCGATTAGATAGTTTTATTAGATGTATTTATTTATTTTTCAGTTTCATGAATGGAGTTTTGAAAAATATAAAATGAGCCGTTGTTGTAAAGGCCTATAATTATTATTTTTTATTTATTTATTTTGTGTGTGTGTGTGCGCGTAATTTGAGCTCTGTGTGTTTTTGGAAAAACTGACCAAAATTTCCATTTCAGTATTTCTCCTTTAAACGTCCGTGCCCTTCAAGGTGACCTGCCTATAAATGTTGTGTCAACAGTGCCCTATATTAATTTGAGCAAATTGATGGCACCGTTAATTCACTAAACAATTTATATCCCCGTGTGTTTATATCTTATATGTCAAATTATAAATGGATGGTCAAAGTGCCAGTGCAGTGATCCTTCAGAGTCAACAAATACCAGATTGCAGTTCTGAAATCAAGCGTGCATGACTCCATCTACTGGACAAATAATGCTAAATTTGTGTGATGTAAATTAAATATGAAAGGTCATTTTAAAAGATGAATAAGTATATATGCAGTATAACCAACATATACTTCTTTTTTTCCCCAAAATCCTTTGAAAAACAGAGAAATATCAGATGTCATACAAAACAGTTCGGGGGTTATTTGGTGAAAGTTGGACAAAAGACAATGAGTAAACAAACATGTAAATAAATAAAATATCTAATATATTTTATTACATTTATTTATTATAAATATTATTTATTTTCGAATGAATAAAATCAGTTCTTTAAACTAGTTTAAGTTTGAACTGGGCTTATTGCATTTGGACTAAAATAATCTGAGAGGTCAAAAGTGTTTTATATAAAAAGAATAAAAATGATGAATAACAGAACAGAATAATGTGACGGTCACAATATCAAAAGAACCATACATATTTACCTAAATATTGTTTAAAGTGGGCTATAAATTAATATAATCACCTCATTATATGTAAAATAATAATTATAATAATTCAGACAATCAGTTAAATAAAAAATGTGATGTTTTCTGGAGGAAGGAAAGTAACACCATATAAAGATTTAAAAGCAGTTCAGCTCATGGCTTTTAGCACACTGATGATGTGATTTCTTTTACAGGCACTAGAGGGCCACCTTAGGCAGGGCCATAAACATGACTGTTTGGTGTCATGCAATGAAGTGGTGCCAGTGCCAGATCCAGCTGACTAATAAACGAACAATACCTCTTTTCACTACCATTTCCACTAGCCTGTTTCCAATAAAAGAAAAACACTAATATAAAATCCTTTTAAAATCTTATATATGTAAAATTGTGTGTGTGTGTGTGTGTGTGTGTGTGTGTGTATAAACGATTTTTAAATAAAGATATATTTTAAATAAGATATATAGCTATATATATATATATGCTTTAAAAAGTGCAGAAATCCCAGAGGGGTCGTTTAGTGTTGGGCATACAAACAAGCACAGATACTGGGTTAAAGGTGAAAACAAAAAGGAAATAGAAAACTATATTAAAACAGAGAAATAATAGAAATAAATTGAAATACAGAATATATGTGAAATATACCAAATATTTTTTAAATATTGTTTATATATATATATATATATATATATATATATATATATATATATATATATATATATATATATAAAATAAAGAGTAATAAAGAGTAGCTTAATATAAATAATATATATTGACCTAAATACTGAACATTTTTATGGAGTGTTGTTTTGAATGGTCTTTCATTATTTGGTGTCTAAATATATTGGCCTACATAAGCACAGGCAGTTTTGCCGGAGTGTCAGGTTGCCCCTCCTCTGTGTTGCTGTAGGTATAAAATCAAACTCCTGTCGGTGAGACGGTGAGACTGTCTCACTCATACCCCATTGCAGGTACGCAGTGAGAGGGCAAGTGATCTTCAAACTATTTTCCCGGCAAAACCCCCAATTCTAAAGCAAAATGGTGAGTAGAACACTATTTGTTAATATTTAATTTTACTGTGAAAGTTTCTTTGCCTGTAAGTAAACATATTGAGCAATCATGGACTTATTAGGTTACACCGAGCTAAGGATATATGCACAATTTTAAAAATGTATTAACAAAAACCGCAAAAAAAGTCTAATGCTCTAATGACTTGTAAATAGTAATATAAATAGCAGCAAAATAATGTGTGTAACCTTTAAAATGACTATAGTTAAATGTATATACAAACCACACCTAGAGGAAGTAGGTGATTATGCAACTGGGCTTTTGACTCAACATCCAACAGTTATTGACATGTAACCATTGTGACAGCTAGCCCCAGTCTTTTCATATAACTAAATGTGCTCTGTCTCTTTAAAAGTGGCTACTGAAGTTGATGCTTAATGTTTAATTTGACTGTTTTATATGCCATATTATTTTTTTATAGCTAGTTTTGACCATACTTTACCACCACTTCATATTTACACTATGGAAACTACTGAGAGCTTTATGCCTTAAGTAGTGCGGTTATGGGTGTGTTTGTGATTTTACTGAATGCTGATGTGGCTCTCAGTGTGTCTGTGTGTGTCCCACAATCAAGAAAAAGTCACAAAGCTGTTCATGCTGGTTGAAAATATGTGAAATAACAATATGATATCAGTGCATCTTACTCAGAGAGAAAACTGATAATGAGCTTGAATTGTAATTCTTAATATTACTGTAAGATGACATCACTCACTAAGGTGGGTTAAATGTAGGCCTATAGTCAATACTTTGTGACTCTTCTAGAATCTCAAGATTTGATTACATATGTGAAATATTGTGTACCAAGGCTCATCTGAAACAAACCTACATTGTAAAATGGATTGCAGTGCCAACTCACCCCCAGTATACAACTAAAACAGTGTTGTAGGTCTCGAAGCCTGTTTTTGCATGGAAAATATATTAGAACCACATGTGTAGGAGTTTGTTTGTGCTGAATTCCAAGGACAAATGGTTCTCACATTCTAAAGGTCCCAAATCACACCAGTGAAGCCTTTGTGTTTGTCTTTTGGGTGCTTTGGATGCCACCACAACCTTTAGAAACATTTTATAAGAGACATATTAATGATTGTTGTTATCTAAAATCATAATATTTGCAAGCTTGCTCTCTAAAACATGTAAATGATGTTTGAAATAGCTAGTTTATTTCTAATATCTCATGAAAAGCATTTCTGTTCTGTTTTTTACAACTCATGAGGTGATGTCAGCTCCCACAGTTAACAATTAACAAACTGTAGTCTATGTCATATCTCACCTTACACTTTGTAACCATGAGTAACTTATTTGCTATTTTTTGCAATCATTACACAGAATAAAGTTGAAGGTAGAATCAAATGTCAAAGTCACATATAAATGAGTACATTTAAAGTAATTTTAGGATAATTATCTCCTTCTGTAAGTCTTGAATGTGTTAAGAAAGTACATATTGAAACTAAATAGGGTCAGTTATTTCAAAATAATCATTTGTAATCAAAACAAAATAACTGGCTCCACCCTTTTCCCCCAGTTTCTTTTATATTTTCTATTATATTAACAGATAGGCAAACAGCTATTTGGGTGTTGTTTAAGTAAACTCGTATTCAGACCTGGCTCTGTTCCGTTCAATCCAAACAATTCCCAAAAAATAAAATCAAGTAATTTTCAATATTTTTAGAATCAAAATATAAGATTATAACGGGTTGTAAATACTGTTTAATGTGGAATTCTTTGTCAGTAGCACGACCTAATGTAATTGCAAAAACAAGTATTGTCTCCAGACAGGTTTCCCAAACACATGTATGCCATATCTCAGCCTTAAAGAGGTTTTAAAAAGCCATACATTTCACTTTCCATATATAGTGAGAATTTTATGAAACAGCAGAAATTGCACAAGTGAAAAAAACGCTGGAGGACAAGATACCAACTCACCGCCGAGGTCAAAAGATGAGCAAAAAGGGTTCATGGGTTCAGGTGGTGGGGGAAGATGAGCTAGTGGGGAAACATGACTTGTAACAAGCCATAAATAACTTCTAACCTGGCTGCCATGCCCAAACTAGGCAGTCCCATGTGCCTGTGTAATGCACCATCCCCCTCCCCACTGACTCACCAACAGACAGAGAGGGACGCAGGGTAAAAATAGTGCCCAACCCCGGGAGAATGAATTCGGAGGAAGAGTCATGCCCACAGAGAAAAAGCAGAGTCTGGATATTTCTTCTCAGGCTGATGTAGGCCACCTCTCTGGAGCGCAGGCACAGATTTAGGGGCCGAATCATTACGGAGCACTTTTATTACAGCTGTGCGATTCTACTTTTTACACCAGTGTCTTCAGTGCTTTGATTGCATAATGGCAGTTATTACATTTTTGCATTTGGCAAACACGTCTATCCAATGTTATTTGCATTTTATCAGTTCATGTTCTGGGAATCGAACCCATGAGTAAAGATACAAAATCATAACTTCACATACAGCTAATTACATCTGATTGGCCAATTGCAAAACCATTAATCCATTTATTTATTATTTGATATATTTTATATATATAATTTGATATATTTAATATATATAATCGCTTTGCATCAGGGTCCTGATCGTTGTTTATTTTTTTAATAATAACTTATTGACTGTGCATTATCCATCACATATATACATCCACCACACATAGACATTTACCATACCAAAATCATGTTTTGTACGGTATTTTACTATTATATTGTGTTTTTGGAAATGTTGGAGTGTTAATCATATCATGTTTTGGTGACTGGTATTTTGTAAGTGTATTTTTATTTTATTTTATTTTATTACAGTTTCATTCAAAAGTCTGGGGTTGGTTATTTAATTTTTTGAGTCTCTCACGCTTACCAAAGTTGTACTTATTTAATTAAAAAATACAGTAAAAACAGTAATATTATTAAATATTATTACAATATAGAATAGCTATTTTTTATTTGAATATATTTCAAAATGTAATTTATTCCTGTGATGCAAAGCTCAATTTTCAGTCTTCAGTATCACACAGTCCTTCAGAAATCATTCTAATTTGTTAATTTGCTCCTCAAGAAACATTATTATTATTATCATCATCATCATCATCAGTGTCGAAACCAGTTTTGTGGAACAATACATAGAAATTTGTAAAATTTGTAACATTTTAAAGTCTTGTCACTTTTGGTTAATTTAATGCATCTAATGCATTTTTTGTAAACCCACATATTTATTTTTAAATTAAAATGTTTTTGTTTTCAGGCCCATAAAACATTTTCCATTTTGTCTTCTCGTCTCATTCATTAGATTTTCCCTCCACTGGTTTTCAACGCTCTTTCAACCCCCTTTTAGGACACATGCTATAAATTCCACGTTAGGGTGTAGCTGGCTCTGTCCTCTGATATAAACCTGTTGGGGCTGTTGTCGATACCTAAAGTCTTTTCATGCATCTTCAGACTTGCAGAGTGTGTGAGGAGCAATAGTATTTGTGGAAGGTTTTTTGTTCATTTTTTGTTGTGTGACAAGAAAATAATGGCTATGGGGGTTTGTGACTGACGTTCAACCGCTGACTATAAAGAATCACTTTTGTTTGCTTCTGCCCCCTGGTGGGCAAAACGAAAGTTTGAAAAGAATTCGATTTGAATTTGAACTTGTTTTAGAATGTTTACCGAACATTCGAAAGTAACATTCCATAACGTCTGCAAAATTCTAAAAGTTCCTTAACTATTCGCATAACTGAGAAAAAACTGAAATAACGTCATAAATTAATGGAAACGTTAGCAGAACATTCTTAGAATATATTTTTTGCTAGCTGGGTAGTTGTAGAAGGAACACTGCTGAAATTACTGTCACCTAATATGCAATGCCATGCAACACAGTTACTAATAATGTGTTTTCTCTCCACAGCGTGAGTGTATCTCTGTCCATGTTGGCCAGGCTGGCGTCCAGATGGGTAACACCTGCTGGGAGCTGTACTGTCTGGAACACGGTATCCAGCCTGACGGCCAGATGCCCAGCCACAAACCAGTGGGTGGCCATGATGACTCCTTCACCACCTTCTTCAGTGAGACTGGAGCTGGCAAATATGTACCCCGTGCCATCTTTGTAGACCTTGAGCCAACAGTCATTGGTAAATATCATAATGGTGTTTAATTAAAGGCCGTGTATTTGTCATTTTAACATGGGGAACATAAATGAGTCAAATCATTGCAGCCATAGGTGGCATGTTGCTAATAATAGAAAGAAAAGGGATGGCACACTGTAAAAATGCTTTTAAAACATTCATTAATAATAAACAGGAACAGACAAAGTTTTAATGGTTTTAGTCAATATATAATTAAGATTTAATTATTTATCAGATACTTTTATCCAAAGCGATTTACAAATGAGGATAATTAAAAGCAATTAAGCCAGAAAAAATGGTAACAAAATGTAAGTGGTGTGACAAATCCCAATGCACAGTAACAGTCACAATGCAATCAAGTAATAATCAAGTAATTTGTAATATAATAATAATTCAAATGTAATGATTTTATTATTATTATTATTATTATTATTATTAATTATTAATGAATTATTAATTATTAATTAAATGTTTCTAATTTTTAGGTTTCAGATCAATATTAAGTAATATTTTGAATTAGCTTTTATTTTTATTTTTCATTTTCATTTTAGCTTAAGTTTTAGTAATTTTGCAAACTGATATAGTCTATTTATTCTTATAACAGTCAGTAATATTGTATATTTTATTGTTTAATTTAAATTATTATAATAAAATAATCTGTAATATAATAATAATTTAAATTAAATGGAAATTGTTTTAAATTATTATTTTTCATAATAAATTATCATACTATTATTTATTATAACACAACATTTTTCATTATTACATTCATTATAAATGACCTAGTAATTAAACAAAAATATATTCGTATATATATATTTATTTGTTTGTTTGTTTGTTTTCTTTTCTGGGGATAGAGGTCAGGATCTGTGTTATTTTAGTATTTTAGTATTATTTTAGTATTTTTCATAAATATGAAACCAGTCATAAGGGTCAATTTTTTAAAATTGAGATTTATATAATCCAAAACCTGAGTAAATAAGCTTTCCATTGATGTATGGTTTGTTAGGATATATATATATATATATATATATATAGGTTTTCTGCATTATTTAAATTACTAACAATAGTTTTCAATAGTTCATTTTTAGTCTTAGTTAACAAAAACAGCACAGGTCAGAATTTGGATTTATGCAGTACTGTTCTGTTATTCTTATAGATGAGGTCCGCACAGGCACCTATCGCCAGCTGTTTCATCCCGAGCAGCTGATTTCAGGCAAAGAGGATGCGGCGAATAACTATGCCCGTGGGCACTACACCATTGGCAAGGAGATCATTGACTCCGTACTGGACCGCATACGCAAACTGGTAATGTCAACAATTAGCGTTACATTTACTTACAAATGAGCTCGAAATAACAGAAACTAAATGCAATTTTTATCCCTGTCTTTCACACAGGCTGACCAGTGCACAGGGCTACAGGGTTTCCTAGTCTTCCACAGTTTTGGTGGAGGCACAGGCTCAGGTTTCACCTCCCTTCTGATGGAGCGTCTCTCTGTTGACTTCGGAAAGAAGTCCAAGCTGGAGTTTGCGATTTATCCAGCTCCACAAGTGTCTACGGCTGTGGTGGAGCCGTATAACTCCATCCTAACCACTCACACCACCCTGGAGCACTCCGACTGTGCCTTCATGGTGGACAACGAGGCCATCTACGATATCTGCAGGAGAAACCTAGATATCGAGCGTCCGTCCTACACCAACCTCAACCGGCTCATCAGCCAAATCGTTTCCTCCATCACTGCTTCTCTGCGCTTCGACGGTGCCTTGAACGTCGACCTAACGGAGTTCCAGACCAACTTGGTGCCCTACCCTCGTATCCACTTCCCCCTGGCCACATACGCTCCAGTCATCTCCGCTGAGAAGGCCTACCATGAGCAGCTCTCTGTGGCTGAGATCACCAACTCGTGTTTTGAGCCCAGCAACCAGATGGTGAAGTGCGACCCACGGCATGGAAAATACATGGCCTGCTGTTTGCTGTACAGGGGAGATGTGGTGCCAAAAGACGTCAATGTCGCCATCGCAGCTATCAAGACCAAAAGAAGCATCCAGTTTGTGGACTGGTGTCCGACTGGATTCAAGGTGGGCATCAACTATCAGCCCCCAACAGTCGTTCCCGGAGGAGACTTGGCCAAGGTGCAGCGAGCCGTATGCATGCTTAGCAACACCACAGCCATTGCTGAGGCCTGGGCTCGTCTGGACCACAAATTTGACCTGATGTACGCCAAGAGAGCCTTTGTGCACTGGTATGTGGGTGAAGGCATGGAAGAAGGAGAGTTCTCTGAGGCTAGAGAAGACATGGCAGCTCTGGAGAAGGATTATGAAGAAGTGGGCATCGATTCATTTGAAGAAGATGAGGAAGGGGAGGAATTCTAAAGGGAAAAGTGTTGTTTTTTTCTACCAAATAAAAGGCAAATAAAACAAAGCTTTTAATTATGTTGCTGTTGTTGTGGTTCTTTTAATAATTTGGTGACTTTGGCACATATAGGCAATTAAATATTTTATTGTCTCTAATATAAATAAGATTTTCTTAATAACATATTATGATAACTTTAACACTTTCCAATAAGGTTCATTAGTTATCATTAGTTAACTACATTAGTTAACATGAACTAAGAATCAACAATACATTTAAAGCATTTATTAATCTTAGTTAATGTTCAGATAATGTTAATTTCAGCATTTACTAAGTCATTAAAATCACAAGTTGTGTTTGTTAATATTAGTTAATGCACAGTAAACTAACACAACAAATAATGAACAACTTTTAGCAAATAACATTAACAAAGATTAATAAATAGTATAATTAATGTATTGTTTATTGTTTGTTCATGTTAGTTAACATATTAGCTAATGTTAACAAATGACACCGTTCCTAATAACTTTTATTAATAGAATTACATTTTATTATTATTATCATTTGTATTATTCTCTATATGTATTATTGTATATTGTATATGTATTATATCTTCTATGGTTAAAAAATGATTTTTATACCTCATTTATTTTTTATATGTATTACTTTTAATATTTATTTTATTTATATATATATATATGAATAATATAATTATATAATATAATTGATAAAAAGCGAATATATTGTATAATATAAAAATTAAAATGTATATTATATTATATAACTTACATAAATTTATATTTTGTTATATATATATATATATATTCTTTTTCTATGATTTATATATCTGTCCATTGACACTTGGTCATGCAAATGCTTTATCTACTAGAAGAGACTTAATATATGACAAACATTAATTAATTAAAATTATTTAGCTACAGACCACAATAAATTAAATGAGAAACACAGAGATAAATGTTTTATACTCGTTAGTCACATTTGTAGACCTACACAAATTTATACTTACATATTTAGCTTAATGTGTGCATTAAAAATAATTACAAAATATTAAAATATAACGTTTTAATTATTTAATTATTTTATTTATAATTTGATTATTTAACATTTTAATTTATTATTATTTTTTTTTATTTTTTTTTTTTTACCTAGACTTAGTATAATAAACTTAGTCAAGTTTAATATACACTTTAGTCAATTTTAATTGCACTTTTCCTAATCGGGGATTTTCTTTAGGATGTGCCAGCATAGTATGGGTTAAATCGGCAGTCGTAAGTATTGCCTACGTCATCGTTACGTTTTCTTTGTACACGGAAGAAACCGGAGAAATCAGCGGAGGACAGGGAGAGCGTCTCATAAGGTAAATTGAGTCACACTTTAATCCTTCACTTAGATGTTTATTTAAGATGTTATAAAATAGATAGCAAAATCAAATAACTAGCTAAGAACCTAGGCTACATGTGAATGTTACTGGTTACGCTCGGTGAATTCAGTGCCTGTGAAACACAAACCAGCTGTCGAATTCGCCACGTTTACTGCAGACAGGAATTCGAGTCGGTCGATATGTAGATCATCAATTATCGTTACGAATTCACGGTAAACACGTTTTACTATAAAGCAACTCCATCAAGCGGCATCTGACACATTTCCAGCGCAACAGCCCACGTCATAAAGGTAAAATATAAGGAGCCAATGAGAAAGCTCCGTTATATACAGTGAATAATTTATTTTGGTGGAAAATTGGACACCGACAGTGGTTCATGTGAACGGGCAGTTTTCAGTTGACTTGACTTGTTGGTCTAAATTGTCTTTAATTTAATTATCATATGTGACCCTGGACCACAAAACCAGTCATAAGGGTCAGTTTTTTTTTGTTTTTTTTTAATTTGTAATTTAATTTAAAACAATTTACAGTCTGAAAGCTGATTAAATGATTCCAATGATGTATGGTTTGTTAGGATAGGACAACATTTGGCCACAATATCTGGAATCTGAGGGTGCAAAAAAAAATCTAAATATTGAGAAAATCGCCTTTAAAGTTGCCCAAATGAAGTTCTTAGCAATGCATATTACTGATCAAAAATGACGTTTTAATATACTGTAGGAAATTTGCAAAGAATCTTCATGGAACATGACCTTTACTTTACAAATATATCCGTGCTACTTATGACTGGTTTTGTGGTCCAGAGTCGCATATGTGCTGAAATTAAAACAAACTTATTGTCATTGTTTTCCAGTGGACCCAAACTAAAATGCTGTAAACATACTAAATCTTAGCCTACTGCAGATTTAAGATTTGGTTGTACTACCAACCTTTCAGTGAGAATCATACACATTGCTCCATTCTGAATATGGAATGAAATATGGAATATGAATATAAGTAATCAAGTCTCAATCTCTTACAGTGCCTCTCCTCCATCCATGGTGGGTCTTGAGCAATGCACCAGGGAAGATGGGCCAAGCTCTGTGTATCTGCTCGCGCAGTGCCATCACCATTGACAACAAGAGATACTACTTCATACAGAAGCTAGAAGAAGGGTAAAACTAGTCAATTCAGTCCTTAAAATACTTGAAAGTTGCTTGGTGCCCTTTGTGAAGGAACACTGTAAATTGCAGGAGGGGACACTTTTTTTTTTGTTTGTTTATGCATTTAGCAGATGCTTTTGTCTGAATGACTTTCAAAAGAAAAACTAAGCAGTTGGTCAAAGAGCTAACAGTATTTGCAGTATATACAATGCCAGGTTTATTAAACAACTAACTTAGGAAAGATTATGAATATGGTCCGTCCCTCATAATTATGCATGAGGGTTTTCATTATAGTTTGCTCACGTTAAATTTTTAGATAAAGCAGCTGGTCGTATAAAAAATAATTGTCGTTCATCATAACTTCATTCTCTGTATCTTCTAGAGGTTTCAGTTATGTGGATCTGGTAGAAGGTGCACACGATGGCCGCTTCTACGCTCTAAAGCGAATCCTTTGCCATGACCGCGAGGGCCGCAAAGAGGCTCAGACCGAGGTGGAGATGCACCGCCTTTTCAACCACCCCAACGTCCTCAGCCTGACCGCACACACCTTCATGGAGCGTGGCGGCAAGTGTGAGGCCTGGCTGTTGCTCCCGTACATTAGTGTAAGTGGACTGTGTTCTGATTTTCCGTTCCAGACCACTAATAAGTCCAAGGGCCAGGTTTACTAAACAGGGCAAATTAGCATGAGAGTGCAATCCCATAAAAGTGCAGATCGGAGTGAAAAGTTCTGTGGATGATCTAATGACAATGTGCAAATATAAGAAGACAGACACAGCAAGTGTATTTTCATAAGGACTAATGCTGCCTACCAAGAGCAGCACTAATTAGTATTACAAGCAAGCAGAGCCAAAGTTAAACTAACAATGCAGATGCAAAATGGGACATGCTTTTTTGAGGGCATTACATAATAATAAAAAAATCAGTAAACTGACTACCACAAATCTTAGTAAATTACCTTCATTTAAGTACTCTCCTCCTATAAATTTTGCATCTGAGTGGAAAACTCCTACAATGCATTTCACTGTGTCTCTTTAGTAAATCATGAAAGTAGTTTTTAACACCGAAAGAGTGTCCACGCTGGTGCAAGCTGTTAGTAAATCTGGCCCCAAGAGTCCAGTGAGTTCTGAGATGTGCAGTATGTCATTTAAATGCTGAATTGTTCCTGTGCAGAAGGGAAGTCTGTGGTCTGTTCTTGAAAAGTTGCGGGATAAGGGGAGCTCTATGCCTGAGAGCCGCATACTGCACATTCTGCATGGCATCTGCGAAGGCCTCAAAGCAATTCATGACAAAGGCTATGCACACAGGTACTGAGAGTAAAATGAGCTTGAGAGTAACCCGAATTTTTGTTATTATTTTACCCTTTGTAAAAAATAGCTACTTAATGTAATTGGTAACACTTTGAATTTTCCAACTACATTAGTATATTTTGGATTACCTTTTGTTTTTATATTTTTATATTTTAGTTTCAGTTTTCATAATTTTTTATGTGCTTTTGGAATTGTTTTAGTGCTTCAACTTAAATCTGCTGCAACATTTCTAATTTTCATGAATGTTTCTCATGTAATGTTTATTTTTATTTCAGCTTTTCAATAGAGACAACAATCTTTAATAGCTGAATTATTTAAACAGATTTTATTGATACAACTACACTACCAGTCAAGATTTTCATGTTTTTTTTAAAGAAGTCTCTTCTTCTCACCAAGCCTGGATTTATTTAATCCAAAGTACAGCCAAAACAGTACAAATTTGAAGTATTAGTTTTTATTTGAAAAATTTTAGCATAATTACTCCAGTCTTCAGTGTCACATTATCTTTCAGAAATCATTATAATATTCTGATTTGCTGCTCAAAAGCATTATTATTATTGTTATTATTATTATTATGTTGAAAACAACTGAGTAGAATTTTTTTCAGTTTTCTTTGAAGAATAGAAAGTTCAGAAGAACAGTATTTATGTGAAATAGAAATATTTTGTAACATTATAAATGTCTTTATCATCATTTTTGCTCAATTTAAAGCATCCTTGCTAAATAAAAGTATTCATTTCTGTAATTTCTTTAAAAAAATTATACTGACTCCAAGCTTATGAATGGTATAGTGTATAATGTACACAAGCTTTTTATTTCAGATAAATGCTGACCTTTGGATCTTTTTATTCGTCACTGTTTTAAATATTGAAATCTATTATTATTAATAATAATAAAAATGTTTTTTGAGCAGCAAATCAGCATATTAGAATGATTTCTGAAGGATCATGTGACACTGAAGACTGGAGTAATGATGCTGAAAATTTAGTTTTGATCACAGGAATAAATTACATTTTAAAATATATTTAAATAGAAAACAGTTATTTTAAATAGTAAAAATATTTCAAAATTTTACAGTTTTTTTTTTTTTTTTTGCTGTCTTTTTAAGATTAAATAAATGCAGGCTTGTTGAGCAGAAGAGACTTCTATAAAAAACATAAAAAATCTTAAAAATTGTGACTAGTAGTGTATGCATTTTGCATATTATGCAACAATTTAATGTAGTGTTACTAATTAATCTGTTTTAGACTTAATTACGGCACTGCAATATAAGCTTGAAACCCAATACCATGGTTGAGTAAATCCCCAAAGATGGCGTATGCATCATCAAAATAGACTGAAGACCTTAAGTCAAATAAAAATTGATAAATAAATTCATACTTTTATATATAGCAAGAATGCATTAAATTGATAATCAGCATATAAAAATGTACATTTGAATCTAACCTAATGTTTTCCTGTTGGAATTGCTTTAACATGAGCCTTATTTCTAAAAACAGAGACTTGAAACCCACCAATGTTTTACTGGATGAGAACGATCGCCCTTTATTAATGGACTTGGGCTCCATGAACAAGGCCAGGATTGAAGTTCGAGGGTCACGGGAGGCCATGACAGTCCAGGTTAGAGCAGAAAATTGCCTAGATGCACTTATCAAAAATGATCAGCGATTCAAAACTTTAATGAATCATGTTTGTACACTTTCTCTTTCAGGATTGGGCCGCTCAGAGGTGCACCATCTCCTACAGAGCACCAGAGCTCTTTAATGTGGAGAGTCACTGTATCATTGATGAGAGAACAGATATTTGGGTAATTCTCTTTTGTGTTTGTGTGTGCCTTTGGGTGTAATAATTTTACTTTTTCAGCATTTCTTTCTCAAAACAACATACATTACAGAATTCTGCAACAGTCAAAACCCACCCAAGACATGTTGTTTTATTGCTGTTCAGTTATGTCTGCGCAGGGCTATTGTTAGAAAACTTTGTCCTTTCATATCTCTACACCTCCAGATCAGCATAATGTTATGTCTATGGCAATCTGTTACGTCTGCTGTAGGTAACCTTTGTATTTTCTAGTCTCTAGGTTGTGTGTTGTACTGTATGATGATGCTGGAGGGACCGTATGACTTGATATTTCAGAAGGGTGACAGTGTGGCTCTCGCTGTCCAGAATCCAGTCTCCATTCCACAGCCATGCAGGTGAGCTTGAGGTCTTTCAGGACCATAATTCAGCCTCTTTGGACCTCATTGGAATAGGCAGCTCTTTGCAAAGCCAGATTAATTATTGTGTTGTTGATAATCTTCAATCAGATGTAATATAATGTTGTGTTTTAAATCATAGTATAATATTGTATTTTGTACTAATTTAAGAATGTATACATTGAGTAACATTCTTAAATGTGGAATATTATTTTTTTAAATATTATATTTAACAAATGTTCCCCCATTATAAATAATGTACACAAACTATATATTTTTAAATATATAATATTTAATATATTATTATTTAATATTATTTAAAATATAATATAATGTTATTTATAATTATTCTGCACTATTTTTATTGAGAAATTTGTTTAAAAATTAAATAAGGAAATTAAATTTATTTATATATATATATATATATATAATAACACATGTACACAATTGTGTAACTTCAATTTGCATTATAACAATTATATAAAAAAGTTATATTACCTTAAATAATTTCTATTATATTTTACATTTAATTTTCTCACATTTAACAATTACCTGACTGAAATTAAATAATCTAAATTATATTTATTAAAAAGGATTATATTTTGATTTAAATATCATATTTTAAGTAATATAATATTATATTTTGAACTAATTTTGTCTTATATTAAAGAACATTGTCTTAGTTTATGTGACTTACATTATATTTTTATATTTAAATGAAATATATCATATTTTAAATAATATTATATTATATTTTAAACTAATTTAGTCTCAAATTTTTAAAAAGTTGTGTCCTTACGTAAACTAAATTTATATTTTTGAAAAAAGATTACTTTTTTTAATTTACATATATGATATTATATTTTAAATTATAGTATAGTATTATATTTCAAACAAATTTTCCAATGTTAAAAACATTATATGTCTCACTAAAATGTGAAATATTATATTTTTATTTTATATTTTTATTTCTTTTTAATTTTATTTATATTTCTAAGAAGATGAACACTATATTGTTTTCTAATGTTAACATATTCCAGCATCTTGATTAATGGAGAATGCTTCCTGCCAAAGATACATCTTATCTTTAACATATCTTTATCTTTGACAGTTATTCTCAAGGTCTTCAAACCCTCCTCAGCTCCACTATGGTGACCAATCCTCAGGAAAGGCCCAGAATCAGCTGGGTCCTTGAACAGGTCCAGAACCTTCGGGACTCAAACGGTACAGACGTAGATACCAACAGAGTATGATGCTTCAACTGAGATTTCACATCTGTTTTCCAGTGGACTCTGGACGTTATGGACTATGCACTCTCACTTTCGGACAAAAACAACCCAGAGAACTCACAAGCCTTGCAAACATTTACTCTGTCTTACCTCAGTGAGCTCAGCACGCCATGGTTACACACTCAAACACGATCACACTAGCCTTCGCAACAATGTCTCGTATTTCACCCTGAAATCCACTGAGCAATGAAATTTTCTTATGATTTTGGGGTAAAATATGAACAGGGCATGCTCCTGATTTAGCGGGATTCACTGTTATGGCACACAAACCACACAATAAGGGCAATAGCTCTATTTGCTATAATGGCTGCATTATCACAGGCACCAGTTACGTATCAGCAAACCAGTTGTTGTCAGGTTGTAATTTGGCTTATGTGTCTTTTCTTCCAGATTTCTTAGCTTGTGCATTTTAAGGAACCAAAAGAAATATATATTTATGAGGGTTTTGATCGAAATTTTAGCTGTTTAAAATGTAATTGACATTAGTTAAGGTATTTAAATAACAGTTCTGCTGATAAAGCAAGACATCTAAGGTCTTTTGTGGGAATTATGGTCTTTGTGTTGCAAAGGCCCAAAGATAAAGCTGTGTTACTGCCATTGGACTTCATTTGTGAAACTAAATCATCTGCAAAGTCTTATGTATGTTGTAGCATTGAAAAAATAGTTCTGCCCATGTTTAATGAAGGAATATGTCTAGGAAATTAAAGAATAAGTCATTTTAAGCAGCTTGTTTGGCTGTAGCGCTCAGCTCTTATCAGCAAGTGGTGTTTGTTTTGCTATGCTCAGTATTTCTTTCAGACTGTATAGAGGATGTATAACAAATGGTTATGCCTGTGAAAACTTGTTAATGCTAGTTCACATTACTTTGCAAAAAGAATGCATCCACTTTTCTTTTTTTAAATGGTACAGATTTGCGTAGTTTAGTATAAGTTTCTTTAATCGCTTACAGTATTAGGGTATTCTTTAAAGGAACCTTGTAAACATATTTTCAATGTATTTAAGTATGCATTTTAATTGAGGAAGAAATACACTAGAGATCATTTTTGCATTCAGTTACACTACCAGTCAAACGTTTTTGGACAGTAAGATTTTTAATGTTTTTTTAAAGAAGCCTCTTCTGCTCACCAAGCCTGTATTTGTTTAATCCAAAGAACAGCAAAAACTGTACAATTTTGAAATATTTTTACTATTTAAATTAACTGTTTTTATTTAAATATATTTTAAAATGTAATTCATTCCTGTGATTTCAAAGCTTAAAATGTATCATCATTACCCCAGTCACATGATGCTTCAGAAATGATTTGCTGCTCAGAAAACATTGATTATTATGTTGAAAACAGCTGACTAAAAATTTTTTCCAGGTTTCTTTGTTGAATAACATTTGTCTGAAATAGAAAACTTTTGTAACATTATAAATATCTTTATCACAGTTTTGATTGATTTAAAGCATCATTGCTAAATAAAAGTATTAATTTCTATCATTTCTTTCCCCAAAAAATTATACAGACTCCAAGCTTTTGAATGGTTTAGGGTATAATACTACAAAAATCTTTGGACCTATCTATTCATCAAAGAATCCTGAAAAAAAATGTACACAACTGTTTTACATATTGAAGATGATAATAATAACAATAATAATAATAATAATAATAATAAATGCTTCTTGTACACCAAATCAGAATATTAGAATGATTTCTGAAGATCATGTGACACTGAAGGCTAGAGTAATTATGCTGAAAATTGACAGGAATAAATTGCGTTTTAAAAAATATTCAAATTGAAAACAGTTCTTTTAAATAGTAAAAAATATTTCAAAATGTTACTGTTTTTGCTGTTTTTTTTTTTTGTTTTTTTCATTTGTTTATGACGTCTGATAAGGTTTGGTTAATAAGGATGAATCTCACAAAATAATGTCTAGGTCATATTTTATCCCAAATATTAGCAAACAAATGATACTAAATTATATTTAGCATTAAAATAAGTCAAATCAAACCTATTTGTTGGACATTTTTGACATTATGTTCATATGACCCAGACATGTTACATGCTCTTTCATAATTCAGGACTATATTAACTGAAGCATTCCATATATAGCCTATATGTATTGTAGTGGGAATTTTGTCTGTGAATAAGGACCTAAATGTTTTCTTTTTGTTTGTTTTATTTTTTTAACAGCAGTAATTTTCTGATTATTTCAGAAAAAAAATATATATAATATTTACTGCTTTGCGGTGACTCTCCTCATTTTGACTAGGATTTTGTTGTGTTTCAAACGGACGTTTTAACTTGCACATGAAATTGTGACCAGGTTTGCTTCTGTTCAGGAATTCTTAATTATGCAAGCTTTTTAATTTATAGGGTATAGACTGGACACATGTATCTTGGCATTCATATACGTGTTTTTCTTTCCTTTTGTAAATGGTGAATAAAGTGTGATTGAAACAGCGACAGATGGAATTGTTTTCAGTATCACCACACGGAGGCGATGTTGCTCAAATTGTGTTGTGATAGTTGACAGATGGCGCAAACTAAAGTTTAGAGAGTGTTTATTGACATTTTGTAATGTAGTTGTTCTTTTTTACATCTGCAGTGATATGAAAACAACATATGTGTCTTTATTGTCTCAAAATACTGGTAATACCATGGTGTTTTAAAAACTAAGACAGTGTTATCCTCCTTTTCTTCCTGTAACAGTGGGTGCATTTGTAAAGTTTATGGGTCTGGCTTGGTCTTGTTATTTATATAACATATATTATATTTAAATTGTTATTTATTATTATTTTAATGTATCATCTTAATTATGAGCACACTGATTTTTAGTGCAAACAGTTTTACTGTTTACTGCACATTGTAATTCTTCTCGTTATTTCCCTGTAGCGGCTAATGAACCGGAAGTCCCATACATGGGCTTACTTCCGCCTTAAAGAATAAGGTGGATATTTAAAAGAACTTTTATACCATATAAATAAATACTGTGGTACACAAAGATATTGGTCATATTTCATGCATGGCATATATGAAATTAACATGATATTGCCATCTGATACATCATTTGATACATCACTCTTTGATAGAGTGGGATTTTGTATTTTTCTCCTCTTTTGTTTATATTTTTGCAGAAGGGAAAATAATTGCTTACAAAGAAATCTTATTTGTATGTGACTTAAACGGTGATATATGATACACCAGTTGTTATTCAAGAGTAAATATACACAATTAAAGATGTGATTTTCAAAATTAGATACTAATTGTGGTCTCTTTTGAAAAAAAAGACACTTAAAAGTTTAAAAGTTAAAAGAATTAAATCAGAGTTAATTAAAATAATATTTTTTATGACGAGCATACTTTAGAGCATTAGCAAAAATTGAATCAATTAAATTTTATTTATTTATTTATATAGAAACAATGGTGCCAAACCAATATATACAGTTGAAGTCAAAAGTTTACATAAACCTTGCAAAGTCTGCAAAATGTTCATTATTTTACCAAAATAAGAGGGATCATGCAAAATGCATGTTGTTTGTTATTTAGTACTGACCTGAATAAGATATTTCACAAAAGGTGAAAGAGAGAAAATTATAGTCAAATTTATAAAAAATGACCCTGTTCAAAAGTTTTCATACGTTTCATTCTTAATACTCTGTTGTTACCTGAATGATTCACAGCTGTTGTTTTTTTTGTTTCGTTTTGTTTAGTGACAGTTGTTCATGAGTCCTTTGTTTCTCCTGAACAGTTAAACTGCCTGCTGTTCTTTCAGAAAAATCCTTCAGGTCCCACAAATTCTTTGTTTTTTTGTTCAGGATTTTTGTGTATTAGTCATCTCCAACAATGACTATGATTTTTAAATCCTTCTTTTCACACTGAGGACAACTGGGGGACTCATATGCAACTATTACAGAAGGTTCAAACCATGCATTAAGAGCCAGGGGTGAAAACTTTTGAATTTGAAGATCAGGGTAAATTGAACTTATTTTGTCTTTTATGAAACATGTAATTATCTTCTGTAGCTTCTGAAGGGCAGTACTAAATGAAAAAAATAAAAGATATTTAGACAAAATTATAAAAATGTACACATCCTCATTCTGTTCAAAAGTTTACACCCCGGCTCTTAATGCATTGTGTTTCCTTCTGGAGCATCAGTGAGTGTTTGAATCTTCTGTAATAGTTGCATATGAGTCCCTCAGTTGTCCTTAGTGTGCGTAGATTATTAAGATCTCATTCAAATACACAAAAATGCTGAAAAAAAAAAAAAAAATTATGGGACCTGAAAGGATTTATCCTTCTTATTTTGGTAAAAAAAAATTAACATTTTGCAGATTCTACAAGGTGTATGTAAACTTTTGACTTCAGCTGTATGTTTTTAAGATAGATTTGTTTTGGTGGTTGACTTTTGCCAAAACAGTTTCACAATGACCACCTACTCAAACCCCTTTGGGTGGTCTGCGCTGTTTCAAAGGTATGAAACAATTATTACAGGCTATTTAGGCACCTGGATTTATGATCTGCGGGGGTTGTGAGGGTCAGAAGTGACGTTCTGACTCAATGTTCATCATAATCAATCTCATCAATGACCTTACGCCACCAACGGGGGACAGAGAGGCCATAAACTGCATATGGACACACGTTCACCTAAACATCGCCACTTTCAGACAGAGAATGTAATGCACAGACATAGATACAGGTCCACTGGGATGAATTAGACTTTAATTAGCATTTCTATCCATGCAAACCATCCCGCTTAAGTCCAGTCGGCCCTCTCTGGATAATCATTCATTATACAGAAACAATGTTTATGGTCTAGGGGAGCGTGCAGGACTGTCCTCGATTGGTCGGCCGTCTCTGCTTTCATGATCCCACAGGCTATGAAATGATGTCATGTTATAGTCCACATCAAGGTCAAACGAAACCTTCCTTTGTTTTGTCTGAGACTAATATTTTTTAATCAAAAAGTATACCTTATATAATAATGGTTAGGTTGCAGTCTTGTAACTGAATATATGCATCTAAAAACATATCCAGGTTTCATTTCCGCCAAGTAATTTTGCTCTTTTGAAATGTTTGTTGTTTACTGGCCAAAAGAGTCTAAGTTTAATGCCTAGTTTTGGGGCTTTGTTTAAATCACTAACCCTTTAGTAATAATATTAATCATGCTTAATAAAAATACATCATTCTGGTTGCAACCAGTTGGTCACCTATGCTATACCAGCACAATAAACCATCTCCTGCTTTATTGATTTAGTGATGAATCAATTAGTGAATTATTTAATTAGCCAGGGATTATGGGTCAGTGTTGAGTGCCTTTGATCCTCCAGTGTTTCTCTCCTCCAGTAAATCACAGATGTGCCATAAAGGCCAGAGAGGGGTAGGAAGTACAGTGTAAATGCATCACATTTGTTAAAGTTCAGTTGCATTGATTGGACCTTTTTGATTGACACTATTTCTTTTATTCCTTTCCTTATTTCGATTTTGAACTCCAGACCATTTTGCTTTATTGGACGCCACTGGGTTGAAGTTTACGTCTTTAAAACAGTCATTGCGCAATCAGCTATAAATATAGCGTTCGCTTTGAGTTTAGGTAGGCCGAACATTGAAATTAGTCACTGGCGTATAAAAGTAAACACTGGCCGCTTTCTGCGTGTACATTCAGAAATCACATCTCAAGGATAGGCCGATTATTTACTGCGGCAAGGAAAAACAAACACAGCCTTTTGCTGACTCCAAGCCAATCATAATCATGGTGACGGGTAGCTAGTCGCTTATCTTGATTATTAAGCCACATTTCGCATCTGTTTGATAGATTTCCCGCAAGCATAATAAATGCCTGTCCCGAACACAAGCTTGCATTTAAAGAGAAAAGGCTGAGCCTTTTTCAATAAAGTTTATTACTAAAACTTGGCCTTTTTGTGTGTGTTTGAGCTGCGGTTAAAGTCGGGACAGATGTGAATTTATGGGGCCAGTCTCTCATTCTCTTACCTTCCCATTAGCTTAAGTGACACGACAAGGCCGAGGGAAATCTCGAGCAATAAGGGTGATTACTTTAAAAGATCACACAATCTGTTCATATTCCCGTAATGAGTCTGATTGATTAAACTACAGGGTATAAATATTTTACAGGGTCATGTCGCTCAAGTTATTGTGGCTGATTTGCCGGCAGACAAATTGGTAGAGTCGCATTTACTTATTTCACTATGAAACTGACATTTTCATGCGGATAAAAGGGTTGGAGCTGAAAGCGGAGCCATGTATAAAGTCAGGTTGTCTTTGATGCTACACATTCGTGACTTTGGGTCAGTGGCGTAATGGTTAGAAGATACGGGTAGTCAGCATTTCTGTCTGTCTTGTTGTGTATACAAGTGTACGATAAAACCACCTGAAGCATTTCATTGGATATATGTTTTAAAAAGGCAGATTGAGTGTTTTGCTGTTAATAAAACTAGAAATCAACATGACTATTCATATTTCAAATTTATGATGGTGTTTGATAAGGCAAGAATTACCAAATGTATAAAGATGGGCAGTAGGAACCCTGGTTCTCCAAAGAAAAAAAAAACTGTTGTAGTAAATTAAAATAAGTTATATTGTGATTTTAAGGGTTTTTATGGATTATTTTGCTTGTTTTGTCGTATTTTAAGTCAAATGTAAGTTATCTTAAAGATTTCTTCTTGAAAACCCCTGCCAAAATCTTAATTAGTAAACTTTGGTGTGTGTAATTTGTCCTATGCCAATAAAAGTCATTACGGACTACAGACATGAATGACACCTCAAATCATGTGACTTGTTGAGTGACTTGCAAAGTTCCCTTATCAAAATAAGGCATGGTTTTACTACAAATAAAAGCAAATTAAACATGGTAACCACAAATTAACCATGGTTTTGCTACATTAACTATAGTTTAATTATGGCATTTGTAATAAAACTGTGGTTGTATAAATTGTAGTCAATACACCAAGAAAAACCACAATTACTACACTTTCACTATAGTAAAACCATGGTTAATTTTCGTAAGGGTTGTTATAACTTTTCTGTTGTAAGTATTTTCAGAATAAGAGGAAAATTGTACAAGACCAGCAATTGCACAGCCAAAAATCACTTATATTTTCTACAGAACATTTGAAAAATCTAGTGTAAATAAATGCAAATTACCTGTTTATATTATTAAGAACCACTAACGTGCATCTTGAAAATGTAGGTAAACGTGTAAATGCATGAAAACTGCTGCACTTCATGGATAATCAATTTTTGCATTCTGTGAATACTTCTTTTCCTGTTTTGACATCCTTTATTTCACCTTCCCTTAGAAATAATCACCACTTTGGATTATATCAAATTAGCCACTGTAATAAACTGTAGCCCTCAGTGTACCTGAAGAATCAGCTTTTGCTCACCAAACATTTCAGAGATGGTATAGATTTTCAAAGATGTAATTGACATTTGCCTGTGCAAAAAAAAAAAAAAAACTTCCTGGTCAGTGCTTTTAACAGGTTGTTGTTTCTAATCTGTTTGGGTGGTTTCTTATGGGCAAGTCAACAGAGTTCAAGTCAATATAATGTTCTGATCTCAAGATATGACTCCTTTTTATCGTCCGCCAAGCAAAAATATTATCACTAAGAGAAGGTATCATTCATGTTTTTGCCTTAGCAAACCGCACTAATTACAATTTGCACAGTGATACAAACACTGTGATATGAAGTGTAACTTCTTTTGAGATCTGTTGCTAAATCTGTAGAGTATTATGCATGCAACTCCAAGGTCATGTGTTTGATTCCCAGAGGATGCATGAACAGATAAAATGTATACCTTGTAAGTCGCTTTAGATAAAAGTGCCTGCCAAATGTAATGCAAAAGGTAATGTGCAATTTACCTAATCAGGTAGACTCTATGAGGTGTCCTTTCCTTGACTTATCCCATGTGAAACTTTTGAGGGTTTCATTGACAACTCTCAAGTTGTAAAGGCCTATTATCTCCCTTCAGGAAGCGTATGTTATTCGCCTTACCCGGTGTAGTCCAATCACTGAAAATGAGTAAAACTCACTCAGACTGTCCTCGATGTCCCGCTCTGGTTCGTTTTTAACAAGGCAGAGGCACCTTTCTGAGGCCAGTTAAAAATGCATTTAATCACTATATAAACACGCTGTCCCGGAGCCCCCATGACAGCGAAGTTATGCTGTCTGCACTTGTTCTGCATTTAATCACTGCCCTCATACAAACGCCCAATAAAGTGCCCTGTTTCAGTCGTATTCCCATCATTTAGCTTTTTTTGAAATTTATTCTCTGCTTTTTTGTGTATAAATGTAATAACCGTGATGACATCACCACCAAGGGCCTGATTACTTTACTTCCTCTTCATTAACTTAATTATTTGACTATCAGTAAACCCGCCTGAGTAATTCATATTTGAGAGGCTAGGCTGTAAATAACCTCTTTCAGCCAGTTTATTATGGGCAGCAGATTTGCAATTCTCCAGCATGTTAATCAGCCTCATTGGTTGTGTCTGAAACCAAAGGCAGCTGTCTTGCTGCCCATTAAGTAAGTGACTTAACAGACAGCGTTTTTGGTATTTTATTTACATATCTTATATATATTCATTATATATAATATATATTATTTATTTTAACAAAGACTTTATAACAAGTATTTCTGTCACTTACAGGTGAGCTTTAAGTACACATTAAGTACGTATTCGTTTGGGCAGAGTTTTCAAAGATTAACCGAAAAGGTAATGTAACGTTACGTCAATGACGTCATAGCGCGCATTTTTACGCCTCCGTAATCACAGAAATTGCGTTAGCCTACCTGGAGTGATAACCGACACTGGCTAAAACTGACAAGTAGGCTTATTGTGGTTGTTTATGACTATGTATTTATACCCCAAAAAATATTTAAATAACTATAGCGTTTTGTCTTTGTCTTCTTTTGGATAATTAACGTTTTTGCTAACCGCTATTGGCACCAAATTGCAAAGAACCTCAACAAGACGAAAACACGAAAACGATTCGATCAGCTGTAAAGTAATTTAATCTTCAAGCTGTCCAGGATGTTACAAAGATGTTAATTAAATTCCTATCTCTGTATACTGCCTCTGAAATAGGGCTTTATTCAGATTTTGAACATAGCCATTGCCACACTTTTGTTTTCTTTTCATTTATTGCAGCTATTTACAGCAACACGGACAAATATAACATTATTATAGCTGTGTATCGACCTCCATTGCATCTTTCAATGGAAATAAATTACAGGGACATTGACTTTTTTAAATAACATTAAAGTGAACAAACACTAAGCCACATATGAATGTAACCATGACATAGAAATATACATGCCTCCAGCTCTTTTCCATCACACAGGTAAATGATGCATATGAGAGGTGGAGAGAAGGTGAAAAATGGCATACATTTAATGCAAATAAATATTAATATGCACGTTGTACCTTTTAACAAACCAAAAATGTAATAAATGAAATCTAATCCAATGTGTTTCAAGCTGATTTTGTTGTTCTGGTTTGACGCCACATGAAACTACATACATTTGAAAGACATTTTGGTGTGTAATGAGTGTTTTCTTGTAGTCTTAGGAATCGACTGGATCATGAAAAGTGCCTTTTTCATACCACAGTGAAGTTTGATGGGGATTGTGGAGGACTAACCGCTGCCTGAAAGACCCCGACCACCAACATTTTGACCTGAACATGGAAGCTGAAGGTCAAATTCACCCTCCAGAGAATCTCCAGTGGTAATTCTTTTTCAAACTTGTCATTATTTGCTGTTAATCTGTATTAAATAGTGCACTAGTTGTAAGATTCCAGAAAAGCTGCTTACAACGTTATTTCTTTGGAATAATGTGCACCAATGAAACATGCACAATAAGATCAGATATGAACTAAGTCATTTAGGATTTTTTGCAGAGCTGCCGTATGTTTAGTGGAGAATATTTGCAGCTGATAATAATGAAGCAAAACTGCTTTATTGCAAAAACTGTACACATCTGGTGCTATTTACAGTAAACAAAAACAATAAATTAACTTTTAAGTCTTGTAAAAACAAGACATAGCTCTCAAACATTGAATAATGGTAATTAAAGCTCTGTTCCAAAACCTAGAGCTGCTTAGCCACCTACATAGGCATTCTGCTAATTAAAAATAATAATAATAAAAATCCTCCAAAGTGGTCATTTAAATTGCTCTGTATAGGCAGCATCTCCGTGTGCCACACAAATAGCACACTTCACGTGAACAATTGATTCTAACAGTGAATAAAGCTGGCATTTTGCTGAGTTAGCAACATAATATTTGATATAGCGAATATTGTACTGGATGAATATTATATACACTATCATTCAGAAGATTGCAGTTAGATGTTTAAGTGTTTTTGAAGGAAATCTTTTATGCTCACCAAGGCTGCATTTATTTTTGTTAAAAAAAAAAAAACTTTAAAAACAATAATTTTGTAAAAATATTATTACACTTAAAATAACCATTTCCTGTTTTAATGTATTTTAAAAAATGTAATTTATTCCTGTGATGCAAAGCTGAATTTTCAACATCATTACTCCAGTCATTACTTAGTGTCACATAATTCTTCAAAATTATTATTATTATTATTATTATTATATGAAACAGTTAAATATTTTATTTTTGTGGAAACATGTTATTTTTTTCAGCATTCTTTAATGAATGAAAAAGTTCCAAAGAACAGAATAGAATTATTTGTAACACTATGAAAGTATTTACTGTCACTTTTAATCAATTTAATGCATCCTTGCTGAATAAAAGTTATTATTTCCTTCAAGAAAAATCTTGATGACCCCAAACTTTTGAATGGTAGTGTGTGTGTGTGTGTGTGTGTGTGTAGAGAGAGAGAGATTCTGTGATGCCCATTGCTGTCTACAAGTTTTGGAACACAGCTTAAATGTTTACTATTTGTTATATTTAATGTTTACTCTGTATGAGTATTTGATGTTTACTCTGTATGAGTTTCATTGACACCTGTACTTACCAACACCATCATGTGCGTATCAGTATAATGCATTCTGGTGGGTGGCTTTTCGTTTGTCTTTTGGTGGCTAAATATTTGGGCTTTAATAGTCTCGGTTTTTAATCTTACTGTTGTCACAACCAGACCCGCTGTGAGGTTATGCAGTTTCAGTTTCCGTATGAGTATCTTTTCATAACCCTGCCCCAATCTTCCTATCACCTCCTCCTCCCACCTCCTCCATGTCGTCCTCAGAGAACGGGCTGTCGGGGCGGTATCTTAATGCAGACGTGTGGTGCAGAAAGTCTGTGGAACGTGATACGTTAAGGTTGTCTTTTATGAATTTATGTTGCCCTTCCTCATCATCTTCCTCATCATCCTCCTCAAGATCATCCTCCTCCTCGTGCTCCTCCACGCTCTGAGCGATGGCCCTGCGGCCGTCCCTTCCTGGCCTCTCATTAGTCGATTTGGTTCCTCCGCGTTGACGTTCGACCTCGTTCTGTGCGGCCTGTTCTTTAGCCTTACGGCTGCGTTTCCACTTCATTCGGCGGTTCTGGAACCAGATCTTGACCTGTTTAACACACAATCCCATAAGGTTAGCAACAATATAGCAATTGATTTTAGACACTACAGTGATGGTGGTGTGATATTGATGTTATATTTTTGTTTGTCCAAATTAATGAGTAGAATTTAAATACCACATGGTAATAGTAACATGATATTTCTACTATTTATTTTGTCCAGTGTAAATAGCATTGGATATTCAGTACTTTTTAAATGCTATAGTATGTCCTGTTAATACAGTAACCATTTTACTTTAGTATAAACAATTTTTGAAAGAAAATAATGAATTAGAATTGATCAAAAGTGACGGAAAAGACTTACATTAAGTTACACAAGATTTCTATTTATCAAATAATCCTAAAAAATGATTCAAAGTTTCCACAAAAAAAAAAATATATATATATTAAAATAAAACATTGATAATAATAAAAAATGTTTCTTGAGCAGCAAAACAACATATTACAATGATTTCTGAAGGATCATGTGACACTGAAGACTGGATTAATAATGCTGAAAATTCAGCTTTGCATCACAGGAATAAATGACATTTTAATGAATAATAAAATAAAAAACAGTTATTTAAAAATGTAATATTATTTCACAATATTACTATTTTAACCAAATAAATGCAGCTTTGGTGAGCATAAGTGGCTACTTTTAAAAATATTTAAAAACGTACAAAACCCCAAACCTTAGAGCGATAGTAAAAAAAAAAAAAAGTATAAAAGTACCATGGCGCCACCATGTTTTTTCCTACATTTTTTTTTAGAATCTAAAACCTTGGTTTACCATTTTTTATTACATATTTTTTCCATTCGCTCACTTTCACACTCCTTTACCTGTGTCTCAGTCAGCATGAGCGATGTGGCCACTTCAAAGCGTTTAGGTCTTGAAAGGTACTTGTTAAGTTTAAACTGGTTTTCCAGCTCCAGTAGTTGTTGACTGGTGAATGCTGTCCGTGGCCTGCGACATTTACCCATCAAACCGGACTGGGGGGCGGCTATAAGACAAACAGAAGGAATTAGAACATTACAAATTTTAAAATTAAAATTTATTTTTAAAAAATGGTGTTTTGCCATGCAGTTGTTAGAATGTTTCAGTATGGTTTCTTGTGTGTTTTGGGTGATTGTTAGGTGGTCCGAGTGAAAATAACCCACATTTAAGTGATATTCTATTGCTCAGATATAGTTCAGATCTTTAGGGTCAGGAGTTTGTTCAAGCCTGAGCACTGCTAATAAGTGCAATTATGCTGCTGCAGTTAAACATAACTTTATGTTGATCAAATATAAACTTTAAACAAAGAGCATAAACGTTTAGCAGCATTTTTACCTAAAAGCCTGCACTAACATCATTGCTAAAACTGTAAATCTGTTCCAAATTAATAACAGGCCCATTGTGCCTGTATATAAAAATTAAGCACCAGCCAAAAGGGATGCAAGCTACTATAATCCACATCTAGATTATTTTTATGAGATTTTTGTCTCTTTTATTTAATGTCAAGGACTTGCAGGGTCGGGCACACACACACACACACACACAAAAGAAAGCCCAGAATTTGCAGCTATCATTTACCATAATAGCTTTACTGCAGCTTATTGTTAAACACAGAGGAAGCAGGGCTGGGCGGCCATAAAACGCAAGAGCAAGCCATTAACTTAATGAAAATTCAATGAACGCTTTTGGGATTTTATTGATGAACTACAGTATGTTTAAGGTGTTTGTTTATAGTTTCTCTCTCACACAAAGACAATTTCCATCAAGCTGACATTTATGACTTTATAAAGAAGCCAAAAATAAAATTATATTATTACAGTTTGGTGTAAATCCTGGCAACACAATATGCACCATTGTTCAGTGAGAGTGTCAGAATGACTTTATTGTTGAGTTGTCGTTTCTTTAACTATCCAAGGATAATATAATCCTTCAATCATGTCTATGAAAAGTGTAATGTCTGATAAAATATAATGGCTGTTGGTTTGTTCACAACATATTATTATACTTATATTATGTATTTCAGTTTATGCAACTAGGTTTTATCAATTGCAAATACATTTAGAAATGACTGGAAGCAAATATATAGTCGTCATTTCCTGATACTGCCTTATCATTTAGGCATCTAGATTGTCGTATATAATTCAGCAAACTAATTTCGCCACATGTGACCATCATGATTTCAGTTTAATAATCCATCAAACAGGAGTTATAAACATCATAATTGCTTAGTGACAAATTAACTCCAGGTCTTTCAAGAGTCACAGGTGTGTAAGCACATCTCTCCCTCTCTTTGTTTGCTTTTCCTCACCTTTGATTATGTTGAAAAGGATTTCATGAGCTTTTACAATATTTGCTTTCAAACTGACAATGGCGGGAATGCAACAAAATTTGGTGAATGACAGTAATGATGCCATAATGATGGAGGTGTACATACAATTTATGTATGATTTGGATAATGCATCCAGGGAGACCAATATAAAAATATATATATATATTGGCGTACGTTTTACATGTGTTAATGTCTTGTTTGTTTTTTTCTTTCAAAAATTTTAATTTGTTCATGTGAATTTAAGGGTACTTCAATAACATTGATATAAAAATATTATATAATTCTTCACAGATCATTCTGTTGATATTATATTGATATTTAAACAGATAAACATGTCAGTAAACTATAATATATACATTTTAAATTGTATAATCATTTGCAATCCAAAAAAGGATTGTTCATATGTAAATATACATCAACTTTTTAGCATTATGTTAAATTAGCATTATGTTAAATTAATTAATGAAAGGTTAAAAAGTGTCATAGTAATTCACTTGAATTTCATGAACAACAAACATTATTCAATCGTTTATATAGTGCTTAACAAAATTTTAATTAATGCATTCAAATGTCATGAAACTTTCACGCCCTTTTTATTAGTGCATTATGTGTATATTCGATTTTCTATGACAGTAATGTTATGTAATGATTATTAGTGACTTAACAAATTGTTACCCACTCATCTGAATGCTACCCCACTCACAGGTGTAATCGGGCAGTCGTGGTACCATGATGCCAGCTCGTATCCAGTGCTCCAGCGGTAAAGATCCAGCCATCGCCGCCGCTTTCAACTGCTCCGGGTACGGCTGTGTCAGCTGCGTAAAACCCGAGTACGCCAGGGCAGGGTGCTGACCTCCCAAAGCTGAAATGGGATACATGGGCGTCGTGTACATGCCTGGAAGTGAAGTGAGTCCCGGGTGTGGGAGATTGAGCAGCCCTGGTTTAGGTATGATTCCGGTTTGGAGGTGTATGGCACCGGGCGTCCCGCGCGGGGACGGAGTGTCGGCGCGCCTGCAGGACACCGGGCTACCAGTCGGGCTGTCGCTGCTCAGTCCAGGTGAAACTTCTCGGGTCCCTCTGTGTGGTTCTTCAGCCAGAAGGGCGTCGATCCTGAAATTCTTTGATTTTTCCATTGCAACGCTTCTATGGTATGCAGGGAAAGACTTGGGTATCTGCGTTTTACGCACAGATGCATGCGTTTTAATCGCGATTACTGGTAGTTTCTTTTCTATTGAAACTTAGATTTAGTCTAAGCGATATTTATCCATTTGGAACGATATGAGACGTCCAGAGTAAAGTCGCCTATAGCTAAACTTTTACGCATGGAAAAAGAAAACTATATGAGCGCTTAATCATACTATATAGTGCCGGTCTCTCTTGTTTAGAAATGTATCTCTGTCATCTACTCTGCTCTCTGAACCTCTCCGCGCGTTCACAGCTCACTCATAACGCCTGTGTGAGCGCTGATTGGCTGTAGAGGATGTCCTGCGGGAGTAGATCACTTGACAGTTTTCTAATTAACTAATCATACTGTAGTATAGACACTTCGAGCACGTCCTTGGACTGAGATTTGTTCCTCCAACATCAGAGCACAGACGCTTGTGAACTTCCCAAAGTGTCTGTCATAAAGCGTTTCTCATCCTCTCAGTGGCTCAGAAGTACCTTAATTAATTGCACGGATTGAAAGTATAAAGGTATCCCTAAATCATCAGAAATCAAAAATTTATTTTCGATATGTTTATTTACATATTGTGTAAAATTATGATGCTTTGACTGTTCGTGAGAACCAAAACATGTAAATCATAATTATAAAGTAAATGCATAATATAAGATATAATATATTATTATTATTATTCAGTATCTCACTAAGCAGTTGTCCAATTTGTATCCCACATATTAAAACTAATAATGTGATGTAATATTTTTTACGACTTATTTAAAGAATCTCAGCTATAATATCAAGATAATTGCATTTTACGACTTTACATTATATATAGCCCATAAAATTGTGCATTAGCCTATGATTTATTCTTATCAGTGCGTCAAATATTTGCAGCATTAAAGGGTTTCATAAGAAGTCTTTTATCCTAGAAACTAAAAAAACACCTATATTTTAAAGTAACTGGTTCCATTAAAATATTTAAATATTTAGTATCATTAAATTAGCCAGACTACATTGATTTAATATATTAAATATTTTTATATTAAAAGTCGGGTCATGTAGAAATAGTTCCAGGTGCATGCATCACATTCACGACATTAATAACAATAATAAGAATAAGAATTGCATTAATGTATCTTTTGAGATCTCACTGCTTCGTAAATAAAATTTGTTGGTTATTTTCATGGACTTAAGCATTAATATCAGCATATATGAGAGTCTTAGGATGCATTTTCATAAATTTAAGACAGAACAGTGGATTCGGTACGAAAACGCATAAACGAGAATAATTTCCGACCGCTTGAACATTGTGAAATAAATAATCATCGCACATTTAAGGTACAGAGTAAAAATAAAATAAAATAGGCTGCAGTCTTCTGCATGTACGAGTGCAAGCACTCTGTATACATTATATGGGGAAAAATACAAATAATAAAAAGAGTTGTAGATCTATATAAATGCAACGCAGGCAATCCATTCTAAACTTTAATTTCAGCCATGAACTGCTTGTCGTAAACACGCAATAAATCGAGACGAAATGAATTGAAATTCGCAATTGTTATTTTAAATATTGCCTGCACGAAACGGCAGTGGACGGTGGATTAATAACATGGAAAACAGTCTCTGCAAAGGGGGACATGAGGCCGAATCTGATATTTTCGCCTTGACCCGAGAAGATTGGAGCGGCCCGCCCCTCTATCCCGCAAATGTGCGCCGGTTTGCGGTCCTGATGCAGGCTGTGTCTCCAAACCTAGTGTGCTGCCTAACTAGACAGCATGTTTGAGGAAGCATTAGATAATTACTGACGTAAACACACAGTCCTTTTGATATTTCCCGTTATATGGTTTAAATTGTACATTTTATATCACAACAAAATGCAAACAAATTACGGCTTTACACGAGACGTTTTTTTTTCCCCCATCTCTCTCTCACACTTTCAGTGGTCAAAACTATCGAAATGTATTTTTATTTAATACATTTATACCAAATATGCTGTCTAGATAGGCAGCTTAGGTTTGAGACACATCCACAGAGCTAATTTGCTCAAGAGAAATCAAGTGCTCTCCGCATATTCCCAGCAACCTCTCCCTCCCCTCGGTCGTTGCGCTGCTTTTATGATTTAAAAGTAATTTAAACAGCCCGGCCACTGGTAAATCCGTCATTGGCACCCCATGACAGAGGTGCGCAAATTAAATTGAATCAATGCAAGCGGTGGCACCGTCGGCCGCGTGTCACGTCCTCTCTTTAGTAGCGCATATACACATGCAGGTTTGTCGCATGCTATTGTGGTAGCTGCAAAGGATGACAAAATATTTATCTTTTATTTTTTGGATTTATGTTTTAATTTAAATGTTTAAATTTAAGATCATTTACAGTATTTTGCAGAGCTAAATAGATGCATTTTACTGTACTTTACAGTGTTCTTTCTCTGTCTAGATGTCCTTGCTTAGGTGACTTAATGAGTACCTAAATTTCATGTTTCAGTTCAGAAGTTATTTTCAGATGTTTCTTCTTGAAAGTGCATTAAATGTTGATCCACAATATAGAGGTTTAAAATGAATATAGATCAGTAAATATAGTCCAAATTATTTAGTCAGTGACTTGTTGATGAATGTGGTAGTTTTTATGGATATTCCATTTTAATTTTCAAGATGGGATGTTTTTGACAATTTTTAGATCAATGCATATTTAAATGTTTATGTATATTTGCATGTAAACATGCATGGACTCTGTGCCTTAAAGGAATAGTTCACCTAAAAATGAAAATGTGCTCAACCTCTTAGATGTAGATGAGTTTCTTCATCTGAACAGTTTTTTTTTTTAGAAATGTAGCAGCAGCAAATGTCACTTGCTCACCAATGGATCCTCTGCAGTGAATGGGTGCCATCAGAATGAGAGTCCAGACAGCTGATAAAAACATCACAATAATTCACAAATAATCCACAAGTCCATCAAAAGCTGTGTGTTTGCAAGAAACAAATTTAACTCTTTTTAGAGTACTCGTACTTTAGATGGAAGCAATGGTTTGAAGTTAAAAATTTATTGATTTGTCTAAATCTTTGATGGCCTGCGGGTGAGTACATTTTCAGCAAAGGATGAGCTATTCCTTTAAGATCACATATCAGTGTGGTTTCGATAGGCCCTTTAAAGTCAAAGTTTATCATTTAATTTTACGCCCGTAAACTTTAGTACCTGTCGCGTTTACAGAACATTAAAGGCCTTATCACCGATTACAGGCATATTTTGCGGTCATTATCGCAGCTCAGCGAAGATCACAAAGCCATGACCGGCGGGCGTCTTAGTACCTTCTAACCTCTCTTTAATCCTCTGCAGTCAGCAGTTTCTGTTTTTCAGTTTGACTCAAATTCCCAGTCCAGTACAAGCTAAATGGTTGGTCATTTTTAATTTGAACATAAACACATTACACAGCAAAAATGTTTTGTCAAGTATGTCTGAAGCAATAATAATATCCTGGAATAGTAATATTTGCTTGGACAAGCACAACTGCTCATATCAGAGAAGTAAAATCTAGTTTATTAGTAGATTTGTTTATTAAACGTGCCATTCACGAGTCCTTTTAGTGTACCAACTTTTGACAAATTAGCGTGAGGTTTCATCTAATGCATTATACTAATTATTCCTGCTCTAAAAACATCTCTGAGGACAGGTCCTTTCCTGGCATTGCTTGTGAATGCTGATAAATGTCCAGCTTTTACCCAAATGCCAAAAAGTAACTTAAAATCATTATTTATTAATGTTTTTGTCCCTGATTTGCACCTTCAGTGTAATTTGTGCTGCTAAACTTAATATGTTTTTATCTGTTGCGGCCCGACTCATAAATTCATCTAGGCTGGCATTAAATAATGAGGCTTTATTATGTTGATCAGTTTTGCCATGGCTACGATTACTCTGTGATGGTTCAGAAGGTAATCATTTGTTCAGATAAGACGACTTCAAAGATTATAATGACACCTCCTGTCCTCTCTGTCTGAAAACATGGTCATTTTTACACGGTAACTATTTTAAAAACAGTAAATTCTGCAGAATATCATACAGTATGTATTGGCTAAATATTTAATAACATTAATTATTGTTTAATTGCACATTAATTAAATAATGTTCAATATTAACTTTATATTTTAAGAATGAAAGGCATATTATTGACACTGCTTTTATTATAATATCACTTTTAAATTAACATTTTAAATAATTTAACTCCAGGTCCAGCATTAACATCTGACTTGACAAACTGGCAATTTATTGATTTTTTTTTTTGAGAATATTGTTTAAACCGTTCATCATTTCATGTTTTTCCTGTGTCCTCATGCACTTTCTATCCTGTTAGTCTTTTGTGAAAAAAAAAGCTATTGTTCTTTAATGGCATCATCCTCCAGGAAGTAATAATATAATATAATATAATATAATGTAATATTTAACACTAAATGCAAGTTTAAAGGTCACAAATAGTAAAAGCATCATAATAATCCTACAAAATATGTAAATAAACATAGCAATAAATAATGCATATAATATAATAATATTTAAAAAATGTTATAATTTTTTTGATAATTTAAAAATTGCAGTAGGTCAAGCTCTCATGTAAGAAAACTTTAAATTCCTCACTCAGAATGTCCAGGTTTAGCAATTTATTTCATCTTGATCATTTTCTTGTCATTGCTCTATAATATTACATAATATAATATAACATTTTGCACTAAATGCAAGTTTAAAGGTTTCACAAATTGTAAAAGCATCATAATAATCTTACAAAATATGTAAATAAACATAACAATAAATAATACATATAATATAATGATATTAAACAATTGCTTTATAATAATATAATATAATATAATATAAACTATTTTACACCAAATCCTTGCAAATAAACAGCAATAATAATAATAGAATTACAGAAATTAGTTTGATAGTATCAAAATTACAATCCTTTTTATGTCCTAGTGTCATTGTTACAATAAGCAATAAAATTATAGTTTTGGTGTCTGAACCTGGTATACATTTAAATAAATAAATAAATATATATATGTATATATATATGTGTTCCTTAAATGAAACACACACAAGCGTATTTTAAAATTTCAAACGTTTCTGTCCATCAGGAACGAGCCACCTGTTTGTATTTTTCCATGCAGGTAACAAACACACCTTGCGCTTCCAGAGATGGTGTGAGGTTTATGGCGGTTTAATGGGCCGCCTTTAACAACCAGGTTTTTTATGGCCCCACACAAGGGCCTCATTGTGTGCTTGTAGATAAACAACCCACATTGTACCAATCACACACAAGAAGACATAATTACTTTCACCCTGATATCCCTGCTATCTCAACGCACCATTATCTCGTCCCTTAAGAGAGAAGACTGAGCGCTTTGAAGTCTCCTTTCTCCCACTGTATCCTGCTGTCCATTTCCCGCTCTCACTAATCTTTCATTATCTCCCTGCGTAGGTACTTACCTACAGCATATGTGCTAATTGATGTTGGTTTTGCGATGGATTACAATAAATCGCCTTTGAAGCCAGGCGGCGAAGTTACATAGAAAGTCAATGAGGAAGTTAAAGTCATTAGCACACAGTAAGTGTGGCCTTTATTGGCTAATTTGTCTGAGAATGGTAACCTTTGGTTGGGATGGAGTCAGAACGCTTTCAACTAGTTACAAGGAAATAATCAAGGCCTACAATTTAAAAAAAAAATTAACCTGCACTGTAGCACAGATTCACTGACAACTATTGCCTTTGGTAAGCTTGCATTATTAGTGGCTTATTGAAAAGTGATTATAGCATTGCATTCAGTGGATAATCTGCTAATGTCTACATAATAGCTGAATGCTGTGGCCTTTGCTCTTTAGATTGCGAGTCATTATGATACTTGATCAATGTCATGCTTAGTTATATCATCCAAATTTCTAGTGTACCTGTAAGTGGTGCTTAGCCATAAATAATCAACCCTTAACCATAAATAATAAAATGAGTAATCATTTGGTGAGTAATTGGTGCCACGTTATTGTACTATGATTTATAAACCATTGTAGTGTTAATATTTTGAATTAGACTTTATTTTTATATTTTCAGTTTTCACTTTAATTTTAGTTTAAGTTTTAGCTATTTTATGTGTTTGTCAACTGTATTAGTTTTTTAAATTTGTATGTAGATTTTATTCTTTTAAAAAATCTGTGTTATTTTAGTTTTTTTTTTATATAGTATTAAATAAATTTAATATTTTTTTAATATAATTTTTTGTTTTGTTTTAACATTGATTACAGCATTGATTTACATTTTACATTAATTTTAATGTTAAAATCTTAGTAATTTTGTTGTGTTTTTGTCATTTTTATTTTTTAAATAGCTTTAATTTATTTATATTTCAGTTCTTAGTTTTAGTCATTTTCATACTTCAAACTTACACTTAAAAATGGTATAGAAATTATTTTCACTCAGAAATTGCAAATAATTGCAAAGAAATTACAAGTAATACCTTAAATTAAATATAGGTAGAAATAAGTAGAAATACTGTAACAGTATTTTAACCAAAATGAGTAATAATTTGGTGCATAACTGGCCCCACATAATTTTAGTATGATTTATAAATGTTGTGTTTATTCATATTTTGAATTAGATTTTATTTTATGTTTTTCAGTTTTTACTTTAGTTTAAGTTTTAGCTATTTCGCTATTTAATGTGCGCTTGTCAGTTGTATTATTTATTTTTTTTTATTTCTATGTAGATTTTATTCTTTAGTGTTTTTATATAATATTATAATATTAAATAAGGTTGTTTACCTTTTTTATTTTTATTAAACATTTTTAATTAATTTTTATATTACATTGATTTACATTTTACATTCATTTTAAATTTTTAAATTTTAGTAATTTTGTTTTGTTTGATCATTTTATTTTATTTAATAAATAAAAAAATATTTTATATTTTTGATAATTCAAGCTTGCACTGAAAAAAAATGGTGTAGAAACAATTTTCACTCAGAAATTACAAATAATTACAAAGAAATGGCAAATAACACCTCCAACGTCCTTTATTTACATCTTTTTTTAATAGCACATTTATTTCAGTTAGTTGCCACTGCAACCAAATTGTAATCTAAGTTTAAGTTTGTAATCTTATGTTCATGTTATGTTTTATTTCAGCTTTATTTCAATTACCAAAATGATTTTTAATAGTTTATTTAAAAATAGCTATTTTCTTCAGAGGATTTATTTCATACTTTTCAAATGTTTTCATACTTGATCATAAGCAGGAGAAGTATGATACTATCCAATGAGATCATTTTTGTTTCTTTATTAGTTTAATCCTTGACGCAATGGATTTTCTGAGTAGTCTGACTGAATGATGCAGTTCAAGTAATTCTCAGAGAAGGGTGAGAAACATCTCCTGCTCAGACATTGACCTCTCTTTGCCTCCCTAGTCTGAAAGCTTTGTCTTCACATCCTACCAGAGGACAACCCTCAGAGAACAATGCACCACCAGCCCTCTCTATTCTTCCATTGTCTCACTCACACGTTCCCTCTAATGACCTGCGAGAATTGAAGACTTCCCAGACAACAATTGCGACAGCTCACACAGTGCCTAAATGGCTTGATTAATGATATAGACATGTTATGTTAAAATGTGAGCGTGTGTGGGCAGCAGATGTTGACACCATCTATTAACCACTTCAATTTGTCCTTGGTAAAAATTTGCATGGATATGCACAAACAGGACATCTATTTAGCCATACAGAAAAGTGGACATCAGACTGTCTCATTATGATAAACAGTGAAAGAATAACCATCTGTTGGGCCAAAATGGAAAGTCTGGAGGGCATGTGTTCCAATGAAGAACAATTGATGGCATCAGTGAACTTAAAGATTTTGAATTTGTATGTTTTAATTAAGCAACATAGGCTTATTGAAAAAGCAAAGCAACCAAATTATAAAACAGATAGTTCCGGTCCTTCCACTGTTCCAAAATACACCTTTGTTTATGTCTGTGTTGCTCGGCAACAACTTTGTTGCAACCACAACCGTTTCTGAGGAACTACACTGTTTGGCGGAAAATGTTGTTTTTATTAATATCATTACACTTAATTTGTTTTATTTTGTGAAAACTTGCTACATATATGGAATAACAATTTTATAAAAGCAATAAGCCCCGTGAAGCTTTTTGCTTTATTTTACTTCAAGTTATGATCAGAGGCAAATGATTGATTAATAAAGACTTTTGTGCAGTTGCTTATGACCTCAAAACACTTTTACCATAGTGCACGATTTATAACTTAAAGGGGTCTTCCGATGCAGTGTTCACTTTTTCATGTTGTTTGAACATTAATGTGTGTTGGCAGTGTATGTACAAATCTACCCTATAATGATAAAAATCCATGCAGTGGTTTTTAATTGATCTGTAAAAATAATCCCCTTTTTCAGATCGAGCCATTCTCAGATGCCTGTCGTTGTGGCGTCACACCCACAGAGGCCGCTCCCTCGATAGTTGATTGACATGAGCGTCTTACCTCAGATCAGCTGTCACAGTCCAACCTCCATTGTTTCGATGCCGGAGCAGGGATGTAAGTTAGACAAGAATGTCTCCGATTGAGTGATTGAGGTGTTGTGTTGCTGGATGTAATAATGAACATAGTGGTCATCATTTACTCCCGACATCTGAGCCGCTGAAGATGCAGTGGATTACGTTTGTTTGTGAAGGGAATGCGCCTCCCGATATACATATATCCATCTATGTTTGTGCAAATCATTCGTGATCCAGCTTCACCTACAGCAGAAGTGAGTATAAGGTTTTTTTTTATGAATCTCTGCAATCACCTTTCCTAATAACATGCTAGTTAGCAAGTTTCGCGGCTAAACGTGCTAAATGCGGCTAAAGTAAACAAGCTCTTGGAGCAGCTCGTCATTCCACAGAGAGAAGAGAGGGGCGGGGCAAGCTGAGCTCATTTGCATTTAAAGGAACAATCCATAAGAATGGGATGATTTTTGCAGAGCTCATTTTGACAAGGTAAAAGGGTTGCTGTTTTACACAACCATTGAGAATTTTTAACCAAAGCATATTATAGACTTTTCATTAAGACCCTAAAGAATCATATCAGCTTGTGGAAAATGGGCATCCGATGACCCCTTTAATACATTTTGTTGTTTGCATCATGTAACCAGTTCCACATGTATGGCTTTTCTGTTGTAATAAACTTGCTTGGTAGCCCACCTGGTGCAGCGCTGCACTTGTTGCTTCAGCAAATGAGTGTCTATCGCACATTTGCTTTTGTTAACACTGTCAGCAAGGATGTAGGTACAGTGCATGATTTTCAATCGTGATAGATCATTAACGTTTTAGTGCCATTCACTGGACAATTAATTTCCGAACTGCTGCAATATGAACAAGAACCAACATAATAAAAGTTTAGACATTCACTTTCATCTTTTTGGAAAAAAATGGGGCATTCTTAATGCCACTACCTGTAGATTTCACAAGAAAAGTGATGTAAAAGCAGCATAATATCATTAAAAATGAAATTTTTTGTCAGCGTTTATTTGCCCACGTTATTTCAAACCTGTGTGACTTTCTTTCTTCTGTGGAAAATATTCTGAAGCATGTTGGGTTCAAAGAACATCCCATTGACTCACTGAAATAAAATAAAATAAAATAAAACTTTAAAATGAAGCAATACTGTAAGAAATTTTAGTAACCCTATACTAATAAGGTATACTATACTATAAGGTTCATTAGTTAACATTAGTTAACTAATTTAGTTAACTAATGTACTTTATTTAAAAAAAGAAAAATACTTCTTCAGCATTTATTAATCTTTTAATAACGTTTGCATTTTAAAAAACAAAAGTTGTGTTTGTTAATGTTAGTTAATGCACTGTTAGTACATTAACAAATGTTAACAAATGATACCTTATTGTAAAGTGTTACCTAAAAACCTAAAACCTAAAAAAGTGCTTAATCAAAATCTAAATTAACTGGTTCAGATTTATAATTGATTATGACTGAATCAAACAGTTAACACCAACGAAAGTCATTTTTATCAGATCACATAGAAATGCTTGTTATCCTGTGGGCTGAAAAAGTCCAGATAAAGGTGTACCGATGTTCATACACTTAAAAATAAGGTTCTATGCAACCTTTCCATTGCACTAAAGGTTCTTTACAATAGAGTTAATAAAAAGTTTTATTAGAATAATAAATTGTTCTTCACACCAAGAAAAAATTATTTGAGAAAACCTAACAAAAATTATATGGCATTGCTGTAAAAATCCTCTTAGAAACCTTTTGGGTAAGTTTGGGTCTTTGAAAAAAAAAAAGTGAATGCACATGAAATATTTCAAATATGGACTATAACGGTTTCTTATGGTTAATTTTTACTTTAATCTTATCAGGATCTTGTCATACATAAATATAGACTTCTAAGGGGGACATAAAATCTTTCAGTGCTATGAAAATCTGATTTACAATGTCTGGGTAAAAGTCTGTCTGAGCAGCTTTATGCCCAAATTATTGACCTGATAGATTGAGGTTATTGAGTTAAGTAGTCTAACGGTTTTGCCAATACAAACCCTGTTGAAATTGCAACATGTGCCAGTTTTGCACTTCACTGCTGACTGTCGAGCTTTGACTACTATAGGATTGCAAAATGAAAAAATCAATTACTCAGTCAAGCTGACAAATTTTATTCAATTCCTCATAAATCGTCTGGACAACAAATGCCGTTTTGGTGGCAGTATTTCGATTGAGTGTCTGTGTCACCTTAGCTGTGATCAAATGGAGTCCAACATCTCACTTGAGTCCTTATTGGATGACATTTATTCATCAACAGTTGCTAGGTAAAGGCCACAGCATTGGTGAGTGGCTTCATAAGAATATGAAAAGCAATGAACCTAATATTGATTCTGACTGAATCATTATATCATTTATGAGCACTGGTTTGCCACGGCTCAGGACTGTATGTTAGTAGCAAGACAGCTGTTCCTTTTTGCTTTTTGATTAATCACTGCAAATCACTATGCACTATGCAGAATATTTTTAACCTTTCTGAGTCATGCATTCCTAATTTTATTTGTGGGGATTTGTACAGGGTGCATTTTTAAACAATGTGTTTTACTACTATGGATGTAACAGGATACAGAATGTAGTCACATTATTTGATAGATGAGTAATGCAACAAAAGTTAAACAATAAAATAATTTAAATTAAATTAAAACAATACCATGTTTACAGGAATCAGCACTTTTTACAATGTGCATTTTATTTTATTTTATTTTATGTATTTAGAGAAAATGCATGTTTTTTTCCTGTGCATGTCACACTTTTAAATAATTTCTTTATGTACGTATTTTTTATAATAATTAATTAACTAATTATTATTTTTATTTTTATTATTTTCAACCCCCCCCCCTGCATTTTATGTTTAACCTTTTATATTAAGCATTTCTCACTTTAATACACATTTTTTAATTTTATTTTTAACAATTTAATTTTTTTAAACTAATACTAACATAATATTTAGCCAATTTTGACAATATAATCAAACAGAGATGTTTCTCAAATGGAAAGAAAAAAACATATAAAGATATATTATCATCAATAAATGAACGATAACAAATAAAAATAAAAACGTTTATGGGTATAACAATTGTTTGTCAGTATGATTCTGATTCAGAAATATAAAAAAAAATCTTAGATCTTTAAGATTTCATTAAGTTTACACATATTGCAAAAATAATACTAATAAATAATACTAAGAATAATTGATTATTATTATTGGTTTATCTTTTAGATTTCGATATGTTTGGCCTTGTTCAACTATTATTATTTTTAAAAAAATATATACATATATATATATATATATATATATATATGTATATATATATTTCAGAATCTTTTCTCTCACAGTGACTGATCACTAGTTCCTGATCTTCTCCAAATCCGTTGATCTCTCCTAGAAACTCTACTGAAGATAAAGGCAGTCAGCGATGTCATTGATAGATGCTGTTGGAGGATATAATACTCAGTTCATTTCATCAGTAGGGTTAATTAACTGGCGCTCGATTGGACCTGAGGTTAATCTGTGTGCCGATCTGACACATTGCCATTCATCACTCTCATCACTCCATCCCCCTCTCCTCCTCTCTCACGCACTCGTCCAGAGGAAGACGGGTCAATTAGTTCATGTCTTTTTACACAGATGGCCCCGTGGCCCTGGTGCCGGTGGCTAATTGACTGAAATGAGCAGCCACGCCCACTTATAAAACACATTCAACATGTTTAATCAAGGATTGGAAGCCGTGCGTACTGCCAGACTTAAACATAAAGGACTACTCTTTGGACACGTCAATATAAATGAAGGGAAAGTGTGTTAATTTGTTTAAAATGCCTCCCAAATGCCATAGAATACAATTTCTACTCTTGGCACTTGTTGATGTAACACCTGCTACATTAAATACAGACATTATTTTTACATTATAGATTTTTGAGATGTATGTTTGATATTGCTTAAATATTGATATAAAGACTGCTATATTTCCAGTAATCAACAAGGCATTTAAATAACTGTATAGGCACAAGACCAAACGTAATGCCAATATTGCGAAAACAAAACAATTTCCTGAATGAAGCAGAGATTTTACCCAATTCACCAAATAATAAATAATTGACTTACCCACCAATGAATAATTTCAAATAATTTTAATCATTTTTTTAAGAAATCAGCTGAATGAATGATTCATTATCTCACTCATAAAGGCAGTAATTTGTTTCATTCCTAAATGAATCTTCTTAAATCATTTTTTGAATGAATCGTTTAACCAAATGATTCATTGATCCATATAGACTGTCACTTGTTTCATTCCTGAATGAATGACCATTTTTGAAGGAATCAGTTGAATGAATGATTCATTATCTCACTTATAAAACCAAACAGTTGTTTAATTCCTAAATTAATCTTTTTAAATCATTTTTTGAATGAATCTATTAAACAAATGATTCATTGATCCATATAGATTGTCACTTGTTTTATTTCTGAATGAATGACCATTTTGAAGAAATCAGTAGAATTAATGATTCATTATCTCACTCCTAAATTAATCTTCTTAAATCATTTTTTGAATGAATCTGTTCAATGATTCAGTGATCGTTAAAGACTGTCACTTGTTTAGTTTCTGAATGAATGACTATTTTTAAACGAATCAGTTGAATGAATGATTCATTATCTCACTCATAAAGCCAGTCATTTGTTTCATTCCTAAATTAAAATTTCTAAATAATTTTTTGAATGAATCGGTTAAACAAATGGTTCAGTGATCCATTAAGACCGTCCTTTATTTCATTCCTGAATGAATGACCATTTTTGAAGAAATCAGTAGAATTAATGATTAATTTTCTTACTCATAAAGCCAGTCGTTTGTTTTATTCCTAAATGAATCTTCTTAAATAATTTTTTAATGAATCGGTTAAACAAATGTTCAGTGATCCATTAAGACTGTCACTTGTTTCATTCCTGAATGAATGACCATTTTTGAACAAATCAGCTGAAAGAATAATTCATTATCTCACTCATAAAGCCAGTCATTTGTTTCATTCTTCGATGAATCTTCTCTAATAATTTTTTGAATGAATCGGTTAAACAGATGATTCAATGATCCTTAAAGACTGTCATTTGTTTAGTTACTGAATGAATGACCATTTTTTAACAAATCATAAATGAATGATTCAATGAATGACTCATTCAGTTCGCGTTTTTGTAGTTTACACTGTGATGAAAACTGGCACTTTAAAACCTGTTTTCAAATGTTAATGCGTAAGCGCTAACCCCATATACACAGACTGTGTCTATTACAAATAGTATATAATAACAGAAAATTACTCTGTTTTACCCAAATACAACCTGCATTAACCACAAACACCTAACATAAAAACATAAATGACATGGAAATTTCTGTAATGCTTAATACATCCAACCAGACAGGAAAAACACTCTTGTGCAAACCTTCAAGGAGATGAATGCATGTGCATATGTGCATGTATATGTGAATCTGTGTATTTGTGTGTCTTGAAAGATTACACCCCTCATTTATCAGAGCACTTCAGCTTGTGGCAGAAGGTTGTAATCCAGAGTGGAACCATCCACTTGGTATAATTACAACCATTAAAGGTGCTGCCATCCTGAGTTCACCTCATTCAACATCTTTCCTTCATTGCTGTATGTTTCTCAAAAAAACTGATATACCAAAACTAATAATAAAGATAGTTTCCATGCATTTTCAAATACAGCAAATTAGTTTTTCAGTATTAGAAGATAAATTGATAAATGTGTCATGAATACAATTGCATGAGATATAGCAATAAATTTGATATAGCTGCGAACAGGTGAAAAATACCATTAAACACTCTCTTATCGGTTCATTTTGACACTTAAAATTCATATCAACTAATATCAACCGTTCTTTGTGTCAACATTCCAGCAAGGTGTTTAATGCAAATGGTTACCGCTTTCTCACTGTAATCATGATAAGTGATACTAAAAAGTAACTGGATGAATGTGTGTGTTTGTGTATGCAATGAGACGAGAGGATGAACAGCGTCTGGGGACAGATAACAGTGTGTCACTCCATCTTTGCATTTGTCTTCTCACACTCCATCAATATGAAGCGGCTGTCAGCTGCCTATTTCAGGAAAATTAAACAGGCTTACGGTAAAGATGCTCTGTGAGGGAGGGGTGTGCATGAATTTATGGGTGTGTGTTTATAACCTCGGCTTAACGCAAATGCAAAAGTGCGACAAGTACCTGAAAAAGACTTTTAAGTGTTTGACAGTTTGTGCACTTGAGAATATGGAAGACCGGGGCTAGTTGTCGCTAGTTTACTGCAGTGAAAAAGTACTTTTTTCATTGTATTTTAAGTCAAGTTCTGTATAGACATAAATCCTAAAGTCTTGCCTACAAAAATCCCTTGTTATTTCCCAGGGGGAATAAATTGTACGTTCATTATAAATATCGAAAAAAGAAAAAAAAAAAGGTATTATTACGTATTATTTTTTAAAATTATTTCACAGGCTTACATTCACAAAGTGTATTATTATTATTATTATTATTATTAGCTGTTGTGGTTGTTGCTGTTGTCAATAGTTTTGTAAATTAAACACATTTTGTAAATTGGATTTTTCAATTTTATTTTAGTATCAATAAGATACTATTATAGTTTTTATTAACATTTTGAATTTGTTTTTATTTTAATATTAAAGTTATGAAGTTATTATTATTAGGTTTTTATTTTAAAATTAAAGTTATAAAAGTAATTTTGTGCAAGGTATTGTTTCTTTTTTATTTTCTTTTTAAATATGTCTATATAGTTTTTATTTTAGTGTTTATTAGTGTAAGTTATTTTAGTATATCAACTTTTAACTAAATAAAAATAGAAAAAAAAAATAGAAATGTTTGCTAAAATAAAATAACTTATAAGTTTGAGTTTGTGTTGTAAGTTAAATTTAAAGTTTTGTTTTATTTTATTTCATTTTATTTTATTTTATTGTTTTAGTTTTAGTTAACTATAATAATCCTGCCTTATAGTTACTAAAATACAGCCCTTCCCTATGTGACAACTAACCCCAGAATCCTCTATTTGTGACCCTGGACCACAAAACCAGTCATAAGGGTAAATAATTTTTTTATCTTTATTTATTTATTTCTTTTAAATTGAGAGCTTTCCATTGATCTATAGTTTGTTAGGATACAACTATTCAAAGATCTGGAATCTGAGGGTGCAAAAAAATCTAAATACTGAGAAAATCACCTTTAAAGTTGTCCAAATTAAGTTCTTAGCAATGCATATTACTAATCAAAACTTAAGTTTTGATATATTTACAGTAGGAAATTTACAAAATATATTCATGGAACATAATTCTTATTTAATATACTAATGATTTTTGGCATTAAAGAAAATTCTTTAATTTTGTACCATACAATGTATTATTGGCTATTGCTACAAATATACCCGCGCTGCATATGACACATTTGAATGCATTTATGTGCATACATAGTAATAGTTTGCAAGACATTACAATATGAAGAAATAGACGCACACACACAAACACACACACACACACACTTATCTCGTATGAGATTGATTGCCTGCAAACAGTCTCATGCAGATGGCATCTCTCCTTTTGACATGATAATGGCTCTAAATTGATGAAGACACCTCACTCATTCTCTAGCAGCTCGCTGACAGGCCTTACCCAAACACTTCAACCTGCTACAACTACCCATCAATCACCCGCAGCCCCTCCCACCTGATGTCCACACGCTTGTCCATTTTAATCAGCTAATTCTCTCCTTCACCATCACCCTGTTCACCGATACAACACTGTGTTTTGCCCATCTTCCCTCACACTTAATCTGCTTTAATGAAGTCCTGATCTGCCAATTAGACACAATCACAGTGGAGCAGAAGATAAATGTAAGCATCACACTGGTCAAGCTGGTGGAAAAAAAAAAAAAAACACTGAAAGATATACAGATACAATAAGCAAGGACAGTTCAAGGACTTTGGAGGTTTTGTGGGAAGCTGGTTTCTAGATTTGGTGTCAACGTTGCAAGATTTGTACTGTAGGAGGTGACTTGTAGGAGATGAATCAATGAATCTCCTAATGAAATGTTGGAAAGCAATTGAGTGTGACATTTGAAACAAACCCTAACCCTAAGTGTTAAAATGAATCCTGAACTGTTTGTGTCTGTTGAGTAGAAATGTACATTTTTTTTTTTATGATGGATGATAAAACAGGTGAAAAAAATCCTATAGATTTACACTGAAGAAACCAAGACATCAGAACAGATTTGGAGAAATTGAGTATTATATGACTTGCTCACAAATGGATCCTCTGCAATGAATGGGTGCCGTCAGAATGAGAGTCCAAACAGCTGATAAAAGCATCACAAAAATCCACAAGTAATCCACACAACTCCAGTCCATCAATTGCTATCTTATGAATTAATATCTTGCTTCCAGCTAAAATACAAGTCCTCTATCCATAATATTGCATTCTCCAAATCCATCCTCTGTTGTCCTCTCACATTAAAATCCACCAACATATTTGTTTAGGACTGTTTTCACTTACAAACAGCACTTGATCTGTGCATATTTCTCTCCTGAAATGACTTTTTTACTGGAAAATGCAATGCATTATTATGGATTTTAGCAATGGTTGAAGTTAAAAAACGCCTTAATGATAGATTTGTTTCTCATAAACGCAGCTTTTCACTTCACGACATGTGGATGGACTGGAGTGGTGTGGATTACTTGTGGATTATTGTGATGTTTTTATCAGATGTTTGGACTCTCATTCTGACGGCACCCATTGGTGAACAAGTAATGTAATGCTACATTATTCCAAATCTGTAGTATATGCATAATATTGCTTTCTCCAGTGAAAAAGTCATCTCGTCTGAATCAGGAGAGAAATATGCACAAATCATGCACTGTTTTCCCCTCGTAAACAGTCCAAGACTGTCCTAAACAAATATGTTGGTGTGATTTTGACGTAAAAGGACAACACAGGATAGGCTTTTTCACTGGAGGAGACATTATCATGGATTATGTACTCATATTTTGGCCAAAAGCAACAGCTTAAAGTTAAAATACTTTAATGATGCATTTGTTTCTTACAAACACGCAACTTAAGATATTAATTGATGGACTGAAGTGGTGTGGATTACTTGTGGATTATTGTGATGTTTTTATCAGCTGTTTGGACTTTCATTCTGACGGCACCCATGCACTACAGAGGATCCATTGGTGAGCAAGTGATGCTACAATTCTCCAAATCAGTTCTGATCAAATTCATCAGTTTTTTTTATTTTTTGGGTGAACTATTCCTTTAAACAGCATGCTGCCTCAAATAATACCATGTTAGCCCCCTCATATTGTTATGCATTAATGTCAGCACAAGCAATTGAGAATATTTGACTGTTATGTTGCATATGTAAGTTGGTTTCAAAACATATGTTGTCTTCCTCGGTCTAGGCCACTTTCTTGCCTACCTCAGCATTTTGCGCTCCTTGACTAAAGAGAGTTGTGATGCATTTAAGAGCATCAATAACATCCAACCTATACTGACCCTGAGGCAAATAAAAAGTTATTGATTCCCCCAACCTCACGGCACCCTTAGCAAAAGAGACTTTTTGTTGCCCCTGATGAAACACTTTCATCTAATCACTTGGCAAAATCTAAAGAGGTGGACTATGGACGGCGAAAGAAATAAATAAATAAGTAACGCCTCTGGAGATAGAGTGCACACCTTGGGAGATGAAATTAGCCTGAAGCTGTTGCAAATCAATGAAATCGATGCAATCAACTTAACTGACATAGGTGGTGCAAATCGCCGGGTTGGGGTTCGCTCGCTCGCAATTCTGTCTTAATTGCCCTCCGGGGCCAAGTTTGCGCATGCCATTTGTTCACTTTAATTAAATTACAAAGACAGGTTTCCAAAAGTCGTAAGAGCGCTTGGACTGGCACGAGCCCAGTAATTAAAACGACACCCTTTTTGATTACTGGAATGTGCCCTAATGAACTCATTATGTATTTTAACCCAAACACACCAATTACTGAGCTGGCAGAAGACATGCGGCTTACTGTAAAACCTCAAGGCTTTTGCAGCAGCAAATCATTTAGGCACTCCTGACGAGTGGGGCTTTGATTTTAATGTCCACCTTGAAAATAAAGTGGTACTTGGAAAAGTGGCCTAGTTGTTTGCACACATGCTGTGGTGCTCATGTGGCCAACTTGTCTTTGAATATGGGTGTTATATATATAATATATTATATATTTAATATAATTGTGCTACTAATATAGTTTTCACTAATATTTTGGAATTAGTTTTATTTGTCCTGTTTTCATTTTAAGTTTAGATAAAGTTCTAGTAATTTTGTTGTGTGTTTTAGTTTTTTAATGTCTTTATATATATATATATATATTTTGATTTATATTTGATTTGATATCACTAAGTATTTATGTAAGGTAATGAATATGTTATTTTGTAGTTTTAGTTTTAGTAAATATATTTTTGTACAATGTATTGGTCTAACCGCCCTGAATGTACTTAATCAATAAAACACACTTTTTTTTTAATGACATGCATGTACGGTTCAACCAGACATGATAAAAAAAAACACGTAGTTCAGTTGTTTGCCTTTGAAGTTTGCATCATCTATGTTATTCCCCTGCCATAAAAATAAGTGAAATTCTTCTCAGGATGTAAAAAGCCTATACAGTAGTTACAACATAAGTGTTATACAACCAAATCATAAATTCTTTGACCTCCACTCCTCACTGTTTTTTCTTTTTACACATTTAATGACCTACTTCAATGAAACTTTTTTTTACTATACTAGCTGTACTTCAAAACAAGCTAACTTATTCAACTTTTTTTCTGCGGCACTGAAATAGGTGTGGCTAAAATGTTCAAATAGCTTTTGTCTTCAGTTTTTTTATTGTTTGCCATTTCGAATTTAGTGAAATGCTTTTTATTTACAAATGTGCTTGTTTTATGTTTATTTTACATAATTTGCATTCAGATAGCCTGTTTAGTGTCATTACATGTTACTGTAAAAACGCTTGATGTTCTAGGATTTTTGGCTCCATTTATTGAGATGAAATCATCATGTCAGTTTCACTAAACTGTTCATGCTCTGCTGGATCTCAAGAGGACATTCACTTGAAAGGAGGAGGACAAAACAAGGAGCCTGAACGTTTACAAATGATGTGAGCTGTTGTGAAAACGAAGTTGTGCTAAAGGCGCCATCTATTGGTGTGTTTAGGTAAACGTCAACTTTGTCAGTTCACTCAGTTATTCTAACTATAATATTGAATTCAGTTTTAGCTATAATACCCTTTTCATACCTTGCATCATTCACTTTATGTCCTGTTCTTTTGAGTTTCTGTTTTTGTGTTTGATTGCATTGATTACCTGTATATTAACACGTTTGCTAATGCATTAGGCTATCGTTTAGATTACATGCATTATTTATGATAATGTTTCTGTAAATAATAAAGTTAAATGTAACACTTCCTTGTGTTACGGAAAAGTGGGAGTGTCGTTTGATGTAAAAACTACATTTCCCATCATGCATCCACACGGATAAAACTATTGCATCCACGTGTTTGATTAACATCGCGTGGTGCAAGACAAACTACAGCACAAATCTCAGATCTACACTACTTTACTTGCAGCATGGCATCCGAAATAGGTAGGCTTGTATCTTTTTCACCTTGTGCATATAAATCAAATAACTTACTTTGTGTTGTTTGTTTTTGTTGGGTGTTGTAGCGCGCAATGAATTGACATTAACATAAAACTTTATAGACAGTATGTTGTTTAGAAAAGCGTTTGTATTTGATTTCTAAGTCAGAAATCTGATTCAATGTCATTAGTGAACAATACTAAAACACTATGGTACTACTACGCCTTTTGACACTACCGTGGTGATAATAGCTACTGTAGTATTTGAATGCAATGCAATGCAATGCAATGCAATGCAATGCAAAGCAAAGCAAAGCAAAGCAATGCAACGCAACGTATTTGCCTATTTTGCGGTGCCGTAGTGTCAAAAATACTAATGTATTGGTGTGAGTATCATAGAGTTTACTGTTTGAAATGGTGCTGCAACAGTATTTAATGAAGTACCATGGTATCAACATACTGATTCTGTGGTTGTTTTATTTTTTGAAGATTTGTGCAGAAGTGATGTCCAGTTGAAGTAGCTGAAGTATCCTACTGCAGTTGTTAAAATGTTAGATGCATTTTATGATTCTCTAATTGATATGACTAATTAATTATGTCTTTCAGCATTGCTGAGTGTTTCGGATAAAACCGGACTGGTGGAGTTTGCCAAGCGACTGGTATCTGTGGGTCTGTCATTAGTGGCATCAGGCGGGACGGCCAAATCTCTCAGAGATGCTGGACTCACTGTCAGGTCACACAACTTTTACTGCATGTCATTTACATTTGTTTATAGTTGCTGTGGTTTAATACTAAAGCAGTACTAAATCTTATATTTTCATACAGGGATGTATCTGATCTCACTGGATTCCCTGAAATGCTTGGTGGCAGAGTCAAGACCCTTCACCCTGCTGTCCACGGTGGTATTTTGGCCAGACAAACTCCCTCTGATAAGGCTGATATGGAAAAGCTAGGGTTTAGTCTTGTCAGGTAATACTGTTCACTAAGCAAATCTATGTTACAGTAGTAATACCGTGCTGCTTGTTTTAGAGTTCTGCTTTAATGATTTTCAATTCAGGTCATGTTATTTCATGAATGGTCGTCATGTGACGCTAGTACAGATATATAATCAGGTTTAGTGGTGCTGACGTGCTTTCCATTGGATTTTTTTTGTTAGAAGTCAAGACTCAGCATTGGTAATCTAATCACTGATAATTCAAATAGTGCCGCTGTTGTGTGACCAAAATTCTTGATCTGACTTACTGGCTCTCAGCAATTTAGAGAGACGTTTGATGCTGACATATGATTTCTGTAAACTATGTGTGTTAGTAAAGATGCACTCATGTCATGCTAGACTTGTAGTCTACATATTGTTAATTGTAGCTTGTACAAGTAGTACTTAATACTTATGTGAACTTGCGGTGGTGGTGTTTTTTTTTTTTGTGTTTTTTTTTTTCCTTTTAAGAGTGGCCGTGTGCAACCTTTACCCATTTGTGAAGACTGTTGCATCCCCTAATGTGACTGTGGAAGACGCTGTTGAGCAGATTGACATCGGTCAGTAGACTGTTAATGGTTCACAAGGTTTTAATTTAAAGCATTCAGAATTGATTCCTTATTTATTTGCCTTTTTGATGAATTTCTATAAAAAAAAAACTTTCAGATTTGCTTCAGAGTAAATATTATAAGTGTAATTGTAAACCAAAATGAAATTATGCATTCAGACTTATTAGTTGAGCCTTCCAAAGCCAGTGCCGCACAAGTCCGGGTTATATATATATATTTTTTTTTTGTCAAAATCAAAGCAAAATATAGTTTGCACAAAGACAATAAGCCTGTTTTCATAATAATTAACCACTTTCCCCCACCCCAAACTAATCTATGTTATTACCATTATTAAATATTTGCATACATTGTTCAGTATAATTCATATTTGTCAGTTGTCTGGCAAATAGGAGACAGACTTTATAGAAATGCTTGTGTTTTGTTTTTTTTTGTTTTTTTAAATCTATTGCCATGTATTTACATTTTGTATAATTTTTCTATACTTAGTAAAATTAAAGATTAAGAACATTTTAATTTTTAATTTTAATCAAATATGTATAATCAGTATAATTATAATATGTTAAAAATGTTGTATTGTTGTAATTACATCCCAGAAATGCCTCTTTGATATATGCTTGGAAGGAACATGCTGATTTATAAAACCTCTTAAACTCAATTAAATATGTATGTTAAAAATAATTGTTACTTTTAACTGCACAAATAGTTTTTACCCTATGTAAAATTTTATTTAGCTTTATTTTTATTTCAGTTAAACCTTTAGTAATATTTAATTTAGTTTCCAAGGCAACATTTGTAATTTTCATTTCAGTTTTTCATTTAATATTTAGATTTTATTTAAGTCTTATTTTATTTAACAAACGAATAGTTTATATTTTTTAATTAAATAATGCAAAACAACAACAAAAAATGTTTTGGTTTTGGATTGAAATATTACCAGATATTTTTATGCTCACTAAAATTTCACCATTAATCCCACAATCATATTTAGGTGGAGTTACTCTTCTTCGAGCGGCAGCTAAGAATCACGCCAGAGTCACCGTAGTCTGTGATCCATCTGACTATGATGTTGTTGCAAAGGAAATGGAATCCTCAGACAACCATGATACCACAATGGAAACGCGCAAAACTCTTGCGCTCAAGGTAACATGACAATCCCGAAAATATAAGGAGGTTTGATTAAGCTCTGATGACCCACTGACCTTTGTGCAAATCCAAAACCTCACCTGATATGATGTGCACTCTGGAGGAGCATTTTCACCACTAATACATTTAATGTTCAGTTTAATGGTTTTATTAAAAGAACAGATACATTTTAATGTAATGCTGAACTATATTATGTGCCTATTCACATGAGATGGCATAAGGTTATATATATATAATATACTATAATACATATAATATGCTACATTATATTTCTAAATGAATTCGACCCTTTTTAGATGCAAAGCAGACACATGGACTGCATTGCTGAATAGCTAGTGTTCTAAATTTTGTGGTGAATCATGTTCAGACATGCACAAAGATTTGCTGTTAGCATTGAGCAACAGGCTTACTCATTTCCACTTCATGCTTTCAGCCCAATTACTTGAAATAAACAGTCAACTTGGTCTAATAGTCATATTAAACAATATAAAAAATTTGAGTCAATTAAAAATAACTTGTTACCTCACTGCCTTAAAAGTTTAATTTCAGTCGAGTCAAAAAAGTGTTGTCAACTTAAAGTGTTAAGATGTACTAAGTGAGCAGAGTAATGAACATAGTGGTCGTCATTTACTCCCGACATCTGAGCTGCTGAAGATGCAGTGGATTACATTTGTTTCTAAATGGAATGCGCCTCATGATCTACATATATCCGTCAATTTTCGTGCAAATCATTCATGATCCAGCTTCACTTACAGCAGAAGTGTGTATAAGCTTTTTTTTTTTTTTTAAGAATCTTTGCGATCGCCTTTCCTTATAACGTGGTAGTTAGGAAGTTTAGCGCTAAATGCGGCTAAAGTAAACAAGATCGTCATTCCACAGAGAGAAGAGAGGGAGGGTGAGCAGAGCTCATTTGCATTTAAAGGAACAACCCCTTAGAATGAGATGATTTTTGCAGAGCTCATTTTGACAAGGTAAAGGGTGTTGTTTTACAAAACCATTGAGAATTTTTAATCAAAGTATATTAGATTTTCATTAAGACCCTAAAGAATCATATCAACTTTTTAGTTTAGTCAACTCAAATATCTAAATTTTCACTTAGTACAACTTAACATTTCAAATTGACTAAACTTATTGGAGTTGACTGGACATTAAAATTACTTTTTTTTTTTTTTGTTTTGTGTTGTTTTGTTTTGTTTTTTTGCCCTGGTTAAGTTCTGAGCCATTGATAACCCTTAAAATAAACAATACAGCTGTGAGAATGTGACTTTTGTTAACTTCAAATGTATGTGTGAATTTGTATTTGTAATATCTCAGGCCTTCACACACACCGCTCAGTACGACGAGGCCATTTCTGATTACTTCAGACGTGAATACAGTCGAGGAGTTTCCCAGCTGCCTCTGCGGTACGGCATGAACCCCCATCAAGCACCTGCTCAGCTCTACACTTTGCGCCCAGTACTTCCACTTACCGGTATATGGGATGATATATGCTCCTACCAGATCATTATTCAACTACAAAACATAGAATATTAATATTTCTCTACATATCTTACTCTGTCCTAGTGCTGAATGGATCTCCAGGCTTCATTAACCTGTGTGATACTCTGAACGCCTGGCAGCTGGTGAGAGAGTTGAAGAAAACTCTTGGGTTGCCAGCCGCCACTTCATTTAAACACGTCAGCCCTGCAGGTATGCATGTAAACTTACTTCCCAGATGCCAGTAAAGCTCACATCTTTCAGAAAAGAGCTTAGACTTTTTAAGACAAACATTTGAGATAAGTTTTTATCTTTTAGGAGCTGCAGTTGGCGTCCCATTGAGTGAAGATGAGGCCAAGGTTTGTATGGTGAATGATATGCTTCAGGATCTCACCCCTCTCGCCACTGCATACGCCAGAGCCAGAGGTAAAACGTCTCTCAATGCATCTTCATTTTTTTTAACTTTAGTAGGAAGAAGAATGAATCATCTGCCATTAATCTCACAAGGTGGATGTGTAGTTTAGTATGTTTAGGCCTAAAAAGTGTGGAAAAATCTGAAAAATGTCTTGTAGGTTCTGACAGGATGTCCTCCTTTGGAGACTTCATTGCTTTGTCTGACATCTGTGACGTTCCTACTGCCAAGATCATCTCCAGAGAGGTGTGTAATAACTTTTTGAATCACATCCAAGAGTTCATATTAGCCCCTTATTTAGCAAATGCTTTTCTTTGTACATTTGATACAAAACTAAAAGTATATCACCTAATGTTTTAGGTGTCAGATGGTATCGTTGCTCCTGGTTATGATGAGGAAGCATTGCGAATTCTCTCCAAAAAGAAGAATGGAAACTATTGCGTCCTTCGGGTAAACTAGGCTTGTTTATTGATTAAAGAGACCGAGGAATTATTACTAGACTAAGTTTGCGCCACCATTTCCCACTGCATTTTGTTTTTGGTCAATATACAGATTTGTGACCCTGGACCACAAAACCAGTTCTAAGGGTTTTTTTGCACAAAGCTGAAGAAATAAGGTTCCTACTGATGTATGATTTGTTAGGTTAGGCCAAGATTTGAAAGCCTGGAATCTGAGGGAGACAAAAAAAATAAAAAATTGAGAAAATCGCTTTCAAAGTTGTCCAAATGAAGTTCTTAGCAATGCATATTACTAATCAAAAATGATGTCTTGATATATTTGCGGCAGGAAATTTACAAAGTATCTTCATGGAACATGATTTTTTTTTTCTTAATTTGCTAATGATTTTTGGCATAAAAGAAAAATCGATAATTTTGACCCATACAATGTACTTTTGGGTATTGGTACAATTAAACCTGTGCTACTTATGACTGGTTTTGTGGTCCAGGGTCACGTTTGTGGTGATTGAGGTGTGTGTGTATATATGTGTGTATACACACACACAATAAGGGGTTTGGGGTCATATATCACCAGGACTGCATTTATTTGACCATGAAAACAGTTACATGTTAAAAATATTTCATTTTAAAATGACTGTGTTCCATTTTAATATACTTTAAAATGTTATTTATTCCTGTGATACGAAGCTGAATTTTCAGCATTATTCAGCTTTTTTGTTACAATGTAAAAGTCTTTTCTGTCACTTTATTAATTAAAAAATTAAATAATTTTTTGGCCAGCCCCAATCCTTCAGTGAAAGCTTAAAAGCCCATGTCTTTCAACATGGTTCTAATCCTTCAAAATGTATATCCTTTTTTTTTAGATGGATCCTGAATATGAACCTGATGAAGAGGAGGTGAGGGTGCTGTTTGGTTTGCACCTCAAACAGAAGAGGAATGGAGCTGCCATTGATAAAGAGCTCTTCAGCAACATTGTGTCAAAGGGCAATGTGAGAAACACCATTACTGCTATGTTTGAAGTTCAACTTGCACTCTTTTTTTTTTTTAAACCATATTCTGTAGTAAATAATGTAGGACACATGGTTTTATCAGTTTCAATTTGATTGTACTGTAAAAAGATGGCAGTGATATTATTGTTAATGTTGTTGTTTTTTTTTTTTTCTTCCCGTTTCCTGAAAAAGCTCTCTGAGAGTGCCCTGCGAGACCTCATTGTAGCCACTATTGCAGTGAAATACACTCAGTCCAACTCTGTGTGTTATGCAAAGGATGGTCAGGTAACCAAACTTTAAAAACAAATTTTCATTTACTTTAAATGCCAAAACACATCAATGTGTGATTTGTGTGTTTGTTAGGTGATTGGCATTGGTGCTGGGCAGCAGTCTCGCATCCACTGCACTCGGCTGGCAGGAGACAAGGCTGATAACTGGTGGCTCAGGCATCATCCACGAGTGCTCAATATGAAATTCCGCAGCGGAGTTAAGCGTGCAGAGATGGCTAATGCCATTGATCAGTATGTCAGCGGAACAATTGGAGAGGTATTACATCCAAAAATTTATTTGGATGTCACCAGTCATAGAGGCATGTATTTGGCTAATTAGCTTGGCGAATATTTGGCTAGGAGAATGTTTTTCAAATGATCTACACCAGCCAAAAACATACTAAGCTAATTCCAAAAGCTACAGTGCTTTTAATGAATTATCCACATTTTCTGTTTTTATATCGTTTGAGGACTTGCTGTGCAAACGTGGTGTTGATTTGGTCATTTTGTGATATTTGGGATCATTAAAGTGTAATATTTTTGGGTGAATTTCATGAAAACTGTCAACTGCCTGACTTATTTCACTCTAAAATCCAAATGAAATATAAAGATTAGGGCTGGGAAAATGATGCATGGCGAATCTAGAAATGGCTCTGCATGGATTCTGAGATTTTCCAAATGCGTCGGGATTCTTTTTTTTTAATCAATTCTGAGCTTAGTTTTTAACAGCAGATGGCACTGCATGCTAAAAAATAGCTGTACTACTTGCTTCCAATTCCTTGCACACACTTGAACTTAAAATAATCATTCATAAAGTTCAAAAAGGTTGAAGCAAATTACAAGGGTGTTCGCATTGGGCTGTGTTTACATTAATCTTGTCATGCACAAGCGCTGATTAGAGTGGCATCTGCTGTTAAAAATTAAACTGAGAATCGATTAAAGGGAGAATCGCGATGCATTTGGAAAATCGTGACGCGTCAATTTCTCTCTGCAGCTATAACAAAATTATGTAATTTTGGGTGAAAAAGTGCTTAACTGAAAAATGTTGCAGTGTGTTGTGTTTTTTTTTTTTTTTTTCTCTCCATGTAAAGCTTTGGGTTATGTAAGATTAGTGGGCTGTGGAGTTTTTCTTGATGATATTGAATATTTGTACATCAGGGTCCAGATATGGAGGTTTGGAAGGGTCTGTTTGAGGAGGTTCCTGAGACTCTGTCAGAGGTTGAGAAGAAGAGCTGGATCAGTTCTCTCCAGGCTGTGGCCCTCAGTTCTGATGCTTTCTTCCCCTTCCGGGACAATGTCGACCGTGCCAAACGGGTAAACACCCTCTCCTAGTGTTACCAATTTTAAGACATTATTCATGTTTTATGCACAGTTGTATACACCTAATAAAATTTGCTTGTTGCTGTACATTACAAATGTGTCTTAAAGGAGAAGTCAGAACAAAAAATTTACAGAAAATGCACTCACCCCCTTGTCATCCAAGGTGTTCATGTCTTTCTTCAGCTGTAAAGAAATTGTTTTTTGAGGGAAACATTTCAGGATTTTTCTCCATATAATGGACTGATATGGTGCCCCGATTTTGAACTTCCAAAATGCAGTTTAAATGCGTCTTCAAGCAATCCCAAATGCGGTTGTAAACGATCCCAACCGAGGAAGAAGGGTCTTATCTAGCGAAACATTTTCATTAAAAAAAAAAATACAAATACTTTTTAATCTCAAACGATCGTCTTGTCTTGCTGTCCCTAAACTTTGTGTATTATGGTTCAAGACAGTTAGGGTATGTCAAAAAAATCATATTTTCTCCCTCAACTTCAAAAATCATTTCAAAATCATCCTACATCACTGCAGAAGTACCGACCCAGTCTTTGCAAAGTGAAAATGCAAAGGAGATCAAACACCATTAACAAAAAAGGTAAAACAGATATACAAGATAATTTTGAAGTTGAGGGAGAACATGGGATGGGAATTTTTCGACATACCCTAACTGTTAAGAACCAGGAAAAAACTGTTCAGGCAGAGCGAGACAAGATGAGCGTTTGACATTTAAAAAAAAAAAAAAGTCAGATTGTTTCGTTAGATAAGACCCTTATTGCTCGGCTGGGATCGTTTACAACCGCATTTGAGATCGTTTGAAGCCGCATTTAAACTGCATTTTGGAAGTTCAAAATCAGGGCACCGTATCAGTCCATTATATGGAGAAAAGTCCTGAAATGTTTCCCTCAAAAAAAAAAAAAAAATTCTTTACGGCTAAAGAAAGAAAGACATTAACATTGGATGACAAGAGGTGAGAGATGCCGTATGAATGGCATATAAAAGTGACTAATTTATTGTTTCTGATTTTAGAGCGGTGTGGAGTATATTGCCGCCCCCTCTGGCTCTACTGCGGATGAGGTGGTCATCAACGCCTGCAATGAGCTGGGTATTACCCTGGTGCACACCAAGATCCGTCTCTTCCATCACTGAAAAGCATTATAAAACATCCAGTTGAGCACACATATCCAGCTAGTTTCACTGTTTATGAAAGTTTAAGGTTTCTTTCTTTTTAGATGACCATCTTGTACTGTAATTTCAAGTTGCTGTCCATAACATAGCCTAAAAGCTAGTCTGTCCATTTTGACAATAACTCAGTAGTACTTGAATCCGAAAGCCAAGAGCCAAGTGACATTTTTGTGGCTGAATAGTTACATTCTTCTTACATGCCTTCTTTAATACTGATAAGCTTAGAATATGATCCACTACTATTCATTTATCTTTTCATTGCATAATTTCTGTGTAAAACATTTGCAATGTGAAATTGTCTATACACTTCCTGATACATTCCATTGTGCTGCCTTTTGTGTCCATCAGCATTACAAATAAAAACACAAATCACATATAATAGTTTGTCATAGATTCCATCAAGAGTTTATTTGCATGTTTCTTGCAAGGTTTGTTTACTTTAGAATCTGGTTCCAAAAGAATTTGTTTTGAGCGACATTTTATAAATACAATGTCATGAGTCTTGCAATATATCAAAAAATGGATTCAACAGTAGCAAGAACTGGTGTAGACAGTAGAACAATGACAATCAAAAATAACATTCTATACAATCCAAACACTTCTGAATGAAGGGGATAAATAGTCAAAGAATTTAGAAAATTAAAATTTGTATCAATCTATAAACAGTGCTGACTCTAAATAATCAATGAGCCGTGTTTAAAAAAAAAAACAAGAAAATTATATAAAAGACAACTGAGACTTGATTTCTTTTGGTACCTCATTGTACCCCCAGTGGTGCTCTAACATTCTTATACAACAGTGCTTGTTTTTACTACTTTGTCTTATATTTGCCCTTATGTCAATTAATAAAGACTGAAATCCTCTGACAATAATGGTAAGGTAGTTTTTTTTTTCAAAGATGTAATTGATTAGAAAGCTGTATATTAAAAAAAAAAAAAGTCTCTTCACCTATTAACAGAGAAAGTGCACTTTCCTGTTATAGTTTTGGTATTATGTAGACTGCAATAAGAAATCTCTTGTTTTAATATTGCAATAAGTTTTTAAATTGATGTATAAAACACTAGCAAACAAAAATTTAAAAGCCATTCAAATTCCTCAACCAACCAACAGCCAATCAAAGGCTGTGAATAAATGCAGCTGTTGCTATGGCATCACAACAGCCGCTGTAAAGCAGCAGCTGGACGGCAGTGGAGATGTGGTGACAAACAGGGCGGTTTTAAGGCAATATGTGATTAGTATGTTCTCATTAAACATCTCATCTTTATTACATGTCCTGTATGAAATGATGCATAAAGAGGGCATGGTGGAGTTTGGCCAGAAACTATTTTACTCCCTGGTTCTGGCATTGGCTACAGCATCTGCAAGAAGCTCAGGTCGGAGACATTCGATGGGGCATTGAATGTTCTGGAAGAATGAAGAGGAATATGTTATATATTGCAAAGAAATATTTATCTGCATATTTGCCATTTGAAATGCTGGCATGATTGAAGGCTGATACTCACCACCCTTTGGCCAGTGTTTAAGCGGACAGGCTTCAGCAGGTCAGAGCTTATCTCAACACCAGGCTTTCTGCAGTTCTCACAGCGCCAACCCTGAGGAGCAGCACATAATTAAACTTAAGTTCAAACTTTTCTAACTTTTTCTTTCTATATTTTGTCAAATTCTGGTCTTACCTGCTGTCCTCCATAGCATGTGCAAGTGCAGATGGCACCCAAGTATTCCTTCTGCCACTGGTTTCCAACTTGATACATCTTTCCATCATCATAACATATGGACTCATCTATCAACGAAATGCAAGAATTTTAATTCCACTGATTGGAAGAAACTTGACTATACAGTGGCTGTTAAGAGAAAACACTTACGTGGTTCGCACTTGAACTCTCCTTTGCCATTGCCCAAGCAAGAGCAACTCATCAAGTGACCATTTTCTGCCCGTCGCTCCCACTTTTCACCAATGCGGTAGTTGTTTCCACTGTCATGACACCATTCTGTGTAAAAAGTGGTATTTAGAGTAGATACGCTCATACAGGATCATCTACAGCAGGGGTGCCCAAACTTGGTCCTCGAGGGATGGTATCCTGCAGAGTTTAGCTCAAACATGCCTGTTGGAAAATTTATAGTATGCCTAGTAAGAGTTTGATTAGCTGATTCAGGTGTGTCTAACTGGGGTTGGAGCTAAACTCTGCAGGACATCAGCCTTCCAGGACTGAGTTTGAGCACCCCTGGTCTACAGGATAAAATCCACCATTTGATCTCTAAGTTACTCACTGGAAGAGTCACATCTGAAATGTCCACTTCCTAAGCCAAGACATTTGCACCAGAGTTTGAAGCCAGTCTCAGACATACGCTCCCATTCTGCTCCAACATCATGGTATGTGGCTGTAAAGGTGTCATAACAAGAGTCCTTGCTAGATGAACCGTCTCCTGGAACTGTATGGGAACAGAATAAAGAATCATTAGGATAAGCATCATAAGCATGTGCATTTTTGAAACTTCGAGTTCATTGATCCTTGACCTGTGTTTCCAGCGGTGACCATTTCCTCCAAAATTTTGTGTTTGAGGGCTCCCTTCAAGGCCTCCACAATGACATTATAAGAGGCACCAGAGGTGAGACCGATCAGGGTGGCGCTTGTGGTTGTTCCTGGGACGCGTATCTGCAAAACAAGAAAGGACGTTTTAAGACCTTTTTCTTTTGCATTCCATCTAAGATTTTCTGTACATCCTTTCTAGGTCCTCACCTGGAACATCTTCTCATTTGGATGGGTAACAGGGTGGCAGGACACTAGGTAAGCAGAACTCTGCTGGTAGGGCTGCCATGAGATGGTGGTCTGGGTCTGGGCCTCCTGTGGTTGTCCGGTCTTGTCTTCTGGAAAACCAAAAGGATTGCCATCGCCAGGCCTCTCACTAACCTGAATAACTCGAGGCACACGACCCCCATCGGGTCCAACCTTGGGGATGTAGACTAAGGTCTCCCCAACTTGAGGCACGTAAGGCTGGGGTCGGGGTTGGTTAGGTTGAGGGACTGTTTGACGATGATGAGGCTCATTGCCTCTGTTGGGTTGACTTGGCTGATTATTGTATTCTGTGTACTCCACGTGCTGGCCGTGCGCATCAGGCGAGTCATGCCCAGTGGGACCCACTGTATGAATTCTGTTGTCAGGTTCAGGCACATCCAGCTTGTCTGGGCCACCGCGGTGAGGCAGACTGGGCAGATCAGAGGTCAGCTCTGGCGGGAAAAAGGTGTTAAAAGCAAAGCAGCAAGTAAAGAGGCAGCCACAGTCGCACCTGCCAGCCAGTAAGGCATAATGAAGCATAATGAATCGGTCAAGTAACGACAGTACCTGCTGATATCATTTTAAAGAGAAGTTGGTCCAGGAATTCTCTCAAAATTAACCAATGTTTTATAATTAAACATTGAGGATTATGTGCATCACGTTTGGTTTGGATATGATGTAAGATTCAGTCCAAGAATTCACTTCTCCTCAGAGTGAAAACATTGGTGAAAGTCTGGACCAGCCCTTTAAGCACTTACCAAAGGTTTTGATCATAGTATTCCAATGAGGTGACATTTAGTTTGAATAAATTAAACAATGTACTGCTGAGCTCCAGCCAGCCAGCTTGATGCATCAATTAAGCAACATTAAATGCATTTTACCCCCATTTTGCTTTTCAATTCTGAGTGAACTTCATCATTAAAAAGCTAAGCAATCTAAGAAAATCTGTGGCTTAGCCAAGTGTACTTGTGAAATGCAAGCCAGCACAACATCAAGCTTTTATAAAAACCAGTGTAGGCTAGTTTAGCAAAATGTGCATTATTTCAATTGCATGCTTGCAATTGCATGCTAGCTTGTACTGTTCAGCAGTAAAGCATAAGGGAGTACACTTTATGTCTCATTATGTGCTTTAACATTCTGTATTTACATTTATCCATGAATCCGACATTTTTATTTAAATTGACTTGTGTTCAACATCTGTTTTTATTTGAGAAAATACTTACGAGTTGTGGCTGTGCCAACCAGTGGTGTGCTTCTCTGGTTATTCAGCAGGGCAAAGATCTTTATCGTGTATTCTGTGCCTGGTTTCAGACCTGTTATTGAAATCATAATATGGTCACACAGTGCATTATAAATTTTATTTCACAAGCCTAATTTACCAACATCTATGTATACCACATCTGGTGTTCTGGGTCTTACCAGTGATGGTGGCGTAGTTCTGGCCAGCAGTAGGGTGTGGTGTAAGCTCATGAGGTGAGCCACCTGATTCTTCATAAGTGATGTAATATCCTGTAAAGTGTGTTGGAGGGGGTTGCCAGGTGAAGGACATGGAATTGGGGGTCAGCGAGGTGTATTGGAGGTTACTTGGAGGCTGAACAGCTGGCCGAGCTGTGACGATGTAAGAAAAAAATTAAGTTTACTTATACTGTTACTGTTTAGTTTTAGATTAGCATTAATACAGTGTATCACTTTTTACACATGGGCAGATTTGCTTAGTTGTACCTGTGGTCACCGTCATTGTGAAAGGAGGGCTCCGAGTATTTCCATTTAGTGTGTACATGTTGACCACATACATGACGCCTGGCTGCAAACCTGAGGCATGGAATACATTTTTTTCAGTAAGCAGCAATACTCCCAACATGGTTTAAAAAAATGGCAATTCATGTGTTTACCTAGATCAACCAGGATGCAACATTTACAGTAATCTACCATGATAACCCCATAGATTTTAAACACTACTGTGATGGTAATACAGTGGTACTCTTTGAAGTAACTCTGAATACAATATAAATACCATGAAAGTTCATGACACCATTTTTGAGCAAACAGTAACCATTAATGTTGAAACAGATGCCCTGGAGTAATAATTTATAAACTGTACAGTAAGTTACCAGTGACAATGTAGGTACGGCTGTCAACAGGAATAGTCTGCCTGAAGGTGGGGTAATCTCCAGTTTTGGGTGTGGCTTCAATAAGGAAACCTGTCATTGGCTCATTATTTACAACACGCCAACTGAGAGTGAATGAAGTGTCTTTCACATCAGTGATACGGACTCGGCGAGGAGGGGTTATATCTGCAGAGTCAATGAGATTATAGTTTCTATTTAATACAGAGAAATTACTAAAAATCAGTCTACGCTAATACAATATATGGGTAACCCACTTACTTTCAGCGGTGGTGCATTCTCCAGTGAGAGGAGAACTTTTTTCTAAACCTCTCAGTGCGTAGACATGAACTTCATAAGCGGTGGCCACCTGGCAGTAAACAACAGACGTTAAGGCTAGAGATGGCCAAGTCCTGATTCAACTTTTTAAATGTAATTGTAAATTGCAAGAAGGTAGACCTCTTACCATGAGCCCGGGCACTAAGACTTGTGTGGAGTCTGGTGCAACATTCATTTCTTTGGGTGGGGCATAATGATTCTTTGGTGATACCACCACACGATAGCCAGAAAGTCTGGCATTGGGTGCCTGCCATGTCACGACAAAAGAAGATGGACTAATGTCGCGGAAATCTATATCGGTGGGAGCAGGAACAGCTGGGAAAGGTTAAGCGACAAGAATCAGCACAGGCACTCATCCTTATTGTCTAATTGACTAGCTTGAAAAGCTAAGTTGAATTCGGAGAGGTCATACCAGTGGGCTGAGACTCCTCATAAGTAGTTTGCTGAATGCCCTCCAGAGTACGGACTGGGTTACGTCCTTTCATGGGAATGACTTTAACGTTGTATGTGGTTCCTGGGCGCAGACCTTGGAGAACCACACTCTTATCACCACCACTTATGGCTGGTTGGTACTCCCTTTCTCCCTCCTCTGGACTAGAGTACAGAACCCTGTAGGAGGTCACTCCTGGAACCCGTGGAAGATCCCATGTCACAAGCATGGAGGTTGAGTCCACATCAGAGAAGGTCAGATCTCTTGGATGCTGCAATTCGGCTAGAGAGTTGGAAGGAGAGTTAAGTGTTAACTGGAAAGCTGCTGGCTCAAGCCCTGTAAGGAACAGCAATGAATTCAATTATTGAGCAAGTCCTTAACTCCAAATTTAAAAACCACCAACCTGTTTTAGCTTTCTGGACCACTGGGGTGCTCTCTCCTTCTTGGCTGAGAGCAATCACATTAATTGTGTATTCCACCGTGGGGACCAAACCACGGATAGTCATTTCTGTACGTTCTGAAAAGATAGAAACAGAATAGTTATTGCATCAAATCCAAGTACTAAACCAGTTATTCCAAATTAACTTCTAAACTATGAGTAGCGATAAAAACCAGGACTTACCAGGGCCAACCAGCTCAGAGAATGTAGGACCTTGCCCATCCTTGGGTATCCCTGTTACTCTGTAGCCTGTGATTGGACCTCTAGCTGGGCTCCAGCGGACAGTCAAGGCATTGTCTTGGATATCAGTAACATCTAAATCTGATGGGGATGGAACACCTGAGAATGGAAAAAAAACAATTACAATCACAAGAAATTTGTGGTAAGCTAAAGGTCAGACACACTAATACTGGGGTCACCAAACTTAGTCCTGGAGGACCGGTGTTCTGCAGAGTTTAGCTCCGACTTGCCTCAACACACCTGCTTGGAAGTTTCAAGTATACCTAGTAAGAACTTGATTAGCTGGTTCAGGTGTGTTTATTTAAGGTTGGAGCTAAACTCTGCAGGACACTGGACCCCCTGGGCCGAATCTGGTGACCCCCGTTTTAATAGATACAGATATCTTGAGCATGAGTGCTTACTTCCACCAGCAGTCCTGTGTGTGATGATGACTGGTGTGCTGGAGGCTGGGCTGTCCCCTCTGCCAGTCACAGCATACAGCGTGATGGTGTATTCGGTGTCTGGACGCAAGCCCTGGATGGTAGCAGTGGATTGTGTTCCTGGAACAGTGAACTCTCTGGGTATATCTCTTTCGCCTAGGAATCAATGAAATGGAATCAGATGCATTTACAAGTTCAAGTGAACTTGTAGCAATAGAACACAACTCCACTTAAACACTTCATCATACCTGATTCTCCATGTGTGATCTTGTAGTAGCGTACAGTGACTGCTGGGGCATCCCAGGAAATGGTGATGCTAGTGGGAGTGGAGGACGTCACGGCCAGGTCAGTGGGAGCATCAGAGACTACAGGAAGAAACAAGAGTTGCATCACTATACCTCACAAAGATGACTAAATAAATCTTTCATTTTTTTCCCTATCTTTCTTCTTACCAGTTGCTTGAGTTCCAGTAAGTGGTAGGCTTTCTTTATTGCCACTGACAGCATAAATAGAGACAGTGTACACTGTCTCTGGGGCCAGGTTCACCAGTGTGAAGTAAGTTCTTGTTGGGGGAAGTCTCTCGTCCTTTGCACGCCCACCACTGGTTGGTTGATAGCGTAGGCGGTAACCTGTGATGACGGCACGTGGAGCCATCCAGTGCACGGTAAATGAGTTGGTGGAGACATCAGAGAAGTCCAGATTTGTTGGGGAGTCCAATTCTGTGTGGATAATGAGAACAAAATCAAATGGAGGAACTGATGGAGCAGAACAGGGAGTGGTTAGAAAACAATTGAACACCAATTCTTATATCCAAATACGTACTTGTTTTCTGAGTACCAGTAACAGGTTCACTCTCTCTGTCGTCATACACGCACACTACTTTTACCAGATACTCCGTATTTGGCAGCAGGTCTGAATCGAGAAAAATCAGTGTGTTTAGACTGTAAGACACACATGGGTGAAATAAAGAACTTTAAATAAACGCAGCAGTAAACCCTTACTCTGAAGGACGAAGTTATTGATGGTACTTCCTATATTGAGTTCCTGAGTGTCATCATCATTTTTTGTGGGATGGTAGCGGATGACAAAGCGACTAATTTCAGATGGCTGAACAGAAGGGGGAGTCCATGACACACGCATGGTGTCTGCGCCCACCTCACCAAAGTTCAGGTTTGTGGGGGCAGGAACAGCTAAACAAGAAGAGATGAAGTCAAAAGTTTTCTTATTAACATGAAACAGGAATACAATAAATACAATGTGATACCCCACCAAGTGCAAGTTATAATAGTGCATTCCCCACAAATGCAAATACAAACATACACCTAGAAATGCATTAATATTATGATGTAAGCAGATGATTGTTTCAAAAAGCTGCACAGAGTTTGGTTAATCTTGGCTAGCTGGACAAGGAGGTAATGAAATGAAGTGGCTTGAGCGAATGGTGTTTGAGGGATGAGGGTCTGAGCCTCTCATTCATGTCCATTCCTTTCCCTCTTCTTTTATCCCCGCCCTCTGAAATGTAATAAGAAACCTAGGATAATTCACCATTTTGGGTTTGCTGTGTGATCACCGAGGGCACACTCTCCGCCTCGTCTGTAATGGTGGACACACTGATGTCATAATTGATGCCTGGCTCCAGTCCACGAATGGTATAATAGCTGACGGAGGAGTTCACCACGTCCTCCAAAATAGGAAAATTCTGGCCGGCCGTAACAACCCTGATATGGTATCCAGAAACTGCCGGGTAATTTACCGGGGTCCACCTAATTCCGATTGTGGTGTCCGTGAAATCAACAAAGCTGAGATCACCCACCTTGGGCACATCTTTAATCGGTTTACAAAGTTGCATTTATGGGAAAGGGAGAGAGAAGACAAGACACACAGAAGCAATGACAATGACTAATTAGGACAAGCAGCAAATTACTGTACTCATGCCATCAGTGCTAACAAATGCTAATAGCTAATTAATCATCAGAAGACATGCACACAAAAATGGAAATTAAACAAGCTTTTGATTTGAATTAGTCACACTACAAAATTAGAGAGAAAGTATCAAGCTTCAAAATATCTAGCATCTATTAAATTCAATAGATATTTTCAAACATTTAAAACCAAAAGTGAAACAGCCATGCTTGTTGAGAATTACACAATTATTTTCATGATGCACAAACAGATTAAACACCAAAGACTTAATGGAAAGAAGAAATTACTTGATTTGAAAGTTAATGAATTACTTGATAAAAGTTAATATTCCAATGTATTAAATGCAACGGTCTTTGTGGATCTTTGCAGGGTGCATGTGATCAGTAGCATCCAGCAGAAGCAGGATTATGTGGTGTATTAGATATAGCTCAAGGGTGGAGACTGAGATTTGGGCTGAAAACTGGAGCCCTATGAGTTGTGAGCCATGAGCTATCACCACTAATAGACTTGTTGACTTCACTTTTGATGTTTCAGAAGCATACTTGTTATCAAGTCTATAATACAGATATGCTTTAAAAAAGCAATTGACATTTTTGTTGACTTGGTGTCTTGAGAGGATGAATTTCTAAATCTGCGAATCCATAATCAGGTGATTCTCTGGATCAGATATGGTGGTTTTGATCCAGCAGAGCATGGCTTGAACTTACCTTTATTTATTGACTATAAATGGGGTCTTACCTTGCGTAACGGTGGTTGAGACAGGCTCACTCTCCAGGTGGTTTTTGATAGTGTAGACACTGACATTGTATTCAACGCCAGGACTGAGGTTCTCAAGGGTACATGAGGTTTCATGCCCTCGAACAAACTCTTCTAGAGTATTTCCACGCTGTCCATTGGTTGGTGTGCATGTCACTCTGTAGCCAGTGATGTCTGAGAGGATAAAGGAGATATTGCAAGCATAAAAAAATTGAAATGGGCACTTAGTACAGTATTGCGACAGTGATACGGATGAAAGATGGTAATACCACCTAGTTACCATATTCATATACCACAATGTTATGTATATAAGTTTCTTCAAAGAATACCATGATGACCAGTAAACTATGGTTTACATTTTTTAGTAACAGCATGATTAACAAGGGATAAAAATACATGCTAAGAGTTAGAATTAAAAAGATAAATAAACAGGGAGAAATAAACAGATGACTGGAAGAACAGATCATTCCCATAATGGGACGAAATTGACTTGAATATTTGAAATGGTCACATACACCCACAGCCTACTCAAATAGCCAAGGTCCACCAGCATGCTTCAAAGAAAGGGTGAACAAGGATTGGGAGTGGGTGTACAGTCAATATTTACCTGGACTTTTGGTGCTGGTCCATCTAACATTGAGTTCACCGGTGACAGGGTTAGACACCACATTCAGGTCAGTTGGTGGGGATAGAGCTAATGTGACCGAGCAAAGAGGAATGAAATTCAACATTAGAAAATGTATGTATCTATTTTATAGGCTAGAAGTCTCTTGTCTTTGTAGTTCTAAAACCTTAAAAGCTTTCAGACAATGTCAAATTTACTTGAATTAGACTCATCAGTAACTTACATGTCACAACTTTGTTTGTGATAGGTTTGCCATGCTTTCGGCCATTGAACAAGGGTTGCAAGTTGTAGGTATATTCCAGTCCTGGAGTCAGACCAGAAATGTAAATAGTGCCATCTGCAGAGGTCACATCTCTGGGAGCCTCACCACCTTGGCTGGGCCTCACTGACATCTGAGAAGGACACATGTTCTTAAGTCATGGAGTCTTTTTCTAGAAATGCATAGGCAACTTGGACTTTTTTTCAGCAGAGAATGGAAACACTTAAAGAAAGGTGATGCATTTCCAACAACTCCTGAGAACAATATGCAAAACCCACAATGTGCCATCCAATGTATAACAATATTGCTTCGTTATTTTCACCTGTTTTACAAAACAAACTGATAATGTGGCAACCAACAAATTGTAAATACAGTGTTTATACCCTGTAGCTGTATCGTGGTAATGGGATCCAGGTAACAATGATGGCTGTATCAGTGACATCTGTGGTGAATCGAGGAGCATTACCTGTTGGCTGAGCTGAAGAACAAAAGCAAAAAAGGGGATGGGGGGTCAAAATAGGCACCTTGAAGAAACCTCAGAAAAAAAGGTAGAGGGGCTACACACATGTTCTGAAGGCATCAGTGACTCCCTCACTGAGCGTGCTTCCTTGCTCTGAGTGTAGAGTGACTAAGTACTCTGTGTCGGGCTGAAGATCGGTGAGCTTGTGTTGAGAGTCACGGCCGGGAATCCTTAGCTGTTTGGGGCTGGAGCTTCCCGTGCTGATGAAGAGGCGATAACCGGTGACTTGAGCTCTGGGTACAGACCAGATGACCAGAGCGCTGTCATCAGTGATATCAGTGAACCGCAGGTCGGTAGGGGCATCAGGCTCTGAGAAAGAAATGTAATGAGAAGTTGATCAAGATGGTACGTATAATCTTTTGTCAGATGAACAGCATGAATGTCACCTACTTGTAGATTTCTCCCCAATCAAAGGTTCGCTCTCCACTCCTCTGTTGACGGCATAGATATGGAAGCGGTAGAGCGTGCCAGGTTGCAGGTGCGTGAGCTCTGCATAAGCATTCTGCATCACAGGAAGCTGAAGGGGTCTCTGGGCCCGGCCATCTGTGCTTACAGGTGCAAAGGTTACACGGTATCCTGAGACCTCATTAGGAGGACCAGTCCAGGTGATGGTGATCTTGACATCGGTAACTTCATAAAACTGCAGGTCTGTGGGAGCTTGGACCTCCTCTGTTAATGTGATGGAAGGCAAAATTACAATCTTCCCTTCTACTACAAGGGGAGGTAGGAATGATTATGTAAACACAAGCTAGGGCAAGCCTGTTCTGTTCAAATCCCTAACCATAATATCAAAAGAAAGAGTAATGCTTGGTTTGATAAGTTCTACTAAATATTTATAAAATCAGAAATGTCTGTATCATCACTTTGTGCTTTTGTAGAGTTCAAAAAGAGTACTCTATTAGCTTCAAGAGAGAAAAGCAAAATCACACCAAGGAGAAAAAAGTTCATAAGGAACTGTGTGTTTGGTAAAAAGACCTCAGCTGGCAAGAGAGAATAGAACGACACTCAAAACTTCCCAGTCCATCCTTATAAGGCTGTATTGGCTCTGAGAGAGCACTAAATCTCCCAGCTCAGCCATTTGCTAGACTCAGCTCTCATTGTGAAGAAGCAGAGAACTGGCAGACATCTTTACACGTGAATGAGAAACTTGGGGAGGAAAAGTGAGTAAAAGCCTCTGAATAAAGTTGTTTGAACTCCAGTACAGACATTAATACTAAGTTTTGATACAAGCAGAGGTAAGAATACGAATTTTGAAGAATAGAATACAAGAGATGCAGTAAAGTGAAAATTAGTAAAAATAAAGTGGGAAGGTGCTGTGATAAATGGATCCTAAAATGGATCTTCTGAACTCTTACCAGGCTGTTGCTCTCCAGCGGTGCTGACCTGCAGGACCAAAGGTCGACTCTCCATGTTGTCTTCCACTGAGTAAATACTGACATTGTATGACAGGCCAGGTCGAAGGTCACCCAGTGTCACAAATGTTTGAGTTTCAGGGAGGATGAGTTCAGTACTGCTGCCCTCGACCGTGGGTGTGTACACCACACGATAGCCTGTGCACACACGTTGCATGATAAATTGTTAATACCTATTCCACAGTCATCTGCAGATGTAGTAAAATGCAACTTTTGAAGACGATTTTAATGCATGAATGCTGGTACGCAAATGTTACTCACCAGTTATAGGTGCTTGGGGTTTGGACCATCTGATCATGATGGACGTCTCCTGTACATTTGAGACCTCATGGTTGGTTGGAGCATCAGGTGCTGTGAATAGATAGACGATTAATTTGAATGTGCAATGCAATGCAAGGAATTTTCTTTTGTAATGAACTTGCGAAAACATCTAATTCAAGCCTGGTTGGAAATATTCATGGCTGTTAAATGTTCTCAAAAAATTAATTCTGGCACAGTGATGGATATCCTACCGGTTGTCTGAGTGGTTGTCAGGATGAGATTTTTATCTCCTTCTGGATTGACTTCAAAAACTTGGACGTTGTACCTACGGCCAGGCAGAAGATCTTGAATGTTCACTGATGTAGCTGTTCTCGGGAGGTCTGTGGAAAAAAGGGTAATTATGAAATAAATTTGTACAAAATCACTTTCAAATTCGAATTTATTCTAATTGGACAAGAAAATGTATTTTCAAGTATTTTCACTGCTGCCAATTTGAGCATTACCTTTTCTCCTATTCATTTTTTAACAAGTTGCATGTCTCCTACAATGCTTACCAATCACATTTTGTTGGGCTCCTTCCTCAGAGAGTTCATATTGCACTCTAAATCCAGACACTGTCTCGGATGCAGACACCCAGGAGATGACGAAGCTGCTGGAGGTGATTTCGGTAACGGACTCTGAGGTGTCCACTATTGGCGGGGGCTGGGTGGTCTCACCCTCTGCTTTTTCCACTGCAGAAATGGAAATATGCTGGATGAGGTTTCATGTGTTTTATTTCAATAGCAAAGTATTTGAAATTTCTTATTTAGCATAATAAAAAGATAAAAATCTACGTACAAGAGCCATATGTAGTGGTGAAGTCAAAGCGAGTGACCTCTCTTGGTCCGTAGCGTAGAATGCTGATCAGCTGACCTTCATAGGTCAAACCTGGTTTAAGGCCTGAAATGGTGTGCGAGTTGATGTTCCCAGGAATGGTCACCTCCTTCCAGGGTGTACGTGTGTTTTTCTGTAAAAGGAACACGTTACACTGTATTATGATAAAGGCACGTTTGTGAAAGGTTGACATTCAGAATTACTGAATTACTAAAGAAAACTGAAAGTGTATGGTTGTTTTTGAAAGTACGTTGGCATGCAAAAATAAAATATTGTCCAAACACAGCTTCAGACAAAACGCCCCTGGCAGGAAAAAATTCTAAAAAGCCTCTTTCTTTTAGTTAAATGCAGAATTTTGCAACTTTCCACTAAAGTCCATGATTCATCGAATCAGAGTAAAGAGTAAATGTGTGTTTTTAAGTTCAAGGACTGTGGCTTGTTTGTCCGTGATGAAATCTCATCCAGTGCTTTTAGCATAGGCGATCATCCCTTGCCCAAAGAGGTACACAAACATTCACTAAAAGGACAAAATGTCTTTCGTTCCAGGAATCCTGATTCAAATCGATGCTTTTGTACTCTCTCTTATATAAATTGTTGCTATATCAGCATTAAAACCCAGCTCTGAAAATCCTCAAAAAAATGAAAGTACAAAACACAAAGACTTACGACTCTCCACTTGAGGATATATTGCGTAATGTGGGCAGACTGGGGAGCATTCCATTGGATGGGATGGGAATTCGGCTGATTACCAGCTTCTGTGATGATGACCCGAACAGGAGCTTTTGAGAAGGACAATAAAAATTAATGATTGTTAACTTGACTGTTTAGAGAGTTTCATATTGTAAAGGCCATTTACTCTGTATCAACTCACTCTAAAGAAAACGAAAGCAAGGAAAGGAGAGAAGTCTCTGAAAACAGTCTGTTTTGTATTAAAAGTCTGGATAAGAAGGTTGATAATCTGTTGTCTGGCCAGATGTCTGAAAATGGAGCAAAATTACCCCAGTTTGTCAAATAAGGCAGTTAAACAGTCCGAAGGATGATTGCATGGGTGCGGTGTTAAAAATCACACCCGGCCCTAACATTCTGCACCCTCTTTACCCTTTATTATCCCCATGCCTTCACAGAGTTTGGTTAACAGCTGCATGCAATTCAAGGCAGTGAGGTCATTTTGAACAATTCTAATGTCCCCTTCACCTCTGGCAGAAAATATATCAGCCTTTGTGGTGTCAAACCAAAACTACACAAAATGGTAAGATGGTAACCCAGATACAAATTCACAGTGGCCCTTCAAAAGTGCGACCTTCGAAATACAGTGCTAAAGACAATCATTTACAGATGGTCTGAGTACATAATGTGGCTGTTCTTTTTTGGTTCTGTGAAGGTCGTAAAAATACAGCTCACACTTTACTCAAAAAAGGCCAACAGCTAACAAACGGCACTACAGGCCATTTGGTTGCTCAGAATTGCAAATGAACAGCAGACCTTGGTATTAAAAGCAATAGATGTATTTGAGAATCACATTTGGTATTTTGCACAGCTGTGCCGTAACCATAGACAAAAATAACATTTTCAGAGGGATCTAACACAGTGGTGCTCAAAGGCAGGATTTTTTTAGTGAAAAACGTGGTACTTTCTAAAGCTTGACAGCTCCATTTACTCTATCTACTTTTGTTATAAATAAAAGAGCAGCCTGGATCGTAGGCTAAATCCATGGAAGAAAACCAAATTTAGCATAAACACCTGTCCCATCTGGCTAACTTCAAATGATCCCCCTGTGGAGAGGTTAGGAGGAGGTAGACATTTACATATGCTAAATTTCAAAGAGGTTGTTGTTAGTAAACGACAGACGAGAAATCCTTCAGTGGGACCATTTGAGACTTTCACAAGGAAAACAAACATGCATAGTCAACCGTTAGTCAAGATAACAGAGGGTAATTGCGGGAAAGTGACTGTCAGCATCAACAGATGTCCTGCTTCTTGCCTTAGTTCTGTTATCTAGGTCTTTTTCGAATGTGAGATCTCTTACCAGTAGACTGCAGAGGCTCACAGGCCAGTTCTCCAATGCCGTTACCATAGCAGGAACATCTATACGGGACGCCTTGAATGACCTTGTTCCATGTCTCGCCAATCTGGTAGAACACCTTAGTCTCAGGTTCCTGGCACTGGTCTAAAGTAAAAGAAAAATGGTTTGTGTAGACAAAGTAAAAATAGACTTAACTCGGACATGTTTACATAAACTATTGTTTAAGTCAAGTCTGTTCGATTTGAATTGAAGGAAACATGCTATTCTTGGTGAACATATAAAGGAAAGTTTTGACATTTTGGGAAAAAGGTTAGAAAAAGAAAACAACAAAAGACTAAACATAGCAGCAAAATTAGAGAGCGCCAGCTTACCAATGGCATCACACTTCCAGCGACCACGACCTTGTCCAAAGCATGTGCAGTTCATCATGTAGCCCTGGTCATGACGCTTATCGAAGGTCTCGTTAACATCATATGTCTGGCCATTCACAACGCACTGGTCTGAAATAGGGAAGAATTTTTTGAGCAACTTTATGATGACTACAACTGATAAAAAGGGAGATCTAAACACATTTTTGGAGATGTGGATCATCTATACTTTTATTTTGTAGGCAGAATCTACATAGTTTTAGACACTAGCTGAGGCTTCTTGTCTACGAAAGTGACAGTAAAGGCTTTACAGTCTTAATTCCAATAAAGAATATTATTTCAAACAAAACAAGTGCTGTTCTTTTAAACTATGTATCAAAGAATCTTAAAAAAATGCATCAGGGATTCCAATAAATATTAAGCAGCACAAACATTTTCAACAGTGAAATAGAAATATTTCTTAAGCAGCAAATCAGCATATTAAAATGATTTTTGAAGGATCATGTGACATTGAAGACTGGAGTAACGATGCTGAAAATTCAGCTTTACATCACAGGAATAAATTAAAATGTAAAATATATTTAAATAGAAAACAGTAATAACTGTAATAATATATTTTTTTAATTGCATTTTAGATCAAATAAATAAATTCAGTCTTGATGAGCATAAGAAACTTAAAAAATGTTACCAACCCCAGTAGTGTAAATAAAAGATTTATAGTATATTATATATATTTTATGTATTTTTTTTATTTACTATATTCATAATTTACTATGTATGAACTTTTTTTTTTAAATCAGTGATATATTTGTAAGATAAGTGTATTTGAGAACATCTAATGACCTCTGAGCTGAGTGTGGGAAATGCAGTTCCACTCTCCACGTCCATTGCCCTGGCACGTGCAGCGCATCATGTGCCCAAGCGTGTCATGACGTTTATCCCACTCGTCACCAACACGGTACATGACATCATTAACGGTGCAGACTTCCTCATGAGCTGGAATAATATGAAAAAAAGGAAATTATGATTGCATAAAAACCAACCAAATACTTACAAGCAGGTCTATTCTGAATGGACGGTTATGTTCCATGTCCATTCTGAGCTCATTCTCCCTGGAACCTAGCCAGTGGTCTGGAATGGTGCCAGGCTTAAAACCCTGACAAGGGCGGACCCCATAGATCCAGTCGGCAGAGCCACAAATCAGTACCCTATTACATGCCTTAAAAACTCCAACGCCCTTAATGGCTCTTAAATACATCTCAAGAACTCATTTGCAGGGCACTGAGTGTCACAGCCTGAGCACATAAATTACAAATTAAGGCCAAAATAGCTATTACCATCTATAAAACACGACTTCAACTGAATGCATTAAAAAGAACCAATCATTTAAACAGATAGCAACACACAGTTATGCTCCTACTGACACAATGAGTGTGTGCAAACTGTATAAATGTATTGTAATTGGATAAAAGTGATCTTTATGCAGCAATGTGCTCAAATCTTTCAGATTTAACAGTGTACTCAAAGTTTCAATGTGCAATTTTTTTGTGTATTTCCACTGTGTATCTATAGAGGAAATATCAAAGCCATTACTGCTGTAGGGGAATGGCTTTGCAATTTCTGAAAGGAGAAAATTTAACATAAAACAATTAAACATGCTCACCGGCCATAGGACAGAATCCGTATTTACGATCTCCATCATAGTCAGTAGTGGTACCGCACCACTTCATGCTGTCACGACGGCCGTCAGATGTGCAGTCGGTGTAGTTGCGTCCATTATACTTGAAGGGAAACTGGCACAGAGCACCATTAGAGTTTCCTCCACGTGTCGTCACAAGCTCTGAAATACCAAAAAATGTTATATGTTGGTTTTTGCAAAGGCTTTACCTCCTTGGCCACCTATGCAGTGTGACTATGTTGGTCGAAACTAACATAAACTGGGCAATTTGCTGGTTTAAGTTGTGTATTCAAGGGACATAAAGAGAGGGGCTTTGAGATGCACTTACGGTTCTTTCGTGTACAGAATGAGTACATGCCATCGCTGTCATAGTCAGATGTAGTACTGCACCAAAGCTGCCCATCAGTTCGGCCTTCAGAGATGCAGGAATAGTGGGTGTTCCCACTAAAAACAAATGGGAACACGCATTGCTGCCCACCGGAGTTGCCACCGTAAACAAAGGACTGTCCGTCTGCGTAAATCAAGGGGAGGACAACATTATTAATGGCACCAGGTGTGTTTTGATCATTAGAAATTTAATGCAAGTAAAGGATCAAAAATCTGGCAAATGCATAAATGCAAATGTTTTTGCCTTTTTATGCACAGAAGTAGTATAAAAAGAACAACAAATGGGTAAGAAACAACTTAAACCAATCAGTCACATGAACTTCAAGGCTTAACAAGGCCACAGTTCAAAATATTTCTGAATCCCTAAAAGTGATTGAAACAGGTAAAGGTCACCTTGCTCCTCGCAGCTGATTCCTCCCCCAATGCAAGTGCACAGCATCTCCTTGCTTCCCTGACTTCTGATCCAGCTCATGCCATTGGAATAGTACACACCAGAATCAGTTTTACAGTTGCCCTCCTCGAGAAGATCAGTCAGGACATCGACTTGGTTTATCACTGGTAAAACTCTGTGAGTCATGGTAGACCCAGAACCTGGTCACAAAGACAACAGAGATGAGCTGCTGAAGCTTATAGCAAAAATCTCCAGTAGGAATAAAAATTCCAAAGGAATTCCAATTGGAATTTTTAATAAAGTTTAAAATCAGTCACATTGGGTGACAATTCCTATAAAACTTTTTTGACTATTATGTTTAAAAGATAAGCAATTTATTGGTTACTTAGGATCTATGTGCTTTAGGATTTAAATTTTGTTTTATGCTATATGTCATTCCTTGGAATTCCTATTGGTATCCTTTCAGATTGGTTACAACAGATATTCCAATAGATTTACTTTGGTTTATGTAATAAACATCTGGGCTGTTCCACACTTATGCAACATATCATCTACAGTAGGCAAATTTGGCCTATAACTTCACAAATGTTGCACCTTTCATTGGCTTTAGTGTGTGTACAAAAGCATGGAGAATTGGAATTTAAATAATGCAGTTACGCTTTTCCATCCATCCGACAGCAGATTTTGTTCACGTACCAATGGCGAGTGTTGAATGAGAAGCAGCATGTCTGTCACACTTCCATTCTCCACGACCGTTGCCTGTGCAAAGACACTGCAGAGTGTTTCCACTGGTGTCAGTTTTGGTCCAAGTCTCACCAATACGGTATGAGGTTCTGGTATCCTGGTCATTACAGCGGTCTGGAAAAGACAATGAAACAGTTAAAGGTGACAAATGGCACATAACAAACATAGAATGGCCTCTTTGCTAAGATACATTCATATTCTCCCACTTTTGCTTGGCACAAGTTTGTTTTGGAAACACCTCCAGTAGGTTGTCTTTATGACTCTGATGGAGTGTTTTCCGACACTTTCCAAGCAGAGAAGGTGATCTTAATAGTGTTTGTTCACCCACTCCACTTCCTGTCACTGCAAGACTTCAACTTCAATAGCGCTGGAAAGTGCATGCTGTAATTTTCCATGTGCATGCTCCTATCCAACAGTAGGAAGCTTGCTTCTCTGCAGAGCTCATTGGTAATTATGTAATAAGGGTGTGTCATGCAAATAACTAAAAAGACATGGAAAAATGTTGTGCTTTGGAGAAAAGTAGGCGTCTACTGAGCAACAACCACATCAAAAAGACGCTTCTTACTGATGTTTAAGACATGCAATACTGAAAACAATTCTTACTTCTGGAGGTGCAGGTGATGCGTCCGTTGCCCTCTCCCAAACAGGTGCAGTCTACTATCATCCAGCCTTGATAGGGTTTCTGCCATGTCTGACCAACCACATATGAAGATCCTAGCGAGTCATCGTAACAACGCTCCGCTGTGAAGATACAGTAAATTTAGCATCTTGTTCTTTCCACTTGGGTGTGGTATGCAAGCATGTCAAATTTCCAAAAAGAGGCACATGCAATTTCATCTTAGTGGGCATATACACACAACCAAACAAGAAACCAATAAACAAGCCAAGTCATGTGATCATTTCATGTGATTAATTGTGACCCTGGACCACAAAACCAGTCTTAAGTAGCATGGGTATATTTGTAGCAATAGCCAAAATTACAGTGCACTGTATGGGTCAAAATTACAGATTTTTCTTTTATGCCAAAAATCATTAGGATG